>JAHMML010000001.1:1141403-1290432 GCA_020341155.1 Eciton burchellii
AGAGAGAGAGAGAGAGAGAGAGAGAGAGAGAGAGAGAGAGAGAGAGAGAGAGAGAGAGAGAGAGAGAGAGAGAGAAACGAGTGTCACCGAATGATGAGTCTGATAATAAAATGCGCTTCAAATCGAAGAGCCATAAATTGTTTAAATCGCGTCTCACTCCTCGGATGAAACTTTTCACGGAAAACGAGTAGCGGAGCGGCCATAATCGTAGAGCCGAGGGTCAAATTCTTGACCCAGCTGGAGGACCTGCCAGTAGGCCTTAAGGGATCTGGTATCATCAGGCCGAGCGAATCTTTAAGCAAACAGCTATCAGTCATTCGCTAGTATCAGAGAAGTAACCTTTTTACCGGATGCTTTGTAATCCACGTAGTAAATCATGTCGCGATATACACGAGACAATCTGTACGTTCGTGCTTTTCGTTTATGTAAAGTATTCGTGCACCCTAGACGCAATAAATTTAGATACACTTCCCCTTGCGCGTCTACTCTTACATTTTCCTTTTACATTCCGCGTTTTCGTTTAGAATTTTTTCGTATATCTCGTTTATATTCCAGGAAATAATATTATTTCGGGCGATGCTGTTTCGAAACAATACGGTTCCAGCTGAGTCGAGTTCTTCTCATTTCGGACTATGATTTTTCAGAACTTTGCATGCGCAGCGGGCGCATACGTTCGTTGTATTCACTGGCGAAGCTCCCTTCGTGCGCATAATAACGCGATTTTCTCTACTAGGGTCAGGAAAGTAGGGACGGAAGGGTTAGTGTCTCTGCCGGTTGCTACAACAACTTTCGAAAACCTTGCCGCAGCTCCGCGGGATATCATATACAGACGCTTAAGTAGCAAATTGATCGTCATTTGCAAGCAAAGCGTCGAACCGATAAATTTGAGGAAGCTCCGCTCTTAAATTGGACATGAAGTAAATTTTATGCCGGATTTATGAAAATCTTAACAATTCAAGATTTGCTGTTATCAGAATAATCTCATTTTCTGACGAAACTTCTTCAATGGTTTCGCTCTCCACGTATTTGATTTTTATCTTCAAGTTCAAACAAGACGACTGGAATGATTGATCCAATCGATGCATCACGAAAGCAGTGACAATAAATTACGACGCATTCGCGGACATGAATCCTCGCGAAAATCAAAATGCGATGTCGTTCATGTTCATCCAAAAGGATTATCGGAAGTGGCGAAGCTGGTTCCCGAAGAGAAGAGGGACGCGACCCTTGAAGGCAGCTCATCAATTTCACGGTTTTATGACACTTGTTCGAAATGACGCGACCTATTCGCACCCTCCTTAACTGTCAATCGCGGTGTCGTTTATTCCCTCAAAAAACCCAGTTTGAAAAAAAAGGGTCGAGCGCCCGTCGCGCGATAAGGCGCGGGGCGGCGAGGTGACATCGGGGATAGTTGCGCGGGCGGGAGGATAGCATTGTTCGAAAGTACAATATACGCTGTTATGCCAAAGCGGTATATACAGCACGACCCTTCAGCACAATGGGGCGGGAGCGCGGGGGAAGATAGTGCCGTGGTCGCGCGAGAAGGGAACGCGCGCCGTCAGTTTCGGCGACGTGGAGACTGCAACTTTTCCCCGCCAGTCCTTTCACCTCTCTCTCCCTTTCACTCGACCCCCCCCCCTCTCGACACGCTTTTTCCCCGATATTGTTTTTCTCCCATCCATGAATTATGACCCACAGTAGAACGATTCTCGAGCGCTTTTTATGGAGCCGCGGTGCCGTTCATCACCGCGGGATGCTGCCGGATACATATCCCGATAATTAAAGCGACGAGCGGAACCTCGCGGGACGGTACGAGCCTTTTATTTATTTTGGCCGCTCTATTGGCAAGAAATTTTCACTTTTTTCGCACTCCTGTTCATTTCCGGTTTCCATTATTAATTTTTGACTTTCGCGCCGGCGATTGCGCTTGGGCGGGAAAGCGTCCTGAAGAGGAGTTAATCGAGACACGGCCATCCTCGCGAGTAATTGCAAGTTAATAGACGAATTTATTTAATAAACAAACACGGAAACCGTATCGCGGAAGACTTTCGGTCTCTTAGCATGCTTCAGGAATGCGGAAGCCTCAGATATCATTCTCATAATTATGCAAGCGACGAATTAATAATAATAAATTGTTAGATGCATTACGGTATACTACCATGAGATGAATTTTGCACAATTTGCGCCGTCGTTCGAAAGCATGAACGAGCAACAAGGAACAGACGCAACCTGCGTGCCTGCGAGTGATAGTCGAGCGCCGAATTCAAAGCCACTCTCACACATATTTTCTCGTTCCCGCTGTACAGCGAGACGAAAAGTCTGTTTCCCGACTTTTCCGACGGCCGATAGTTTGTTTCGCCGTGTTCCCGACCTTTTCCCTCCACGTCCGTGCGCATAAGGCTCGTTAATGAATGGCGTGTTTCGTAAAAACCGGCGATCCGCAAGAATATTCGCGAGCAGCGAGAAGAAGAGTTCACAATTGTCGTTCGTTTTTGTTAACTCAATGATAAACACAAGATATCGTGATTCTACTTGATTTACTTCCTATTATTTTCTGGATTCCGTCAGATTATTTTACTACGATTATACCAATTATCGCTAATTGCTGTTGTCGCTCTCGTAGCGTTATTTTCCTTCCGGCGATACAAGGCATCACCATTTCCGCCGAAAATATTCCCTTCGTCTGTCACTGCCGTTCTGTTTCTCTTGTCCTGTACGTAGCATTCGGTCGTATCACATATTTACCATTTTTTTTTTATTTTGACGAATTTCCTGTCATACGTTAAAATCTTCATGGAGACTCGCGCAAATACATATTTGCTGAAATCCACGACTACGAATTACAATGAGTTCCATCTATGGCCACGCGAAAAATACGATATTCCTTTTTTGATCTTATTAATTTTCGTCCCTGGAACTTTTTATCTGGAATTCAACGCTTCCCGGTTGATTGTCGGGTCAGAAATAAAGGAAAACTCGTTTCACGACTTTTAAATATTAATTAACCGGAGCCAGAGATTGCCGCTCAAGCATCAAGCAGATATCCCGATATTTCCCAATTTTAGTCACTGTGTTGGAAATCGCGCAATCAACTATCACCGTTTGTGATAGACCCATGTAAATTAATATTCCTCTCAAGGTGGCGACTGAACTACCCAGCTAACCCACTGAGAGATTACCCTCCTATCGCGATATTAGCCCTCGATAACTCCTGAAGCGGAATTCTTTTTTTCCCGTAACTTCCGAAACTGCCGGAGATATTCTCCCTTAAGTGCTTCGCTTTCTCGCGCTTAATGAGGGCACGTGAGTGCAGAGAGCACGAAACGGGTTCGAGAGCATTACTACCGGCAAGATGAATCGCAGATAGGAAGATGGAGAGGGAGTGACGAGGAGAAGGCGCGCGCAGATGATAACATCAGAATGTAATTGAAACTTTCGCTGCTTCGTCATTTTTCTGTCTGACATTCGGCGACGGAGACGGCGACGGCGACGTCAACGGCGATGCCGACATCTGGATTCATTACTTATAGTCTAGCACCGCTCGGTTATTACGAAACTTACGGTGTCTCAGGATAGTAATTAAGGCGCCCTCTCACTTCTATTCTTTCTCCGAGCGACGTTGTACTAATTAAGCCGCGAGCGCCAGAATCTTGAACGAGAATGGAGACGGTTTTAAAAGAAAACATTTGGGGCATCGAGATTACGCTGGTCGAGAAAGATCGCTGAATACGCAAAGAAGTATGATTTATTGTCGTTTGATAATCGCCGAACAAGTTGTGTGAATCTGGCGAATACTGTGCGTGAAGTTTCCATAAAAGCGATTGCAGCGGAATAGAAATCAGCGAGCTTCGAAGAGCGATGCATGAACATTTGCTTGCGTGAAGTGTTTGTTTCTTTAGATATCTGTCTGTCCCTTGAATTCTATTAGAGCATTATCGGTTCTTTCTTCTGCAATATTATTAAGTTCTTTATTTCGTATTCTGTAAGTGAGACTTCAGGATCTAATTCGTTGGAGTCTTGAGATAACTGTCAGAGATGACAGACTTAACTCTGTATAATTCGTATATTAAATATAAATCTTCTTGTTGAATGGGAGTTCGTTGAGCGATAAAACAATACAAACAAATTAAGCGAATCGTATTGTGAATACGCAGTAGGAGCATACGCGTTAACGTTCGCCGCCTTGCTGCAGCGTGATTAATGCCCGAATGGCAAATAATCGTTGCCGTTAGAATTAGAATCCGGTGCTATGTTGTTGATAAATATACCCAGACGTTGCCTGATTACCATCGCACCGATTTCGCGATTATTTCGAACTTAATGTCAACCACACGTTAGCGAATGTCCGATTCAGTTTGGAGTTCTCAATATTTCCCATAATTTGACGCACGATAATTATCGTAATATAATTTTTAATTATCGTATGACAAGCTTCCGACAAGGATATAACATATCTCTTTAATATCTCTATTTCATATTTATAATTATGTAAAAATATGCCTTCTCATTCTACATATAATTTCGTCACGCGCGACAACGCGTTACATAACGTCGTTTACATATCGCTGATCTCTTTTTTCATTTATGTAATCTTGCGTTCAATCCGCCTGACTTAACGAGTTTAACGAATGATTCGCGCGTTTCATGATTTTCGACCGTTATCAACGAAAACGATCGCATGAACGCGAACGAGATCCGACATCGACGGAGAAATTAATTGGTCCACGGAGATGTCTCGCGTGATTGCACAACGCGACAGTCCGCAGGATCGATTCGTTCTCGAAAATAATATTGGTGCGAGAGCGCGTAGTATTGTCGGCTTTTTGCACATTTCGTGTGCAAGAGCACCGCATAGGGATTCGCGAGAGCGAATCACAAGCTCTCCGATGGATAACCTGTTCGTACAAATCCCGACAAGCACAACTTGTATTTAGTAGCTGCCGCTGATCGTTAATTTTACGCATTACGGTATTCCGAGGCACGCGTGAGCGATCAGTTATTCGATCGAAGATGAAGAGCTGTGGCGTTTCGATGATGATTTCTCTCGGTTGCAGTGGCCTGTTCAACAGTGACAGTGAACAAGTGTCAAGCGGCGTTGCGTACCCTGCAGACTTTCATTTTCTTCCGGCCGACATGTCTCTGCAAAGAACCGCACGTCGACCCAGACTGCAACAGCTTTCAGAACTTCCTGTTCGATCATCCGTGCGACTACGTGGAGGTGAAAGGTAAGAGCGATAGTTCGATGTTATATATTAGCGCTTCTTGACTTTGTTTTTATTTCAAGCGTATCAGCGTATCATCTTTACAATTATTACATCGAATCTCGCTGAAGAATCAGCGGCAATTCATTTCAAAGTAATTCTTTCACTAATTTCATATTGAATCAATTCAATCGAAGCAACGAGCGCGATAGTTTTCATGTAACGCGCAGCGATAGGATCATTTCTTGAGATTGAAATCCAAAGTATCGATCCTTTCGTTCCTATAAATTTGACATCACCATTGGCGCATCATCGATCATCGAATCACTGTTGACCGGCGATCGTTGATTAAGCGGTAAACAGGATTGAATTGCGGATGCGGAGACATTAGATGTAATTCAACGAGGCAATAAGTCGCGCAATTAGGCCACTCGGAGCCTAATTACATTTATCCTGGCGAAAGCCGCTTTCATACGGAAGTGCGGCGGATAATGGAAACCCCGTTGCGCGTGGCTAGCACGTGCTACGAAACCGGGGAGTCTCGGCACTTAATGAGATTAAATTCGCCGCCACGCTACAGAAAGGGAGGCGGAAGCGAGAAACAGATCGCGGAAAAGGAACTGAGAAATTCGGTAAATTTCGGGCCGAATCGTGCGTGAACGCGTCGAAACTCGGGCTCTTTTACCGAAATCTCGGCTGTCGGATACGTGATCCGTTATTCGGCAAATTTTTGAAAGTGCCGGTACAATTTCAGATACGGTTGTCGAGGTTTGCTTTTAATCTGCCCTCGGAAACGAGAGAGCAATCCCTATATCGACAACGCTTCCGCTTCCGTTTGTCCGCTTCTGTGTGAAACTGGAAATTTTAAAGCTAAGGATGAATTAGAATAGAATAGAATTAGATGTGGAGAGACTTTCCAATCGCCATTCCGCGATGTTTTCCCGGCGTCAATCGTAGATGCGGATGAAACGAATCCGCGATATGCGGATATAAATGCCGATATAAATCGACCGCAAGGAAATAACTGGACTTATCAACTGATCGCCGATCACGTTGGATTTGATGGCACGCAAATGTAAAGCGTGGTCTGGCAATAAAATAAAGAAACGAGCGTGTACAAGGGAATAAGAGAATGGCTAGTTGACGGGACATCTTTTTACTTCCTCGATAAAAGATGAAAGGAAGGAAAAAGATGACATAGATCGCTCTCATATACAATAGCGATTTCTGGAAGGGGATCCATGACCTCAAAAAGGAAAAATTATTGTTAAAGAAATTAATCAATTTCTACTTGCTCACTGAAATCGACGTCAAACGCTCGCTCATCTCCGCTATTAACGCTCGCAACGAACAATGTTAAGCCTGAGATCGCCTGCTTACGTCTTTTCGCAGAGAAGGAGCCGATAGATACATTGCCGACATGCAATCACGCGCTCCACGTTTGTCAACATGGAAAAGCCTGTAACCAGATGTTCAAGGACTTCAAGACCAATTGCAAGTTTCAGGACGGCCAGTGCAAAATGGAGAATCGGTGAGTGAGCAAGATCTTACTCGTTTGTCTTCAACTCATTAAACTGTTGCAGGGAATAGCACGTTGTTATAACGTAATTGCGTAAAATTGGATGCGTTTGGATAAATACGATTATGGAATGCTATATCTCGTATTACGCCATAATAGAATGGCATATATGTATATATTCTATGTATATATATGAGTATTTACTTTGAGACAAGACAATGTACGCAAAGAGGAGAAAGAAGATTTAATTGCGAGTTGATGAGCAAACTGCAAAAGAGAATTAATCTATTTCTTTTCATACATTTTCCGTATTAATCCATGATACAATTATTATTATTATTTCACGATAGCATGTGTTTAACGCGAAATGATACGCATCGGAACTAATGTAAATGGCACGTTTCACTTTATTGTTGTAACAAAATGATACAAAGGATCGCTATATTTAGGAGAATTTATAAATCGAGATTTGAATCCCGCTCGTGACGAAGCTATTCTTGCACGAATACATATTATACCATGAGAAATCATTTCGCATCATTAATTCGCCATGGCGAATAAAAATATAGATTGCGCGCAACAACCAGAAAAAAAATCGCCGATCTCTGTTTCGATACGTAAGAGACTTTTGATAATTTTCGCTGCATAGTTTCTTCAATTTGTATACATCGATGCGCACGAAATATTCACTCTGATACGTAAAGCAGCGGCAATGTAAACTCGCTTTTATCCAAAATCTGTGCGATGGAATCACTTCGAAGTAATTCGTCGCGATGCAATTAGCCATACCAACGGCAATAAATAATAAACAAACGAGCAAACGGCGATTTCAAGAGAAAGAGAGCTGCCGCGAACAAGACGAATCGGCGCGCCGATGGGCGACGCGGTTAATGAATTGTTTGCGTGTAATTAACCCATGGGAACAAAGGACGGAAGAATTGTCGCAACGGGAAATCGACGGCAAATTTCATTTTAAAAGTTGCACGTCTCCTATCCGCGTGTTACCTCGTCGCGGAATTTCCGCGCGCGGCCGCTTCGTTCCGCTCCCATTAAAGCCCGAAATACGTACGAGTCTTACCTGCTCTAGTCTCGCTAGTATCGATAACTCCAAGTTAACACCACTGGAATCTGTGAACTTTCGAGATCCAGTGGTGCATTCAAGAGCGAATCCGAAGCCGCGACTTACCGAAGCAACGATTCGCTGCGTTGGCGCTCCGGCGCTCAATAATCGCGGGAGATTGATATTTTATCTGAGAGAATTGATCAATCTCAATGTCTCGATCGAGTTCGTACTCTTGTAAAGCTGCGAGACCGATATTCAACATGAACGTATCTTTCGAGAGCAAATTTCATACAGCGACATTCACAATCGATTACTTAGCCTCGATGGTTGAAACATTTTAACAAATTAAATTCCGGGAGTGAAAAACCTCGCGCTTTCCATTTTTCTCGAGCTCGATACTAGATCAAGTTCGAGCTCGTAACAATAGGCAGTTCTGGGTATATCGCTTTAAAACTCACGGCGAGTACTTTGGAATGTACGAAGGATACGAACAATATATCACTCCTGAATGTTCTCCTGAACGACAGTCGTCTCTCCGTTTCCGTCGTAAAGTCATTAACGGCCGCGCACATGCGTCTATACACACACACTTTTAATTACAGGAGTTCTCTGACTGTCGGGAGTTACAAGCGATCCCTCGTGGCGCATAACGACCTCATATTTCTCTTATCTTTTTTTATTCTTCTCCGATACCGTAATGTTGCCGTCCCAGTTTTCCTAATTCTATCGAGATCTCGTACAACGGCTGAATTGCTTATTCGTAGAATATCGCGAGTTGCGGGCTCAATCGAAGGCATCGATTGCGGTATCACTTGAAATGCTGCCGCGTATTTTTGTAATTAAACTTTCGATTGCGCTGACAACGCGTAACAGTAATGAGCACAATCGGAGCTGATTAGATACGAGCTTCATGGAGAAATTTTACTGACGAACACGTTAAATCCGTTAAATTCGTCTCATTGCAGTCGCACGACGCTCTCGTTTCTGCGAGACGTCAATGAACTAATTGTTGTTGGAGCAACACGCGCAAGTTAGTCCATTAATCGCGCGAAGAGGCGACACGGGCGTTGTCGGCGCTGAAATCACCGGATTACAAGTATCGTAGAAAAGTGCGCCAGAGTTTTGCGTACCGGAAAGCGGTCAACGTGCGCACCGTAACTGCAACACTATATAATTTCTTTCGTGGAAACGGATTAACCCGGATTAGCCAGCTCACCCTCTTCATCCTTGAAACGAACGTGGATGAAACGTATGTGAATTAACTCAATCGATCCAATTTCTCCCGAAGAGAAGTATATGAAATAATGAAATCTTTATACTGATTGTAAATATAGAAATCCATGTGATAGCATCGATAAAGCCGAATTGACTGAATAACGTGCCATCTTAAAGATAATTATTTAAAACCGATGAAAATGCAAAAATTGCTGCCTGATCCACTTTTCCATTCCCGTTTTCGACGGCAAATGTGATTAGTTTCGTTTCATATTGGCCAATTCTCTCAAGGAAGCGCATGCTATCGGAAAGGAAATCGAAATAGGGCTATTGCATTCAAATATTAAATTTTTGGAAGTGGAAGTAAGGATTTCGTGAGAACGATGATTCTGAATAACGTCACAATAAAGCGCGCGAATAATATTTCATTTAGCGAGCGAATAATTTAAAATTTATATTACGCGAAGTCGCATCTGTGTAATTATTTTACATGAATGTTTTATTGTTTACAGCGGATTGATTTGGAAAGAATTTTATTCCTTCCATATCTCTTTTGTGATCTTTCAGTGTTCAATATGCGCCATATGCATGATATACAAAATTCCGCATTATATATCATGAATTTAGACGAATACTCTCATTTCGTTCGTAATCTTTGTTACGAGAAATATCCGTTTTTTCGCTGCGAGATGGAATCAACCTCTAGGAAATGTAAAGCTGCGGTTTTTATAGCGAACATTAATTAAATTAACGGGATCATTAATTGTGGCCTCTCAGGTTGCAGCAGGATCCTGTATCTCCGTAAATCCGCGCGAACTGTCTGAAGGACGACTTTGTGGCGAGCTTTGCATCTTCACGGAATGATAACCGGCCACAAGAAGCGCATCGCTTTTGCAAATATCATATTTAATATTCAATTATCGTGTCTATCTAGTCCTTGCTAGAATACCTTTGAGTTACCTTTGCGGATTTAATCTTCATTGAAGCTTATTCTCTGCATGTGTTCTCTAAATTATTATTTTAAGAAGGAAATAGGAAAATAAAATACATGTGCGCGTAAATTGATGCGCAATTTTCGGGTTTTCTCAAACAGAAAGCAACGCCAAGCCCATTAACTTGCGGAGATTATAACATAGCGAAGCTGATATTCAATACAGAGCCGAGACGACATGACGGTGACCTGAAATAACGACACGCTTTGGTGAGTCGCGTCACGGACGTGGTTCTGCAAATTCCGAAGAAATCCGCAAAGTTCATAAGGCTCACCGTATCCTTGCTGCTCTTCTCCGCGATGGTGTTCTCCTTATCCGTAATAACATTGAAATTCAATCCGTCGTTCCGCGCGATAAAAGTAAACCTCGCCGACGAAGCTACTCGATCATCGGTCCTTACCCTTGCTTCCATTTTCCTTTAATCTGTGACATCGAGATCGAGCAGGACAGTTATGTCACGTCGATTGATGCCGTTCGTTATCGTCTGTATTTTTCACAGGAACAGATGAACCGGTTATTCAACTCCGCTATGTGGGCATTAATAATTATAACCGCGGCGAGATCGAGTCGACGTTAATTCGATTTTCCTGACACAGATATCCACCGTTAATCCGCGGAGCACCGTTAATTCTGTTCCTTCTCCAACACCGCAAAAATTGCTCTAAATTCTAACGTTATTTTTTTACATTTTTATAACACAAACTTATTTGCAGTCGTGACAGGCTCGCTGTTACTTCCTCCGGCTGGTCTTTCATAAATCAAATTAATCCATCGACAAACTCGTGTTCCTTCTCTCATCGACTTTTCGTCCTCCTGCAATGTTCTCATCATCGTCGGTGACATGACACCGAAGATCTTACAGAAGAATGTGGGAAGGATGAATTGAAGGGAAAAAAAAATGAAGGCAGGGCTTTAGTACTCTTATTGCATTCGGCGGCTCAATTAGCAGAATTGAGGACTTGTCGATCGGAGAAGAATGTAACGAGTCCAATATCGAAGCGCCAAGCCCCTGCAGTCCTGGAAAACCCTTCCTTCTCCTTTCCCGTCTCTCCTCGTCCCTAGCCATCCCCTAGCTATCCTGGCGTGTCAATAAGTTCCTACTCCGCTTCTGTCGTCAATGTCGCACGAGAGTTGCTCTCGAGGAAATGTCGCGAACTTGTCGTCGATGTCTGAAAAAAAAACGACATTCCTCGTTTCATCCGTCATCAATAATAAAGGGCAAGCGATATCACGGGCCTCTATTATCGTGTCGACGATGGCAAATAGGAAGATTAACGGTATTGCGATATTTCTTCCAGTTTACAGATTTCATCGCGGATCTGGTTTATGGATGTCGCTTTTCAGAAGAAAAATTTATTGTACAAGCTGTTATTGTTACCGCGAATATTCATTCGAATACGCACAACTTCATTTGTTTGATCGCAAAAATATCGTAAATTGAGACATTGCAAAGGTGAATTCCCATTGAAAACGGTATTGCGATAATTTCTATAAGCGAAGGGGGAATTAAAAGAAGTTTCTCAGGATTAAAAGGTCCATTTATCGTTAGAATGTGGATTAAGCTCGTTAAAATCAATACTACACTTTATTACGGCTTGCTAATTAATTCATCGCTAATAATTCATTGCTATTGTACTTTCGTGACGATAATAATTCGGCGGATACAGGTCGAGCTGGAAATCGAAATCTAAAATTATAAACGACGGATTATAGAGATTCTGTATCGATATCACATTGTCCGCATTAGCATTTAAAATATCATACCCTACGTATGCCAGCCACACGCAGCAGTCGGCACTTCGTACGAAAACGTGATCGGTGTATTAAATCCGATATTAGCATAATATCGATAGGTATTCATATTGCTGTTTGAAATTAAAATACCATACCGCGCGTAGAACTTTTGCATAAATATAATCGTTATTTTAAGCCCGCATCAATAAAACGTAACATGCTACGTTGGCGGCATTGCTTAAAGCTCTATCGATCACATCGAAAATTACATTGCTTTGTTGTCTTCCGTTCTCCAATATCACTTTTCGCTCCAAGATAACGCTTTCAAGTCAAATTATGCGTGATTCTCGTCTCGTCTCGTCTCGTCGATTACTCCAATTGACAATTGCAATCTTTTTGTCGTATTTGTCTCGTACAATCGATAGTTAAAAATTCCTCGAAATTTTTCGGCATCAGGTTCGCTCCCTCCGTTTGCCCAAACTTAAAAGTTAACTCCTTAGTTAGTGTTACGAACTGCGAGCTAAGCTAAACCGAACAAATCTGACGGCGCCGTGGTAAATTCAATTTATCTCGCGTAATCGACGACGAGTAGCATCGCAAAGAAGAAGTGGGCGAAATGGCGCTCGCGTTACATATACAGATTAGCGTAATTGATATTAATTAGGGTGATGAGTTGCGTGGGAGGTGGATGACGGCGTTTTACGTTGCGAAGGAGGGGTGGCGCGAGACGCGGTGGAAGAAGGGGTGAAGTCAGTGCTATCGCGTGGCTTAACTACCCTCTTACGTGTTGCTAGAAACTTTGGATCTCGCAGGCGCGCACTGCGCGGATTTTCCGCTGCATCTCTCCCTCCCACTCATCCAACAGGGGTATCGTTAAAGGGTGCGCGACCGGGTGCTTGAAAGACCGGAAGAAAGAGGTTCCTTAAGTGGGGAGGAAATTGTCTTTCCTCCTGGAGGGCGGAAATTTTCTTGCCGCTCGCGCCGAGTTCCCTACGGGGTCACGGAACAGGGCGCAGAGATACCCGCACCCCCAGCGGATACGTAGGCGGATATGTCGGGGATGGCGTTGTCGGGTATTAATCTGGAGGATTAATAACTAAGACGACGGAACATGACGCGATGACGATGAGCCGACAGTTTTCGCGCGAAAGTTTCCAACGTTCGCCGGACTCTGCCAAATTCTTTCCTTTCCTCTAGCGTACTGTATGTTTTACCGTATACTCTATTCGATACGTTTCGTCGTTTCTGTCATTTTCTCCGCGCGTCCTGCGTAAAAATGAAAGCAATTTCATCCTGTCACAAGCATATTACGCCACGATTACGCCGTGCGCGCAATCCGATCTCGTCTCGAGCGAGGTTCCTTTCGGTGAACTTTGATCCCTTTGAGGACGCGAAGTAGCCTCCCGCGAAATTCTTGTGAAATTGTCGTGCCATTCGCCGAGCATCGGCCGATCGCTGCAGACTTTCCTCTCGCGTTTGGCGTGTTATTCATTTTTCAAGCGGCGATACACCATCTTTCTTCCCGACGAGTGAATCGTCTCGAAGGCGAACTGTGCTTTCTAAAAAGCTGCCGCTTTTCCGCTCCTTCCGGCCGTTTTGACGAAGACAAAGCTTTCTGGACGGAAGGCGCACCGTTTCGACCGCCATTTCGAACGCGAATAGCGAACGAAATACACTCTTGTTGAGGAAAAGAGATGAACGTATTCTCCATTTCGCGGACGACATTTCTCTCGCGCTCAGTGTTTCCCTTATTGATCTCCGAATACTTGAATAAATGTCATAGACACATGTTTTAATATCCTTCTCCCTTTACATGATTTTTATATAAATTCCTGTTTTCATACCTTCTTTGTGCTCTGTCGACACACCCCACCTTCTTGTACGCGTTCGCCTCTGATATCGATATTGAAATTGCAATGATTTAGCGCAGCGAGCGTGCCATTAGCGGACAAGTAGCGCCTTTATCCGGGAAAAAGATACACGCCATATTTCATGATTACATTCGGACGAAATTAGATCCGGTGGATTTCGTCACGTGAGAGCAGCGCGCGGTGAATGGACGTGTGCGTGACGGAACGCATCCGCCGTCGAAAATATTTACGACGCGAAATGGCCGAGCTGTGTAGCGCGTTAATTAGGGCTGCCACGGAATTCTCAAGGGATCGGAAAACGAAGATAATTACGGATGTGTCTGTCGGCGAGACTGTCGGGTTACCGACGAAGGAACTGACATTCGAAACGAATGAATTGCATCGATCGGCATGTCACGTCTGCGTCGACCCCTCAAAAACGCGGGACTGTAGCCAATGACAAATTATCCGCGAAAATTAGCGAGTGAATCGAGGCGAATATGAAGGCGATGAATATTAGTTCAAAGGTCATTTTAATGCTTAACATTTTATCCTAAGCAGAACCATGTACTCTGTGTTCGCGCTGCATGACGATAACTGCACGAATTCGACAGGCAATGCGGAATATGATCAAAACGAAGCGAGTAACGAAATGAAACAAGGATGCAATGGTGCTTTGTCTTACACAAGAGTGTACATATAAATGTATATACATAAAAAAGAGAAGGTCTCCCATCCAAAACCCTTTTTAATACGAAGATCGCGCGTCGAGTATGTGCATTTCTGTTTTTAGTCGGATAATGCAAATTATCAACTTGCAATTATCACTTTGGCATTTCGACGCCGGAGCGAAATTGCAACCATACGATGGCGACGTTAAATAATTCGTACAGGAGATCGCTGGCGAAATGAAGGTGGGCAAATGTAACGCGCATCCTCTGTCACCATCGTTATAACCGATCGATAGTATGCGGAAGTACGCGTCGCTCGATTTAAATTAAATGTCAACACAGCCATCGCCGAGTTCCAACTTTGCTCGATCGGCAAGTCGTCGCGTACGTTTGTTCTTCATTGCCGGGCAGAGTGGAAGAGAGAGAGGGAAGAAGGGAGGGAAAGGAGCGCAACTCGGCCGATCTGGGCTACGTGGAGCCCATTCTTCTTCGTTCGTTAATTAAAAATTCCTACCACTTTTCTCTTGCGCGCAGCAGCGTCGATAAGCGAGATGACTCTCGCCGCGCCAAGTATTTCCTCGCGAACCCTCAGATTTCTTTTTAGCGCTCAAGAGCCACGATGTTCGGCGGGAAATAAGGCAAATAGATCAACAAGAGTGAACAGAGACAGGCGAATAGGTGCGACGCTCCATTATAGCGATGATTGATGTCTTCTCATTGCCTTCAGAAGATTATTACAGTAGCGCAGTGTTCCTCTCGGAAAAGTACGAGATTCAGATAAAAATCGAGAGATTCGCTCGATCAATTTACGATGTTGCAATCCGATCATTGCAACGATCCATTGCTACTTGCGTGCAACCCTGCCGAGTCGTTCCGAAAATAATGACTCTCGTACACAACGAAAATCCACAAGACGGGATCCACTTGTGCAGCGGCCAAGCCTTTATTTATCCTGTCACTTACCTCGTGCCCTTTCCTACACCATCGTTTCTTTGAGAAATTTGGAAGCCAAAAATACATTCCGCTATTCGGCTTCGTCGAACTATCCCACGAGACTAGTCCTACCGATCCTCGCGGGGATACGTGGCTTTGAAGAAATTACTTTGATCCACGGCAAGGCCTCCCTCTATGTGCAGAATCTCTCCCTCGCTTACGTTCTCTCTTCCAGCTCGTCGGGGGGAAACAGGGGGTAAACGGGGAAAGAGACGGGAGAGTGGATTGCAGTAGCAATTTTACACTGGCGGAACGAGAGAGAGACAGAGAGAGAGAGAGAGAGAGAGAGAGAGAGAGAGAGAGAGAGAGAGAGAGAGAGAGAGAGAGAGAGAGAAAGAGAGAGAGAGAGAGAGAGAACGTCACGATCCACGAAGCAGTGGCGGGTTACCACTTGCTGGTCGAAGCGTCGCCTTCCACCGTTATTTCCGATCAAGTCGAACATCGCTAATCGCTCATCGGAGGTCACGATGAGACTTTTTACAGCGAAATTAGGGCGGCCTTGAGAGCAATGGAATTCATATAAATCCCGATCTCGTATACGTCGGTTTTTCTTCTCGTCAAGGGGGAATAATGTTTCTTTGACGTCGATTGAAGCCAATCTAATTATTGGAGTGATTAACGTCACGAATGGTGAATTCGCTCCTGATCTCTTCGTGGATGACCGGAAAATGCAGAATATATGTACGCTGCGAGTATGCATATTCGATTCTGCATCACGTACGCATCAATGTTGAAAACGCAAAGGCGACGTTAGCGTCCTCGGAGATCGTGCTCGCCGTCTTGGCTTATCAAGAGAGAATTAATTTCGTTATTATAAGTGGCCTGGGATTTTCGAGGCTGTTCTGTTAAATGCGTGCACACGTGTACGCGGATCCTGAGTTAGTGAACTGCACGCGGAGTGCATTAGCGTGTACAGTTTAGCAAGTCCGGATGGAATTTCGAAGTAGCGAGTTGCGAAGGGAACTGTCAAAAGACGGAGAGCCAATTTTCTTCTATCTTTCTCCCATTAAAATTATTTGCGCCAACGAAGCATTGATTATCTAACGAGATCTTCTTCGCTGATATCGTCTAGCTTTTAAAATGCCTTTTAAATGTCTTTCTACCTGATTTCTACGATTTCTCCGTGTTAATAAAATGTAAACCTGTTTGAATTACTCCTGTGTGTTACGTTTGTAAATTCATAAATCTTGAATTATTTGTAATATGAAATCAAAAGCTAACCACTCTTGTTTTATTTTACTTTGGCGACATTAAATTATTTCTCGTTCATTTTCATGGCATCCAGCGCGATCGGATTCGATTTTATATAAATTTTTAATTTTGTACAAATTGAAATCTCATACAACAAATCTCTTCTCGGTGTTCTTTTCGGCTTTTTGTTAGAAATTTAAAATCATTGCAAGTTCTCGGAGATGAGATGGAGATGGAGTTCCCGGCAATAGGATGCTTTAATTTTACAAAAACTCGCTACATTTCCCGAATACATGTATTCTCCTTTCGTCGAATCGAACTTTCCGCTCCAATGGTGAATCTCCACCGATTACATTACGCCGATCGCATAATCGCCCGGAGAATTCGGAGGAGAGTTGCGCAGCGGAAACGCGTCGACGAGAAATCCTCCAAAAGAAAGCAATAGAAAATTTATCGACAAGCCACCGCTGAATCCCACCCAACCTTTATTTCCCTGTCGCGGGGTGGCTGCATCCGTCGGAGATTTATCCTAGTCGACGCCTCGGGGAGGATTGTTCGCAAAGCAAGGAACGAGATAGCGAGATTTTCCTTCTCTCTTTCTTTCTGCATCTTTCTTCTTTCCATCCAACTTTCTCTCTCTCTCTCTCTCTCTCTCTCTCTCTCTTTCTCTTTCTCCACTATTTCCGAGCGGGATCACCCAACACTGATCGCCGATTGTTTCAATCGGGTGCATCCACCGATTGTGCCTCTCTCTCTCTCTCTCTCGCCCCCTCTCTTGCCACGGTTCGACTGCTGTTTAGCGGAGATACGAGCTCTCGGAATTTTCTCGGGAGGCGCGAGAAAAGCCGGGTGACAGGATTTCCATACGCGGGGGGGACCCTCGATACGTTACCGAAGCGGAGTTTATTGAAATCCGCGCTTACGCATGTAACGTAAACGGAAGGTCGAAGTAGGAAATCGATTTTTCGGAGACCGGGACAGATCCACTCGCTGCGAACAGTGAGTAGGCAAGTTTCAGCCGAAGGAAATTACGCATAAGACATATTTGTAAACATTTCAGGCCTTCGTAAAATTAGGAGACTGACTGTCGGCTGCAATGGTTTTCCTTGAAATGTTACAAAAGGACGCGATTCCTGTTGACAAACTTAATCGTTAAGAGAATTGCCGCACGTAATAATACGCAGTTGTTATTGTTACTCTGTAGCAAAGCGCGTTTCGAGATCAAAGTGCCGTTTCGTCGCAGATCATTTCGTAGGCGCGAGAGAATTATTAACGATATCGATGAAACATGATGCCGAATGAATTTCTGGCGCTGACAGAACGCGCGATTGCCATGCATTATGCCCGTTATTTCGTTTGCACTTTCGCCGCGGCTCTCCGTTCGGCAGCCTGGCACTTTCTTCCACTTCTTTCCACCCGCGGCTTGCCGATGTAACAAGAGGATGAGCGCCCGAACGCGTTTCATATTTATAAAAGAATTAATATTTATCTACCCTCGGGCGGATAGCTTTTTGCTTGTCCACCTTCCGCCCTTGTTTCCATTTTCAGCCGGCGGCAGCTGGCGAGTTTATCTTGATTCTCGTTTTTGAGATTGACGCGTTCCACGTCGCGAGAACAATCCGAACAGAGAGCGGCCCTTACGCTTCTCCGATACGGCTTCCTTTGTACTAGCGCGACATTCGTTCATCATACGGAGCGAAATGGACCGCGCGATATGGATCCGGCGATATGGACAAACGTATCCCGGGTGAAATTATTTAACGTTCCCGGTGCGTTGTAGCTTGCATTTGACAAAATCACATTTATTGAGTTCCAATCAAACGGATTTTGATCATCAAAGTAAAGGCCATACTACGTTCAACTGAAAGCGAAAGAGAAGGATTTCCCTATGCAGATTTTCGAGAGAAGCGAGAGATTTGTTAAACTGGATTTGTTAAAGAATCCACTATTGTCGATTCATCCCGCGAATTTTCATTGTTTCGTCCATTCGCGGTTTTCCGCGAGCCGAAGCTTAATCGCGGAAATATCCGCGCGCGCGTGCTCGGTCATCGGAAACGTTCGCTCTATTTCTCAACTCATGACGAACGAACGCCCGTGTCGTCATAACGATCCCGCGTGCGCGGCGCGCGCGTACACTTCGGTAATTACGTTATCCCGCTGATTGCTTTCCAATAACGCGTTTATCCGGCCCGGTGCGTCCTCTGTGGTTATGAAGCGTGTCAGTTTTCGGAAGCGCGCCGCTTTGTCGCCGCCCTCCGGAACGCACGAATCATCCCGATGACCAGACGCATCCCGTTGCGCTTCTTGCTCGCCTCGTTACTCGCAGCCGCGGCTATCGAGACCGCCCGTCGATAAACTCATTCTGTTCGTTCGAAAGCGGAAAGCGAAATTTTTTTCGCTACCGGACTGCCGGAAAAAAAACTCTACTTCGAGCGTGCAGAAATCCGGTTCCCGCGCGTACAAAACGGAGAACGCCGCTTGAAAAATCAAAAGCTGAGCTCTGATTCATGATTTTGTATCTCAGAATAATGCTCTCCGCTCGTTTCTTCGGCTCGCAAATGCCGATGAGACCATCCATTAACATCCATTTGCGGTATTCATCTGCCAAAAACAATGATTTGACGCTCGCAGGAGTGCAGAGAGCGACTCCGCCTTTATACGCGAATATATTCAACGAATTTACGCCAATAAGAATGAGATGAATAGAAACGAACCGAGAGAAGCGATCGCAAGGGGAGAAAGGGGAAGAGAAAGAAAAAACTTTGAATGCTGAAATGCCTCGAAATGCTGAAGAGTCTCTTTTAGGCAAGAGCTATAATGCAGCTGGATGGATATTCGGATAGGTACGCTAGTACGACGAGAGGAAGATGGATCGCTGGAGAAATACAACCTATGAAACGAGAATCATAATGGATAACGGATAACTACCCCGCGCGACGATCGCACGCGATTAAACGCGCCCAGTATTTTCGAATTACAATCCCGAACCGTTGGAAATGAAACGTGAGAGTAATTTGAAGTTTCAATTTGGAGTCTTGCGAATCATACACGCGGCAGATTCGCTGAAGCCGCCTCGGATCTCTCGAAAATTATTCTAGTGATTTCTCCTCTCGCAAAGCGTCGAAGCGGACCAACGTAACGCGAAACGAGAGAGAGAGAGAGAGAGAGAGAGAGAGAGAGAGAGAGAGAGAGAGAGAGAGAGAGAGCAGCGAATTAAGAGTCGCAGCCGAGCGAGCCGCGAGCGCCGCGTTACGAAATTTGCGAAGTCTCAATGCTGCGCTCGTTAAAAAGGCATTTCCCTCGCGTTTCAGTCGACCGGGGCGTGTCATTTGCCGGGTTTGAGATCGCACGTGGGAAAAAGCGCACTGAAGGATGAAGAGGAAAGCGGAACACTCTCGTATGTTCGTTCTCCGTTTCGAGGACGGCAGATTGCACCGTTCGGGCAATCATCGTCATATTGTGGCGCGAGCTCGGATTAGGAGGCGGACAGTTATCGTCAGCTGGAAGAGAGAGACGGAAGATTGGTCGCTTGGAAGAACCGACGGGGCAATTAGCGCGAGTTGAACGTCTGATGCAGTTTTCGCGTTAGCACGATTGTTTCGGCGCCGTTGAATTTTCGTTGACGGACTCTGTCCGCCAGTTAAGCCGAGCTCATATCAGGAATTGCCGTGCGAGAGAGAACGGCAACGGGCTATTGTATCTCGACTACTGATGAGAGAAAAAAAGAAAAAGAGATACTAAGTTTTGTGTGGGCTTGAATGATACGGAATGCAAAACGCGCGTACAAGAAAAGCGAGACGGTTGTTATTTATTGATTCGTTTATTGGTAGCGATAATAAGCTTAGTTCTAATCTCATACGTCGTTCGAGGAGGATTTGCCATAATTATTGCATATATAAAGATATCTTTGTTTCCATTGAACGTCAAAATGTTAATTTTGTAAAATGTCAAAAGCCTGATCCAAGAATGGAGCTCGAGAGAATTAGACTGATATCGACAGAGTTTTTCATGCTAAATATTTGAAGATGTTCGATTTTCGTGTCGGACATTTCGATTGTTTCTCGTACTATGTCTTATCGAGAATTTTGGATGAAAGGTTATTTTATCTGGCGATATATAACATCACATTATGTACATCGGAAGCTTGAAATTTAATTTGGCCTTAAGCTACGCCGGAAAATATCGAATGAATTTTTATCAGGCATAGGATAATGTCTGATAATAATCTTCATAATTAATGTTACATTCGAGGAATGTAACATTGTATTTTATTTGCGACAACCTTTTGCGCAACAGAACAAATTAAATTAGATTTATAGCTTCAACTAAAAGCGCAGAATTTAATTCCAGAATGTGCTTAGTTAATAAAAGAAATATGGTACGCCGTGAGATCTTGCATAATAGATTTATGGAGAACAGTCTCTCCATGTCTTCCAGCACACGTATCACCGTATTCGCTAGTTTCATTTCCAACTTTTTAACGTGTACTTATACCAGCAGCTTTTTTAACGGAAGTACCATTTAAAAATAATTGCTTTGCTTTCCGAAAGTCTTCTCACGATTTACATTGCAATAAATATCTAATAAAAATTTATCAAAACTTGAATTATCCCGATAGAAATTCAATGATATCTTTTCCTAATGTATTATTTCACATCATATATTATTCCGTGTTTCATGGATATCTACATTGTGAAAATAGCTTTTTGATAATTTTATAATATCAAAACATTAACAGCATAAAACTGGAAATAATATTATAAATGTATTTTCCGAAATATTATTATATATATCATATATTAATAAAATTAAAATTTGTTAAACATATTTTCTTTCTCTCTCTCTCTCTCTTAAAGCACGTTTTGAAAATTTCATGATTTTTAATTATCTGAAATACAGAAAACCTATTACTTCTCTTTAATACTTTTCGAAATGTTTTAAAAGGTCAATGAGAAAGGGCCATAGAGTTAAAAGGCTATAAAAAATGCAAAGCATGTTTATTTATTATCGATTCGAAGGATAAAATAATGAAATTCATATACGTAAAGTTATATTCGAATCCGATAATAATGCATTCAATAATTCCAGGTCGCGACAACGCAGTGATGAATTTATTTATTATCGTATGACAGAACGGAAAAATAAAGAACCATTATGAAGTATCTCAAAGCGCTGCGCGTCCTTGTAAGATAAATTATCCTCATTTCTTGCGTACGCGCATAGCGCAATGATGGCACGAAGTCTGGCACCGAGTCTGACACGATTGCGTCCTACACGAATTTGAAAACCCTTTGCAACTCCCTGCAGAGCAACTCCTCACACTTAAGTTTGTTAGTCTGGATGAACGTGTTAATGAACCGCGAGACACGTTCAACCACCGACGAGTTCTCCTCCTTTTGATCCTTTTGTCTTCTGGTCGTGCAGTCGCCTTAAAAAAGAATCGGACCTCTCGCCTTTGACATCTCTAATGCACTGCTCATCGCATACAATTGAATTTATCATAATTTCGACCGTGATGTAAATCGAAGCTCTCATTCATGTCGCACTACCTCCACAAGGCGAATACGAGCGAAGCCTGCAAATAATCGCGCAAATAAATTCGACAGCGATAGCCGTCTCGCGAAACCCATGCGAGACGTATCTCGGTATCCCCAAAATTTCCATTTTCCGAAATCTCGAGTTTCAAACAATCCTGCGTTCTGCCATCCGAGCTTGGAACCGGTCTCGTGTTTCTGCGCGGCATAAATATCCCGCCGTGAAATTTCGCGGGGCACTAGAGCTCTCGCCTCTCGCAATTCTTCTCTCTCTGCCTCTCTCCCTTTCCCTCTCCTCCCCCCCCCTCTCTCTCTCTCTCTCTCTTTTCCCTCTTTTCGACGCTTCGCAATTGTCACGCGAGGTAGTGTCTAAATGGATGGAATCTGCGGGCGGAGGCGTCGGGATCGGCGGGGCACAAAGGCAAAGGATACTCAAAAGAGTGTCTCGTTTCGAGTTCGAACTCGAGCTCTCGCCTCGCATTAGGATTCATCGCAAAATCGCGCGTCACGCGATACCCTTTCGATCCGCACGAGAGATGATACCATACGAATCATGGGTAACATAGCTGTATGCAGATACGTGTGCATTTGCTCGCTCTTTCGCGTACGTGCAGGGGAAGGGGTGATCCGCGCGCTCACGGGGCTTGTTGTGAAATTGTTCTTACAGTCGTAAAGTTCCGCGATCAATAGATCGGTATATATTACAGGTCTTATGTAACGATTGGCGATTTATTGGCGAGCAGCGCAATCGCGAGCATACGCGTATGGCTATGCAAGAGCGGCGGAAAGAAGCTTGAAAAATGTCGACGAAATAGCCAGCCTCAGCTTAACGTTAAGATGACATCTATGACTGATTAGTCTCGTAAGCTGCGAGCGTTTCCATATTTCAGCGATGTCTTTTACTACTCAGTACCGTGCACGTGTATCTATTAAAAACAGAATTAAGTGAAAATAGGCGTAAAGCTAGGAAAAAGGAGCAGAGAAACAGGACACAGGACAGGCATGTGAAGGGGTATAAAGTGTATTAAACACACATAATTATCGCGACACGGATCATAAATGATGAATAATGTTTCGTAACCGATCTCATTTGCGGTATGCAACCGATAATGCGTGTGGTTAAAGCTTCATCGCGCGAATCAAATCACATTCGCGCGGAATCAAAAACTATAATTTGGCATATTACAAATTTTGCAACTTTTGCCGCGCGTTCGCATCCATTCGATTATTATCGATACCAGTATCAAGCAGAACGTAAATTGACATGAAAATGAAGCGTAAACGTTTTCTCTCTCTCTGGCCGTTGTAATGATATCTGGCTATCAATCTGCATTGCGATAGATCGTTTGAGTCGTAATGACGGTAATAAGGCGTGGCATGCTGCTCGACTGACAATGTAATTCCATTGTAAACTCATTGGCTTTTACGAGCTATTCGTTGGTGTAAACTCCGCGCAAAATTTCATTGCGACGATGCGCTTAGTATATTTGTATATCTGTGCGCGAAAGTTCGCGAGAAGCATCCTCGAAGCCAATCTCGCGACAGGCTGTGTTGTCGGGGCGATATTTAATGCTCGTTCATGAAATGCATACATATAAATTTTGGAGCTGCGTAAACGTTACGTCGCACTGTTGTCGTGCTTTAAGCACGTCCCGCTTGTAAATACTAAGATGATCCTCCTTAGAGATTTAAGTTCCTGATTTTCTCGAGTTTGCCTTGCTTGCTTTTCAATGAATAACACTAATCGTTCTCGTCGAACTAATTTGGAACTGCGTGAAAAAACTTTATTGTAAATATGCGACACGGAGCGTTCCTTAACGATTGTCACGAATCACGATCTTCATTAATTAGATGGCTAAAATAAATAATTAATTGGATAAAATGTCCTCGCGATACTAATCATCGATCCATGGCAAGCAATAATTGGAGCGTAAACTTTATCCGTTTATCCAGGAAAAAGTTTCTTAAAGATTGATAGATGTGATCCGTAAATCGCGGAGGTAATTAATTTTGCTCAACTATATTTTTATTTCACAAAAAATAAGTGCCGGAACTAATAATTACGTAACGTCACATCTTCACGCGATGCGAAGAGAACGTTTATAAAGAATAACGATAATAAAGAATAACATCTGCTGCGTAGAGAAAGTCAAATAAATATAGTAAGCAATCGATTACTATATATATACAAATAGTTTTATTACTAGGAATCTATAATCAGCAAAATCCTGATCATTCCATTTGGGATGTATTACCTAAAATAAATACTCTGAAACAAATTGCCCTAAAATTTACGAGAAGGCAAAGATAAGGAAATTTCTAGAAAAACTTGAATCTGCTACTCTTCGTGAGACGCACGAGTTTCGAGATAAGCGCGTTAATCTCGCGAGAGGTTCAAACTATCGCGGGACCTCTGCTCAGGTTTAAGCGTCGCGACAAGTTAATTGTCCTGAAGGGGAGATTCGCGCCTCGTCGCCGAGGAAGGCTCGTCCTTAAAAAGTCGCAGCGTCCCCACGGAATTTCAACGAGCTCGGCCGGCTTGCACAGCCGTCCTGCGCCTACAAATCAGTTCGTGATTCATTGCGCCCTTGTTTGTCCGCAAAGCCTCTCTCGTTACCTTCCGGCGCGTCGTGACTAATTATACGATCGACGCGCCGATTTTTCAGATATGACCCTCTCGTCCTTCTTCATCCTCATCGTCACGAGAATCGATCTTGTCTGGGAAGTCCACGAGAAGTTTTAATGTCATCGTAATAACAGTCGCGAGTTGAAACAGATGCGGCTGATCGAAAAACTGCTTCGTTACGTTTCATTGCGCGCTTCAACGCGTATGTTTATCACTGATGAGACGTTTCATGTCTCGATTACATCGCAAATGAATTCCGTCAATGATTAATATCGGGAGATAATTGTGCTTATAAATTGTTATCTTTGTTAATAAAATCTCAATGCATCGTTAATCCGCGCGGCGAGGTTGGCTGATTAATTTTTCACTTGTTATTTGTGTTGTATCCCTCAAAGTTTTCGTTTTGTGAATTCTGGATGTTGCAGGTCTTTAATTTCAATTACGAGAATAAGCATTTCCCTTCAATATCCGACTGAATATCTTCAAGGGCGATCCTCCGAGAACAAAAGATCACAAAGTTCATTCCCGATGAATTATCCATTCGGAAATCCGCTCCAATTCCTTCCCGTATTTTCCATTCGACGATGTCGTTTCGCTCATAGTTTGTTCGTTCAATTCCACCTCGAACTAAAACGCAAAAAGATCGACTATCGTCGACGTGCACGCGCGATATTTAATTTTATCGAATTTGCGTCATACTGCGACGCTGATTAGTGCATTCATCGCTTGTTAAACGACGTTATCGCGGCTGTCGGATAACCGTTTCTCTAACACAACTTGTGTACATCTGTGTGTTCCGACATCATTTAGAATTATTGTTATACGCCATCATAAACAATCATTAACACCAACGTAACCGCATGCATCCATTTATTTCCTCATTTATTTTTCTTTTCTCTCCGTTTTCCAGCTTTTTGAAAATGAATGGAAGTTTTGGTGCGTTAATTAAATCCAGTCATAAACGAGATCATATCATTCACGTTTTATTTATGAACGTCGTATTTCTCTTAATATGGCAAATCTGAGGAAGAGAGATAGAGAAAGAACGAGAGAGAGCAATTAACCGCTCGTTGGCAAATCGTGAAATTGATGTACATTATGCGCAATAAATAGGGGATTATTTTGAAGCTCGCAAATTTGGTTAATTCTTGAAAGGTTCACTTTATAGGATGAAACAAGTTTTTTGAATACGTTTTAAAAGATTATTAACTCATCAGAACCAATAATAATTATTAAACGAATAATGATGTTGTGATTCAATTTAATTGTTTAAAAATTATAATCTATACATTAAATAATACAAGCGAAATTACATTGTTTTTAAGTACAATATGTTTCAAAATCTATTCACAATTAATTATCGAATCTAATTAATTACCAAATTTTTACAACCAGTCTTAGAAAAATATTTCGACTTATGAACGTTTGCGTTTATCGCATCATTTATAATGTCATTTATAATCTCTTGCAGTGGCAGAATCGCCGCTTATTGCTGCAAGAATATCAAATAAATGTTGAAACATAATTCCTGTATCATATGTTGTATATAATATGTTGTAATATATTTCAAAATTCATAGATTTCTCCTAGAATGCCAGATTGCGCTATTGAAGAAGCATCGGAGGGAACGTATTTAAGTACAGAGGAAGAGATAGATAAAAACAAGAGAAAGAGAGAGAGAGAGAGAAAATCGAATTTATCGTAACATAGTCTATTTACAAATTATCGATACGAACATATGAGTGCTAGGTTGAAACAGATCAAAAGTACGCAATTCTTGTGATGATGACAGAGATGATAACTAGGAAATTAACAATTTTCGAGCAATTATCATGCTCGTTATTTGCATAATTATTACAATATTCTGTTGCGCTTATCGAGTGGTTAATTTACAGTTAATTAGAGAAAACAAACTTGCGGCGCTGTATCGATGTATTTTCAAGACAAATTTTATAATTACATCGGCAAATATATATTATAATCGTGTTTACAAATTATGACAAGGCAGCCAGATTGTTTCTGATTAAACTTATTCGCATATTGTGTGTATCTATGAGCGCGATATTGTAACTTACATGTAATTGTATTAATCGCTCTCTTATCGCAGCTGTTCTTCGCGATTTCTCAAAATCCTAAATTAAATTAGATCCTATATTAAATCTTAAATTAAATACGACAAAATTCGCGGTGCGTTAAATCACGATTCGCAAAAGCGCAAACTAAGGATCAAGTTGCAAGCTTGAATGGAAGCTTAATTTTCAACGAATTTCGGAAATTGAAATCTGCATGTGCGAATATGATCCTCGTATAGAAAAATTTACACTAATGTCCTGAGCGCCGACGGAATCTTTCGATATTTTTATTAGATGCAAGATTCGGATACAATTTTTCCTCATCGCGCAAACATCACTTATTCAAGCAAGTTGCGAACTAAAACGAAGCAAACATAGAACCAGCAGTTCTACAAATACGCTTATTTTATGGATCGATTATGAACAGTTTTATATTCCTTTCTTTCTCTCGACAACAATCCTTTTAATTAATAATTCTCCGACACGATTTGTTACATTTATAAAGCACATTTCCTGACGTAACTCATTGCGTAAAGAAATATCAGGCCTGAGCCTGAGTAAAGCTTAAACATAAACTATGTTTCATTTATATTTATGGATATATAGATGAAACGAGATACGATGTTATATGCGTATGCGTGTGCTCGTTGCTTATTTAGGAGCGATCTGAATTTGATTCTCCTTAAGCGAGCCTCAGTCAATCCTGTCTCAATAATACAGGCGCGCATTTCTATGCGTAAGACACGAGAGATAAATTCGCGGAGACGATACAGAAGATATTTTTGAAGATTGTAAGGCGAGAAGATAGAGGATTTGCGAGAGGAATTACCCGGGAAAAGGAGAAAGGGAGGAGAGGCTTCCTCTCTCGGGAAATTTTATAATTTACTTGCAAATTTCTTAACTCCGTCAGAAATCTTAAGCCGTCTAAATACTAATTACATACCTCTAACTTAAATCTCAGAAAATCCGAGAACACGCGAAGCGAAGTGGAAAACAGATGTGATAAAGCAGAAATAGAAATCAATGAAATAGGAATCGACGAAGAATCGAGAAATCGAGTCGGTAAAACGGACGTCTGGAATCTCGAGAGCGCGAGATTGAATGATGAATTTGGAGATTCCGCGATAATGTAAAATATATAATTTTATTCTCAGTTATTCGTCGAAATGTTCACAAAACGAATGAAAAAAAAACGAAAAGCATTGTAGTTTCCATTAAGAAAATACATTAGGTTACTTCTCTTACGCAATTATATCTAATTTACCGCGACATTATTTAACAGTATACATGTTACAAACGCAAACAGAATACCAAATGCAATTTTTATCGGTAAAAACAATCTCGATATTATATAAACAGTCTCTACGGCAATTTCAGCGCGTGACGAGGATGGTTCGAGGCAGGCGGAGCGACTTATTAAAATCACGTGCCCCGATATCGGGGCACGCCGCGTATAAGATCGGCTATCGATTCTCAATTACGCCTTAATGGCGAAGTGCAGCGGCCGTATCGGCCACGTGTATCGGACCGCTAAGTTCGAGCTGGATCATCTCCTCAGTGGCAAATGGGCCGCAGGGGGTAAGATAGTGGAGGATATATTCCGTCGTGTAGCACCATTACATTACGACGATGTTCCATTCGCGTACGACGAAAGTGACATGCGCGCCCGTCCTCCCTTTTCGATGGGCATGCTTGTGCTCTCGGCCCTTCGCGAGGATTACGCGGTGTCGCGGGGAAACTCAATTCGACGATTAGGATCTAAACCTAGGAGGAACTGGATGGAATTTGATATTCAATGCCCGATGATTTTTCCACAGGAAGGAAGAGAGGAACAGATAGAAGCACGTTGCAGAGAAATATGCTTGATACGCCATCCGGATACATCCGGTTTCCCTACGAAACATCGACACCCGCCGCCCCCTATCATGAGCTAAACAACCCTTCTGCATTATGCAAACTTCTGGCCGCCTCCATTCTTCCTATCAAACGATAAAACGCCGTTCCAAAAGTGCCCCGGCTCGATTGACCTTTCCCTCCGAATTAGATACTCGCTTCGCTCTCGCAACGTGCAGTTCATAATCTCGCCGTGTCCTTCACTTGTGACCCTGTGGCGAGGAAAGCACTGCTGAATACGTCAGCCATCGCGCGATGCATCGAGCCAGAAGATTGCGTTCTCCCGCACGACCCACATTCCAGCCGCGAAAGTAAGTTGTCTCCCTCTCCCCTCGTTTCCCTCGTTCGGCCTATCTCTCTACGTCCCCGTTCCGGATTTCCTCGCGGCAAGTTTTCTCAATGTCTCGCTGCGGCGGGGAATGCGGTGCGCGGGACGATGATTCCCGATTGCCGCGAGAGGGAAAGAGATCCGGCCTTCCAGCCGTGCCCTTATCTCCCTTAATGAACCTCCTCGGTTTCCGAGATTCGGCCGAGACGAGTAATTCGCGAGACGGAACACACAAGCGGGCATGTTAGCGAGAGCATTGGGGTGCAATTCCACTTGCGGAACTGACGACGTTCACGTCATCGGGCTCGCTCGTTCTCCAAAGACATCTTCGATGCCGATCGCAATCTCGATTTCTCTCTTTCCCTGATTCTGCTTTCTCTTCGCTGCGCTATCCGAGTTTCGTCCTCGTGAAGGAGATTCTTTATCACTGCGATAGGTGTCTTTTTATTTTCGACGGAATAAATTCTCATGTATTTCGGGGATTTTTGCGTCATCTATTTCTTGATTCGACGAACTATCCGTGAGTGATGTATATTCTTCGAGCGATCACTTCATCGAGCAACGCAGTTGTTTCAAGTGCAAATGATCAAAGTGAAAACAATTCTACTTTCACTTATATAGTCCACGGTCTCTTTGAATGCAGAATTATTTCGAGTCCTTTATTTTCCGATCGGCAATCATCAGTCTTATGAGCTAGTCTCGTCGCCAATTGGCCTTGGTATCGCATCGATGTTCATTTGGGCACCGATCATTCGCTTATCGCCTCGCGGGAATCGTATTGTCCACTGTTACTTATACACTCGTGTGTTATAACGAGCCGTACAACCGGCACCTGGCTTCACGATGCCGTGTAATAAAGTACCATTATTACCTCCGTTATTGTTCTTAACACGATTACGCCCACCCGAGCGCGTCCCGACTTCAGCTCGTGGCTCCTGCAACTGGGAAGCACGTCCCTGATCCTCCCAAAAGCTCCGCTTCCGCGCGCGGCGAAAAACAATAAATTGCGGAGCGAGAACCCGCCGCAACTTCCGTTGTATCCACGCTGCGCTTAAATCTTCTCCGCCTCCTTCTTACTTTATGATACTTTTAAAATGGAGTCACCGTGCCGCGAGTTGCGGTGTAGTTAAGGAGGATAATAAATTACGGCTAAAGGAGCGCTTCATAAAGCGCTCGTTATTCTCGCTTCGACAAATCTTAATGAAATTGCACAACGCGCTGACTTATGCTCTGCAATTTGTATCGTCTTAATCGCATCTTGCTTTACTGAGATAAAGAGGAAGAAGGTATTTGTAATTGACAGAACAGAGTATAATTTATTAAGATTTTTATTACAAAAAGACTCTGGATTCTAACAAGATGAAGAGCTATTGGACGAAGTTGTTCCTTTCGCGCGAAATCTCTGTTCTCAACAAGCTAAAGTTACTTCTGAGATAGTAATTAATCGATAAACTTTTTAATTCGATGAACTTTTATTGTTTCGTACTTAAGTTCCCCCGATCTGCTTCATTCGATACTGACTTATCAAAGATCGACTTATCAGAGATCAGTTTGCATTGATTATGATACCTTCTTATCCCCTGGAAGAAATCCCGCTTGTCAACCGCAAAGCATTTTGCTCGATATACGCGTTTCCTTTATCATGCGGATTTACTGGGAAATCCCGCGGAATCGACGCGAGACGCCGATATAAACTCTCCAACTGTTACGAGAGCTCGAGAAGGAAAGACTCGCATTGGCGTCGACGTTGAATCAGACAGGAGCCAGAACGATGCAACGCGATGCTATTCCTTTTAGGCCAAGCGTATTTCAATTCGGCGCGTCAACGAGCAGAGAATTCGCAGCGCGAGGAAATTGAAAAAATGACCGGATGATTTGTTGCCGCGCGAGATATCGCTCCAGTAAATGAAAGTCTCCGTTCGTTGGTTGCAGCACGGATAAATTAGAGCTATCGAGGCTTCGACGGCTATCAATCGCGGCTGATTTATCTCGCTCGAAGTAATAATAACAAGTAACCGTATATTCAACAAAGGAAAGTTCTGTACGCGTAGTACGCATAAAATATCGAAAAGATATTTTTCTTCACATTCGAAAACGTTGCCACTCGATAACGGGAGAATTGCAATCCGCGGTTCTTATCGCACTCCACGCGCATAATTGGATAACGAAATCTCGCGAGCGCTGCCGCGAACGTAAAACGCTTCGACAATGCTCCTCGCAGCGACAGCCTTAAGCTCGCAATTCATACGCCGGCAGCATCATTATTATCTATCCGGGCTTTTCCGGGCGGATTAATAATACCGGAAAATTAACGCGCGCGCACGTTCCCGACGACGATCCGCTGTTATTGTGTCGCCAGCCCGGCGAGGGGCAGAGCGGATAAGGGCGCAAGGTAAAAAGAGAGGTTGACTGCGAAGGGGTTGTTGGCGCGCAGCGTAACGGGATCGAGGAACAACTGTTTCTCTTCCCCGCGTTTCTCGCCGACCGGCCGACAGCAGCAGCACCGCGTGATACCGCCGGTTCTACCACCCCATCCCTCGCCACTACCCACCCTTAGCCACTACTACCACCACAAGCAAACGGAGCACCGCTGGTTCTACCAAGTACGGCGACGCCCGGTCGGCGAGCCACCCCCGCGCGTTCACCCTCACGTCGTCGCCGAGGTAATTGCGTGTTTATCCGCTTGGCTTAATTACGTGTCCGCTTGTCCAGCTGCAAGTGGTAAATTCCGTCCGCCATTTTGCGGCACGGCGCACAACGTTCCGCGGATATTTTTCTTTGACGACGCCAATTTGACGGTGGCTTCGGCGGGCCAACAAAAGCTCGCCAATAAATTATCGAGCTGCGAGTAGCGGCGAGCGATACAGTAATGGTTTCGATGCTGCTAATTCATCGTTCATTGAGAAAGATCCGTTCGCCGAATCTCATTGTATCGATAAACGCGCGAGTAGTCTTTGCAGCGGCCAACATCGCAAAGTTTATCTTTTTGTATCGATCGGCAACACTTGCGATCGCTCGTGCGAATCACGTGCGCGTTTTCGTCGCTATCTAACTCCGCCGATCGTAAATTGTTCCGCGATAGAGGATCTTTCATTGTTCGGATAATATTTAATCGAGCTGATTAGAGGTTTATGTAACGCGCGCGCGTAATAATAACCCGCCGATTGGACGGGGTGTCGCTCGGAGCGCGATCGACCAAACGGCGTATTTGCATGCGGGTGCACAATGCGTCCGCGTTCGCGACGCGAAAAGCCGCGAAAAGCTCGCTCGGGTTCGACCTCGCGCCGCTCTGTTTTCTCTGTTTTCATCGCGACAAAGAGAAAGCGCGCGATCGCATTCGCGGATGCGCTTTTACGCGACCCAATTAGGGCGACGATTGAAAGTCGTTTGCGAGGCGTCCGGCGCGTTTTCCGCGAGCAGCGACAGACCGGTCGGGAAAACGGATACGTGCGCGCCGTGCGAAAAGAGCGGGAAATAGAAAAAGCAGGAAGACGAACGGCGAGAATGGGGGGGGGGGKGGAGGKGAAAGGGTCTCGTTCGCACGAGGGAGAATTTCCCAGCGCGGTACGATAATCGAGATACAGGATGATAACGGATAACTCGGAGGAGCACGACGCCGTCCTTTCACGAGAAAAATAAGACGCTCTCCTACAAATTTGTTCGCTATAAGAATCTCTCTTCTCGCCCCTGCCTCCCCAATCTCCTTTTTCTCTCGCCTTCGGCTTTCAGCGAGCCTCAAAGCGCTCGTCCAAATTTCGCGCTGAATGCCGCGAATGCAGGCTGACCTGCATCGTCTTTTTCTCCTTTTTTCATGCGGTCGCGCGAGCGAGGCGAACGCTCGAGTCTTTGCGCGAATTGCTGCCAATTGTTCCCTTTCTCTCTTTCTTAGAATTTTTATGTGACACAGATTGAAAATTATTCTCTTTAAACCTCAATCGTGAACCTTTGTTGTTCAACATCTCTGGAAAGTATATTGAATCGAGATGATACTTTTTACTGGATTGTCGGAAAATGATCGCGTGGAGACTTAGTTGGATAACGTCGATACGAGCTTTAATTCTACTTTATCGAATTATCATGTCATTGATCCAGATAAAATCCCAGCTTCCCATACAGCGGACGCGTGAAAGACCTTTTCTGGCTTCACGCTCCGAAGATCCGAAGACTCAGCATCCGCATCTGCCCCTGATCGCTCGCGTGAAAGACTGACGGTCGTTAATCGCGAGCGTTGCGCCCGTCCACAGTGCGAGTGACAGGTGGAATAACAATTACGTAAGACGAGCTCGTCAGTCAGGTGGATCTAGCCTCTTCAAGCCGCCCGGACACGGGCAACGGTTCTCTGTAATTGCAGCAATTATGTCCGACCCGATCGAAGCTGCCGGCGCGCGAGAAGTCGATTCTTCGCTAAGCGCACCGATCCGGCCAGTAAATTTCCACCGGACGTGTTCCGCTGTCCGTTTGTAATCTTCCGGGCAGAAATTAGTTTTCCGTCGGCTCGATCTTATCGACGTTCCGAAAAGGATTCTCTCGCAGGATTTCTGGCCCGCCTGGCGCAGCCGCTTTTCTAATTTCGAGGCTCTTCCGGGATCCGGCACGCGTTCCGATCTCTCTTTCCGTTCTACCGTTTCAACGTGTGAGCTGAACTTATGGCAGAGGACAATCGCGAATCATTAGGAGTTTTTAGCATACTAAAGATGCCGCGTCGTTAAATTAAAGAGAATATACGCGCGGAAAACATACATTCAGATGTATGAAACGATATTAAGCCGACGATTGGAATTTAAAGAATATGATACTCGATTTATCATTTCACGCAACGATGCGATTCCGTGGATGCATTCCCCGATTATCATCTTCCTCTGATCACGATCTTTTCTGTAATAATCTTCAACGCAAATTTAAATATAAAAAGATTTAAATATAATTAAATACAGACGTGTATGCGCGTCGGATATTTCTATAATACTCGCATCACCGAGTCATGTGCGCATAATTATTTGACCATGAATTCATTTGCTCCTTTATTTGCTGAAATTCCTTGCTTAAGAGGTACATCGATTCGCGGAACACTGTGCGGGCGCCGCGACGTCCCGGTCAGCCGAGAATATGCGGCCGACGTCGTCGCCGTCGTTGTCGTAATCCGGCTCGCCTTTGGAATTTCGTGTGCAGCGTTGCGCTGCCAAAAAGGTCCGACAGTTATCGGACGATAACTCGTGGAGCGTCGCGAGGCGGGACCCGACATCGGGACGATAATAACCCGTGGAAGGCGAGAGGCGCCGTTAAACGGCGCCACGGTCCGGCATAAATCTTGGGAAAAACACGCGTGGCAAAATTGCGACGGGCCGACGCTGCGCCCGGAAAATATGTCACCCCTCCGCCTCCACGTAGTCCTCCTTTTGACCTCACTCTCCCGTTCCTGCTAGCTCCGATGCATCCTCTTGGCCCTGCACTTGCACACCGTCGTTCTTCAGCGAGACTTGCTCCTTTTGCAATTTTACGTACTGTTCGAAACTATTCGCTGCCGTTGTCGCGTCCTTCTTGCGAGGCGGGCTGAATTACAGCCAACGACATCATTGCCCTTTATGGGATCTTTTTTCCTCTGCGCTTTTATCTATCGTTATGGTTGAATCATTGCTGGAAATCCAGCAGGAGAGAGAAAGAAGAAGAAACGAGCCTTCAAGCATGTTGACCGAAATAGTTTCGTTGTCGGCGAACGGTCTCGATCAAGAGATTTTATTTATCTGTTTCGTTTGTTTGCGCGTTTGAGGAATTTCCATTAGATCTCCGTATGCCATATATTTGTTCGGGAATTGGCAAAACATAATTTCGGAAGAGACACGCGTGGCAAAATGTGTTATTTATCCTGCTCGGTTTTATCAATCTTTCTGAGATGGCGATGTCCCTTCGAGATTCGGATCTCGTGTACTCCAAAATCAAACTGCTTGTATATTTTTATGATATCCGTACATATATCTTCCGGTATATATCCCCATACAGCCCTTCGATAAAGGTTAATAGAAAAAAAATATTGCCGCATATGCGCGCGGGAGTGTTCTCGAAATAACATTCCTTTTAGAAATGATTTCCGACATTTCTTTGGAATCGTACGACATAATGCTTTCTCGCTTCTCCGATTATCACAGATCTTTCCATTATGAAGGTTAAAGGTCAAAGATTCAGACTGAACAGGCATAATTGTTGGAATTCTGACTGATAAATGCATACGTAATGCATGAACTCATGAATCGAGATTATTGATGTGTAACAAACATTCTTATCGGAAATTCAATACTTGGAAGGATTACGCTGTTGCATTGAAACAAATGATTCTCTATTGCGAAGCTTCATTCGCGTAGCGAGTATAGTAATGTATCTGTTAATTACAAATTGGGAAGCATGCACCGAATGCAAAACTTGAAATTTCAACGGCGGCCCGTTGCCGCGCATTTACTCGTATTTTTGCAACAATCGTTCCCACTCAACGCCCGAAGGTCCTTCATCATTCATTCTGGCGAAAACCAACTTCCTGTTTTCCCTTTTTGAATATTTCACGCGTGTATAATCGCGCAAGCTGAAATCGTCGGAGAACTCTTTGACGCCGCGCGTCGCAATGTTAATGCACGCGTTCACACCCAACAATTCAGACATCAGGGAAATACGACCGTCTTGCAGATCGAATACTTTCTGATTGATTACTTTTGGAGGGAACAAAATGAAACGAAAAATCCCTCATCCTGGAAAACCGCGAAAGTCCCTTTGAGTCCTTCAGAATTCTCAGTCACGAATTCTCGTATATGGTCATCCATCGAAACAGTCGACGATAAAAATATTCGTCGACGATTCGGTGGGCAATGCGGAATCCGAGAACTCGATAAATCATCGCCTACCCCCGCCCTCCCCTTTCCCTTTCTCTCGAAGTCTCCCGGCCGATGCACACCGCCAGCGCGGCATATGGAGGAGAGGGTAGGACTGCAATGCAGTCGCCCGACGTGAGCATGTATTCAGGTACGAGACTTAACAGGAGAACGAGCACGGCGCAAAGCGGCTGACGCAATGGCGCGGGAAAATCGCGGGCCATCTCATATCGACTATCAAACGGAATTCTATTCGCTTCTTTTGCACGTTTAATTATCGCATAACGACGCAACGCCATCGTGACGTAAACGCGAATGCGTGGAGATGTGTTATGCAAGTGTAATGCAAAGAGTCCCGTTTGTTGCACGCGCACGAAGCACGTGGCTTGACTAACCTACCAGAATCCTCTCTCCAATTCTTCTTGTCACCGCATCTTATGAGGTTTCCGTCACGAACGTGTCCGCTGCGAATTTATACCATTGCTGAGCAGACTCGCATGCCGACTGTTTTTGAAGAGGCCCTCGAGCCTATACGAGAAAGTGGAAACTGGGAAGGGTGCCCGTAGAAGAGGGACATTCTTGAGCCGGCTCGAAACGATCCGCGATGATCCTCAATGTTGGCCCGCGGGCTACAAGTCACCTCGTGATAAGACATGACTTAAATCTACAATCCCGCGAGTCACCTTTGCCTTACGACCCTCAGGCGACGACGGCGCGCACTTGGATATGTATTACGCGAAGTATGTACAATCTGTGTGAAATCTGCGTTTCCGTTGTATTAACGCCGCTATTGTCGACTGACAAATCGTTGATGACAAGTTTACTTGTATGTATACAGTATTTTCAAGGAGCAAGGTAGCGACATAAAGTAATTAAAGTAAGCCCGTGAAGCTTCCTTGACTTCTATATAATAGTCGTTTCTCTGATACTTTTGTTTTAGAACGATTTAATCAGGTTTCAGTGTCGTTAATTTACACGGCATAATTAACATCCGTCTCGTTTAATGCAGCTCCATTCTGCTTTGTGTTGCGCTGATCATAGCGTAAACTGATTTAAATAAAATCCATTTAAATAAATCTTCTAAGAGATTTATAAGTATCCTAAGATATCTGTGAGATATTAAAGAGAACGAGCATTCGAGACCCGACTGGTCCATTTCGCGTGGAAAATCCGCATCTCGGAAAGCTGGAAAGAATCGCAAACTCTCATTAGGCGCACATCGGCGCCGACGTGATCGTATACAGCGTTACGCACATCGTCTACGGAATCGTGATCGGAGATGGTCATTCTTCGTGAAGAGATGGACGCGCGACAGGATTGGTGTGTAAGTCGGAATGGGGTGCGCGAGGGAGCGCATAAACGGTCGGATTCGACACTGCATATAGGCCGCGGATACGTGCACTATCGGGATCCCGCAGTGCAGCTGTTCGACGACGGGTCGCTTGTGCGGTAACGTAGGTGGCCGACGTAGATAACTTGGGGCGACCGGTAATGCGCGTCTGCACACAGTGTTAGGGTTAAGGGCCCGCCAATAGCGGCCGACGACAATCGCCCTCTCTGCGGCCCTACGGCTGCCAGATATCGTCGTCGCATAATGTCACCCCCGGTCCTCCCCTCGCGCCCCTCGTCATACGCCGGCGTCGTCGGCGTCGAGCGGCGAACATCCGCGGGACAGCGGAATGGCGCAAACGTCAGAAATGAAGTTCGCCGAATGCGAAGCCGGGCTCGATTACGATTAATCACGTTGCTTGTAACGCGTCAATCCACGGCGCGACCGCGCTCGAGATAATTGCCTATTAATTTCCCCCCCTTCGAGTCCCGCGTCGCTCATGTCGAACGCCTTCGATGTTCGATTCTCCTTTTCGCGTAAATAATCTGCCAAACGGATGTACGTGGAATCTGGCATTTTAATTTTGTTTTTTTATTGCGGCTTTAATTGACGGGATTTCATTTTTCGCGGATTAGAATGCTCGAAATTGTAATGTCGGATGATCAAATGGCGGTGAACTTTTATTAAGAGAACTTATGCTTCCGTTGAATCATTCTTAACACAATACGTTGGTTGTACAGTGAGTTGGATGTGCGCGCTACTGTATCGCTCATTTTATTGCACCTGCTGACGTTCTCATGACTTTGCACTTGTCAACGGCTTGCAACTCATGTATGTATCCTTGCGTGATAGCCCGGCCATTATCCCCGGTTTACAATCCTAAATTAAGGATCTTCTATCTTAATCCTCTTCCTAGTATAATTAGATCGTAAAAATATATCTTTTTCAACATAAATGCGGCAAAATGTTGATCTGCATAAAATAGTGCTAAAGCGCACATCAACGAGATAGTTGAAACAGATTTTTAAATAGTTCTTAAACAGATATCTTAGATATCGTAGATATTTCCTTTTTACTCCACAAATATCACATGTCATAAATCATTTTCGTTAGTGATTTATGTGTTTCCTATGCACAAGACTCAACTATATTTTTTGGGATGTTACAGCCTGTCGTGTTATGTATGCGCATATCATACATATCGCCGTCCTTTTATCCATATTTCCCGTTTAAACGCAATATCTGGATTTCCCCCTTGTATTACAGTTCCCTCTTTGTCCTGCATTTCTCTCGAACGTTTTTCGTCGCGTCATTTATCGGAAGAGTCTCATCTCGATAGCACTCGGAAATCCGAGGCTCGGTCTGAGACTCGATTTTCCATCTTTATCGCGCGACCAAACGGTCTGGCGGAATTCTTACGGCCAATAACGCGACCGTATCGATAAAACGTAGCTTCTCATTAGCGCGAGGTTTCGCGTACATGCACGAAAATGGCGGCTATGGCACGTGCAAGAACCTCTCCCCCCCCCCATGCAAACTGCATGCCGCGATAATTTCGCTCGGAGGCCGTGTAATTTGCTTTATGCGCAATATCGTCCTGTCGTGACTTCGCTTGATGGCGTTCACACGGTAATAACCAGCCGTGTGCGTTGCACTCACGCGTGCATTTCACCCTCCGGTGGTTAATTTGCGACTTTCTTCTGCTTTCTATTATGGCACTGCCATAATTCCGGCGATAATAATTCAGACGTGCGGTTGCAGAAAAATTCAAAGGCACAGTTTTCCGAGCGGTCGCGCGGCTGCCTTTAACCCCCGCGATCCTCTTTCTCCACTGATCAAATATATACGGAATGCAGCAGAGAGAACGAGATAACGTGCTTTTCCGATTGGTTGCGGAGGGTTTCCCTCCTCTGGCAAAAATATTTCCAGCGAACGTCGCTCCAGTTAAAATTAAATTACTCGCAAAGTGTCCATAATTCCCAAATTCCTGAAATTCTGGATGTTTATTATACTGTTTGCGGCCGAGGAAGAAATCTTGTTATCGATTTGCGATCGCACATGTCCGCCTAACATGTGTTAAAAAGAAGAAATTTGCGATTAAGGTGTATCGATGTATTTTAATTAAGCTTCAATCGATTCTTACAGGCTCGATGTATTCCATTAACCTAAAAAGATTTCAGTTAGATTTAAATTTAATTATCGGGTTATGCCGAAGTGTTTAACAAGGAAAGTGATTTCGAGTACGTTCTATAATCGATTGGCAATTAATGTTGCACGTGTCGGTGTTTCACACTCGCGAGCACTCGCCACGTGGAGCGGCTAGAATAAACCGCGGATATATAAAAGCTAATCCTATCGAATTTTGCATAGCTACTTATGAACGCGAGACCGCGCGCGTAATTCTCAATTTCACGGGCACGTTTCCTCTTCTCGCGCGTTCCGCGAGGCGAGGCGAGGTCACAATCCCCGCGGAATTTATACCCCCAAGCCGCTTACCGATTCCCGAATCGACGAAAGCTCCGCCGCTGGCGCGAGAATGGTGAAAAACGGCCGCGGCATGGCGGAATTCCCGCGGAATGAGGGCTCTAGCGGTTCGGTTTGCATTATGGCGAGCATCAATCGCGACCGACCTCGTGCGCGATGAATGTTTAGCACCGCACCGGGCATCCTCGTCTTCGTGGTGGTCGAGAGCAAAGTGTGAGAAATGCGCTCGGAAGGAACTTGAACCTTGACTTGAAAATCGGCTCGTGGCAAGATCTTTGTGATTCTAGCGGAGCGGATGTTTCAGCTACAAGGATTCTGTTTAATTTTTCTTCGAGAAACATGCCTCTGCCTTCTTTTTTTACAAAACGATGTCATCTTATAGTATAGAAGAAAGGGATTATCGATAGCGGCATGTATCAAGAGCTTTTGTAATCGGAGAAACCGACGCGCATGTGTATGTGTTTGGACGAGTGCGTCCAGAAGAAAGAACACCGCGAAAGAAACCGTTAATACTCGCGTTAACGTCATTCGTCCAGACCGAATGATAATATGTAGCGATTGACCGACAACTCTGAGAGGTGGCATCACTTTTAGGTATAAAAAGAACGATGGCATAGGGGCAGGAGATTAAAAGTAGTAGTGATAGCAATGCGACAGTAACGACGACGAGAGTGCGAGAGTAGACGATGAGAGGAAAGTAAAAGTAGTAGTGATAGCAATGCGAGAGTAGACAGATGAGAGACATACGAAGTAGGTGCAAGAGACGGTGTGTATCAGAAAGTCGAAGAGTCCCGAGTGGCGAAGCTACAGAGTCAGTCGGCCTATCGACAAAGATTGCATCTTTCCGAAGAAGAAGAGTCTTTTACTTATTGTTCCTGAGGCGTCGAAAACCCATTCATTTAACATCATTATCAAGGGATAGAATGATCCCTTATATACCTATTTTACTTACTATTACTTATCTATAATACACTTATTTGATCTAGTTGCTGACTCAAACGTATATGCATTTATCCAGCAATTGTTTAGAAGATCTATGTTTTGTGTTCGACATTTTTTTCCAAAGTCAATTATCCACACCCTTCAATCCTCAATAAAACTCTAAAGTTCCCATGAAAAGGAAATCGGCTCGATTCGTCGAGGCGTTCCCGACAACGTGTAGATTAGGCGCGTTTACTGTCCCGCGACTTTTCACACGTCCCATCAAGGCGTCTACGGATGACGCTATAACCGAAAGTAAACTCTCTCGTGCCGGGAAGTGGAGCAGGTCGGCGTTTCCGAAGTGGAGTTATACGAGGGCCCTTCGACATTTCCGCTCTCGCTCAATGGTGTTTATGCATCTCAAGGCCGCGTAAATCTCGACGACGAACGCGCGGATGCACGTGCGCTCGATGCACAGAACGCGGGGTATACATAACACACCCGCGAATCAATAAGAAGGTATACAAACACACATACGCACACATATATACGCACACACATACGCGAACGATGCATTCACAGACGCGCGCGTACACACAAGCTCCCTCACGCGTTCTTAAGTACCTATTTATGTCACGAGTACTCGCGTGCATCCCGCAGCTTGGCTTTTCTATTTTCGACGTTTCCCTCGCGTTAACCTTCCGAGCGATCGAATGTCAAGGTCGAGTGTCAAGAGGGGTAATTAGTCTGTGCGGTCGCTCGCGCGAGCCAGGGCCGCCAGAATGCGCGATTTCGTTCTTATCGATCGATGGAACACGTGTCGCCACACTTCTGTCAAAGTGTCCCGACCTCGAGGTCGATGAGGGTGGCAGATCGCAATCCGGGAACGCGATACTCGTCGAGATGCGTCGACGGTCACAGCTGAATAGATTCATGTTTGCAGTGTTGCGTAATCGGCGCCAGGATGATCGATTGTTTTCCCAATGGACAATGGACTTTGAGAACCCGCCAAAATAAACTGAGGTCGACGATAATCGCCGGGGTCGAAGAACATTCGCGCAAATGAAAAGCGGTTGTCGCGGGATCGTTCGAGCGCGGTCTCCTCTGGGACAACCGTCATTACTTTACCACGACTTTATATGTCAAGATCGCGGGAGCTTATTTCGAGAAATTGATCGACCGTCCGTCAAAAAATTATCGGATTATGATACGGTAAATCCATGACGCGTTCCGGTGAGATATTTATTGCGCCGAAACTCGCCGCAAAAAGTTTCCTCTTCTCCTTCCGGAACTCTCTGAGGAGAATTATAAGTATGTTCGCCCTCGGCTAAATCCGATTTTTCTCCAATAAGGATGCAGATAATATGTCGAAAATTTTAACCATACTTTGTGATATACCGCGCGTGATTACGCTCATCGTCTTCGTGTAAAACACGCGCGTGCCCGCGCAGGATCTGTCCTTTCCAGCTGCGCTCTTGTATCTTAGCAAGAAGAGTTATTCGTATCTATATTTTACGTAATCTGTATTTTACATCTGGAAATCGATCGACTGATCGACTCTCCTACCTTTCGAGAAAGACGGCCTCTCGTTTCATCGCATTACTTTCACTCATCGAATTCGCGGCAACTTACTCTCCGCGACCTTGCAAGGCAGCTTGAAATTTCTGCAAAACTAGGTCGCCGCTTTAACATCATTAGCATGGACAGTATGCGCAAGTTGATCGTAATACGCGCTCGAGCTTTACGCATACGTACTATTGCATTTTCCATCGCGCATCCACAGCGTGAGCGCTCGATCGCACACATTCGGAACTGCAAATCTGCTTATCGCGCAAACGCGCCGAAAATTTCTCACTAGGGAAAGCACGATCCATTGTTGCGTCGTGCACGACGTAACGCGATTGGAAGAACGCTGCAAGAGCCGTGATTATGGTCGCGTAAACGAAAATCGCGCGTTATTGATTCGTGCGAGTGCAGTTTTGCGAAAGTAAATGTAGACAGGCGAGCTATTCGAGCCGTTGAAAGCCGATCGTTCCTCGGGAAATGTCGATAATGATGCAAGCGTGAATTGCATTAGCGAGGATCGGTGCGATCGATCATCAACTCGACAGCGAATCGCATTGGCGCATGGCGAGAACTCGACGGTCGCTCTCGAAAAAAAAAAAAAAACAGAGTCGCGAGACAGATACGGCGTTATACGACGAATCGAACGCACCCCCGCAGGGTGTGCAGCTCGTGCGCGAGAGACGCGCTCAACTGCTAAACGTCAGCCGCTTCGCAAGTGCGATAAATCCGACCGTGCCATTTCGTCCGCTGTTTTCTCTCGGGTGGCTTTCTCGACGACGATGTCGGCGTCGCCGCGCCGGAATAAAGTATCCAATAGAATGGCTAATCCGCCTGCAAACACGCCCGATATTGGGCCACCTGTTTGCTCCGACCACGATGTTTGCGCGACGGATGCCCGACGGTCGACCGGCATTTTTCTTCGCTGCGCGCCGTAATGTACACCGAAAGGGTGGTAAGCCGAGGGAATACGCGCGGTACGGTTTCATCGATACGGGATTTGCGGAGGTGACGATCGAGCCATCCGCTAGGAGGAATCAGCGGATAATTTGGCGCGGGAAGAATTACCGGATCGCAGATTAAAGGGAGACGCGCCGCATTGTGTTTCGCTGGAATCAGTAAATCGGGACGAATTGTCGGGCAAATTGCAAATTCGAAACACGAGATGCTCCCATTCCTTCCCGCTCGCTTTTTTCCTGCACTCTTGAACCCGGTGCGACGCTAATTGCGTCCAAGAGTACGCTCGATCCTCGACGAGGGAATGATTCGCGAATCGCGCGATCATGATTGCAATCGCTGAAATCGTGAATGGCGGGGATTCATGGAACAGGTCGGATCCGACCATAACGAGCAACGGTTCTTGACATCCGCCGGATCAATCTCTTGCGCATCGGCGCGCTGACGAAACAGAACAACGAGATTCGTCATCCCCCTCGCTATCACTCCTAGCCGCCCTCTCCGACAAGCCGCGTTCTCTAAGTAGGTGGGCTTATACGTTGATGTATACTGTTATCCAACTGCAGCGGGCAGTGATAATCCATCCGGGTGTCTCGCGCAGCCCCTCCTATTGTCCCGAGTTAATTAAATTACGGATTACCGCGGGGGACAGAATTATTTTCCCCCAGTTCCCCTCGCAGATTTGTGCCGGCGCGGTGGCGGTGGATTTTCGCACGTTCTGTAATTTTTAATTTATCCAAGCGAGGCACCGTCGCACCGGAAAGCAGCGATCTCGCGGGGTAAGATTGCATTAATCGCGTTCGAGAGGAAAGTTCATCTTGCCGACCTTGTTCGGGAAATCAAGTCTCTCGGGAGAACCCGAAGCGTTTGATATTAACGGTCCGCGGAATAACGCCATCGACTTTAGTGCGCCGACGTTCGAGTAACTCTCTTGAAATGAATGTAATGCCGAACATGTCTCGCTCAAGTACACGGCATTACGTGTTCTTTCAGATGTATCGTCTATTTCCCAGAATTTCCGTAATTCTGACGTGATTAAGGATGCTTTAAATGATGCCGTTCGATAGAATAACGCTTTGGAAAAAGTTCTTCCATTCTCGCGATTTGATACGCACGGCACGCACGTGAGCGCGTGTGCGCGTGCTAATACCCGATCGAGAGGCGAAATAAATTGAAGACTCGATGGTACATCGGAGACTTAATACCGCAACGGTGCGACAATACGCCGATGGATGGTTTGGTACTTGCGAAAATTTACACGAAAAGGGTCCAAAGCACCCGTTGCACACGCCGGATGCGCGCGGACACAGATAAAGACTGGCAGCGATGAGGGACGGGCAGGGGATTGAGCTGACATTACGCTCCGCCCCATCGGATCCAACAACGGCGTGCGTTCGACAGTCGATCTTTTGATCGATTGTCCATGGAAACGTGAACGTTTAATCCGGCAACAAGCAATTCCCGCTGACAACATCCGCACCGTCCGGCTCTCGGTCGAGAAACAAATACCTCCGCCAGCTTTTGTTGCGCCGTCGAAATGTGCGCGCAAAATGTTGCTCGCATTTCTACCTACGAACGAGAGTAAGGAAGATAAAGTGGTCAGCAGAAAAATAGAAGAGGAAAGAGAAATAGAAAGAAAGAGAGAGAGAGAGAGAGAGAGAGAGAGAGAGAGAGAGAGAGAGAGAGAGAAAGAGAAAGAATCCTAGAAAGTTGTGCATGGTAGAAAAAAGGTATTGGTTTCATGTGGAGAGATGCTGTTACAGTTTGTTGGCCATTGTACGCCGAAACTGTAGAAAACGGACGGATGATTCGCGAATTTGATATCGCTGGATGTGCCTCCTCGATTAGTTTCGGCTTTGTGATCACCGCGTGTGTTGGCCAACTTTGCTTGACGACGTCGGATATTTCCGATAAATCATGTCCGACATCAATAATTGCTCGGATTGATCAAACTGATTAACACCTTGCTTTTAATTGCTGTTTCGGCGAATGAATGGCGAGTGTCGCGGAGCGATGATTAAAATGCAACGCTTAACAGCCGAGGATGCGCCATTACCGGGAAAACTGCGGGAACCATTTCCGGTCGCTACGAGGACACGAGAGCGTCGTGGAGCGCATCCGGTATGCAAATCGCTCCTCGTTATTTTCTCGCCGACGAAAGCAATGGGACGAGAGAAATGATAATCGACGAAGAAAAAGTGGAAATTGCGCAAATGGAATTTCAATAATGTACATTGACAATGATGGAGGTCATTTCTGCGGGCTTATTTATATACGACTTATTTCAGGAATGGAAGTAATAATGCTTCGACAGCACTTGACGATACGAAACGGCGGATGTCAAGAGACTTGGAAATCAATAAAACTTTCGAACGTGAAACCTTCGACAATATTTTCCAAATAGTTCAACGTGTTGCACAATTTTCCCGCAATTATAAATCTCTAAAAAATCCAATTGCTTGTACACGTTTGTACACGCATTTTACACGCATTGCATTTAATTTATGTACTGGATTGACGTTGCGGACGCAATATCGATTGATACCGTTTGTCGAAGAATCAACGAGCTGGTCGCACATGATCGGTTTGATCGCAGACCACGCTCTATAGCAATATCCGTATAGTTCGGCAGACATTGGGATGTTGCGGGCCACGCATGCGAGATTGTATAAGCAGGCAATGGCAGCAATAAGCAATATGTCCACTACCGAGTCTGCTCCTGATTAGTCCTTTGTCACCTAGGACCAATATTGACGGGATTCGGTCTCTCTGTCGCATCGGTAATTTCACTTGGAGCGGCTTCGAGTAACGAGGAGACCACGGACATCGTCGTTACGCCGTAACGAAACCAAAAATAATTGGCGGTAATTCCGCGCTGACGCCTCTCGGAAAAATACGCGCCACGTAGAGGCGGATTTCAGGCAAAACATAGAAATCATTCGAAATTAATCGCATAATAGGACGAATATCTCCCTACCCTTAAAATATAATTCACATAATTTAATTGTACAGGCATTAATTGTACGTTCATATTATCATATCTTGCTGAAATTCTAGTATCGAATTCAATTCCATCTATTTAATTCCGAATTGCGTAAAACTCTACGCGCGAGAGTTTGCATTGAATAGAAGCGATGTTAAAAATTACATTGATGATGATATCAAGGATGCTGCTGGAAATACGATCAGGTGTCTGCTAGCACGTATGCCCTGATGAGCGTCCTTTTGGTCTCCATTTCACCCCTATCCTCGTATTCTGCGTCTCAGTGCGTCTTCCGGTTGACCGGATCCGTTCATACCATTTGCAGTGTTCCGCGTTACGCAGCCCCTATTTGTCCGGAAATTCCCCCGCGGTAAAATCCCGCTCCGACTATGCGCATCGCTTATGCGCCCTCTCGATATGCCGCAACCACCGTCGCATTGGATGCACTTGTCCTCAGTTTTAGGTGCACGCGCGCGACCGGCGAATCGCGCGTTAAATTGCACGTGATGCGTTAAATCGCGCGCAAATCTCCCGCTGTCCGTGATTGTCCGCGATGACTTCCGGTCGACGATTGACACATGATCGGACGACGAATGCGGGAAACAAGGTCGGCATCCAGCATCGCTGCACTGTGACCTAGTTTCCGGTCCTTCGCCTATCACGATTGATAATAATTGATAATACAGGAAAAAGGAAATGTCTTTTTAATAATCGACGCTGCTGTTCAGGATTGAGTCTCGTTGAGCCTCCTCTCAAATCTCGGGAGCCAACCGAGTAATCGATGTAACATGCTTTACTGCCCAGCTGGCAATGATTTCGTTTTACGCGCGTCGTCGGGCGTCGCGATGCTTCGTTACGCGCGGAGCGATTTTCGGCGAAACGGAACATGTGGGATCGCAACGAGATGCAATCGTGTCATGCGACGACGCCGGGATATCGAAGCCGAACACACACACTCTCTCTCTCTCTCTCTCCTCCCTCTCTTTCTCTACCCGATATACAGAATCCTAACTGTGTCGAAACGACACAGTATCGAATACGTATGCACATACGTGTGTCCGTGATTTCGATACGATCACCGAATCGAGTGTTTCCACTACTCGTTTTCCCGCGAGCAAGTGGCGAAAAGCGAAGAAAAGGGGGAGGCTAGAACGCGCAGGGAAACGCTTCGGAAGTCGGCTTCTTACATGTATCGGGTATGTCTTGGCTAAATCCCTGCGCCGACACGATCTGCGCGATGACGGATTTAAACGGGGACTTCTCGTCGCTGGAAGCAAGATGTTATTCTTATTTCGTGTCAAGGCGACGTGATATTTCGGCTTGAGAACTGAGATTGATCAGGATTGAGTTTAACTGACCGTTTTGATTTGAATCAAAATGATGTATTGATAGTTTGGTGCGTGATTGTAGATGGATGGAGGGTCGCCATCCTGCGTTTTAAATAAAGTTCAACTTGAACGAAGCTTCTTCTTTCATTGTACGACGCGCTCGAGCCACCCTATGTACCCCATGTGGGGTTACAATCCCCATAGGAAGATACCGAGATTTAGGGGAGGAAAGGTTCCGGTTGATCTTGCGCCGGAGTAGATGAAATTTAATAATTTAATTTCCGAAAATACTGAATAGTGAAGAAGATACCCGCGCTTTCGTCGAGACATCTTCTCGATGCATACCGCTGAAACGATCACCTGTGTGATCATGCCCCTATTGAAAGAAAATCATACATTCGATTCTTGCGAATGAGCCGAATGCTTTCTCTGATATTTCGCGAGGAGGAGCGAGGCGCGAGAGGAAGTCTCGCGAATGCACGCTGCGATACCGAAACGATCCGAACGATCCCGCTGCCCTTCTTTTATTTTCCCCACTCCTTTTATTTCAGCTGCCCCCTTTTATATCGCGTCCCGCTCGGATATCCCAAGAAATGGGTTTCCCGAGAAGTGGAAAGCGAGACGGTTTCCCCCAGGAATGGCGAAGTATGAAATAGTAAGGAGATGCAGTCACCGTCGCAAAACGTCAGTCGGATATTGGGGTCGAGATTACTCGACCCTATACACACATACACATACACGCGCGCGCGCATACGTGCGAATACACACGCATACGCGTGTTTACCGCGTCGTGTCGGTCTCGTATTCCGTTATCGGGATGTATTAGTGGATCCTCGAAGTATGAAAGTTTGATAGACCGAACATTTTCGAGAGGTAGATCGCGCGCGAGCGCGACGGGTTCGGTGTCTACCCTCGTCCGTAGCGTCCAATCGCGAAGGGTCTTTTTATTCGTATCCCGAGCACGGGAGTAAAAATTTCAAACTTGCCGTATCCGAGCAAATTCCCCGGTAACGCGAGACAAGTCGCGAGACGAGTCGAATGTTCACATTGTTGAAGTGCTGAGAGCGGCGAAATCACTGTGGAAATTGTCGCGCTGCCGGGATCTCGTACAAAGTTCCGGGTCTCTTCCGGGAGCTCGCAATTCTCAGATTTTAATCAAATCACAAATTCGATTCTCTCGAATACCCGAGATTTCCGAATACGCCGAACTACCGAACGTTAAAACTTGTAACTTTCCCATCCGTGAAATGCCGATGCCGTAACGCACGCATCCATAAAACGTGGATGTTCCGAAGTCAACGTCGCTCAATCCGGCGAGCTGATTCCGGCGATGTATCCCGGAAAGTATTCTGAAAATTCCGGAAGAGCCACGCACTATTCAGTGCGAAGAAGTCAGCGATTTCGGTTCGTTTTTGGCGGATGGAAATTATTAATCCGCTCTGAACGTTGGAAATCGAGCGCAGGTTCAACATATGGAAACAACGATTTGATTCTCTTAAGGATTTTCAAGTTAAATTTGTACGAGCGAGAACGAAAGTGCATGAAGAGCAAGTATCTCATGCTGATGCAATTGATGCAAGTTTCCATTGTTATTAGTATCAGCGTACGACATGAGCAGATTTATCACGTATATGATTAAATTCATAATCTTCGAATTCAAGTGCTGTTTAAGAAACATGACGTTATAGTCATACATGAGAAATAGCGATCTTCTAATCAGGACGTTCTCCTAACGGCGAGAAAATTACAATGTAAAGCTGTCGCCGTGAAACTATGACAATGTATGCACAATGTCGGCTTCATAACGAGACCTTTGCCGAGGTCGCGAGGTCCAGACAGAAGTCTACGACCGATCGATGACCTGTCGCCTTCGCGTCATTAAATATTACAAGATGACCGCTCCGTGTATTTACTCGTCGGTCTTTCAGCATTTTAAAACACCCCGGATGAGCGCTTTACGTAACTAAAGTTACAAGTCGTGCCACGTCGGTGTTGCATGCTGTCGATATCAAGTTATGCCGTAATTCCTACAATGGATTTGTATCGCGATTTCGTCGTCACGCAAGTCAACGTTTTCGCAGTGTCACCGTGGCTTCAATGCTGGCCGCATAAACTCTTGCTACAGTTTGATACGGGTCTTGTATCAAGAAAGTGGCGTAGGTCCAATTTCGTAGAACTTGAAATCGATACGACGCGCGAGTTTATATCCCGCTCTCATTGAAATGCATAATGTTTCAGAACGAACTTACGGCACTTTCCGGATAAGCGAGTCGCGTTACATTAGTGCTGTCTTGTCTCGCGAACGGCAAGCTTGGATATCCTCGAGCTTTAAGATTTGCAAGAGTTAATTAGTAAGAGGATTCACTATCGGTGCTTGTCGCAAGTACAACCTACGCGTAATTACAAATATATCGGTCACTGGACACGATGAAATTAACATAGAATGATCATCGAATCGATCAAACGCCAGGTCAAAATGAAAATGCACGCAGCGTCAGCATTCTCGCGCATGGTTCTTAGTCTCTCTATTCCAGTTTACAACAAACGCTGATAAAACACATGCGCGCGCGGCGAGATAATACGACTCGGATAGAATTTCCCAGGCGAACTTTGGACGAATATAAAACACAGGTTTAACCCAGGAGGCTGGAATTTAAAACATCGTAGAGACTGGATGTGGAAATTCGAAAACCGCGGCTTATACATCGCGGCTAGCCCGGCGGTGCCATCACCTGCCGAACTTTACGCGCTCTCGCAAACATCTGACTTGCCGATTTTTCGGAGGATATTACTTGTCGGCTGCAGTCCCGCGACTATTAAGTCTGATGGAAAAGACCGAAGCGTACTTTGCGGATCGTCTGTCGCTTCTTAAGTATCTCTCGACGCACGTGACATAACGTCGCTTTTAGCTCAATTAATCTCACTGCATCTGTGTGTTCTAATTAAACGAAGTAGACTGAAGAGGAAAAGAAGGGAGATATGGAACATATGATTCGATCGAGCACGTATCTCGCGTTGCAAGAAATTTTGCTCCGCGGAGCAAAGTTTTCTAGCGACGCTCCATCCAAAGTTTTCCAGCACGACGGTATTACATGCGCGAATAAAAATTCCATTGCAATATTTATGATATTGGGAATAGGTCGGCCGGTGCACTTTAAACCGTTGCGCCATTATCGAGCTCTCTCGCTCGGGAGATCCGGATTGCCGCGTTGCGGCGAAAAAAATCGAGAAGCGCCACGTAGCACAAATGTCGCCGTTTTCTACAAGTCTCGTCATCTCGTAATGTTCGCCGCCAACGAGCTCGTTTGTGCGATCTTTGTCAGAGTGCAAACGCTGTATACTCTTTAGGACGAAGGAACAGATGTTAACTGAAATCCACGGGGATTAATTAAAGTGAAAAATACATTAAGAGTACGCCATTACGTAGCCTAATATTTCATTGCTTCGGATGCTTCGCCGGTATTTTGTATCCTTTAATATCATCGAAATATTAGGAACATTAACGCGCACATGCGCGAATCCATGCGCTCATTTGTCGCACGTGTACACGCGATTACTCGGAACAGCATCAGTTACTTAAATAATTCTCTGATCCGATGGTCTTAAAACAATTTCGCCAAATTGGACTGCATCGCGGGCATTTCACTTAAATTTCACGATTCGTAGACGAAATCACACGCATCAACACACGTCAGAGATTTGCCAATTCGAGAACTTTCCGACTTTACTTCTAGCAAACAATCCATGATGATATCGTCCGAGAAGATGATTCGCGATTGCCGCGAATCACGCGCGAGCGAGCTAATTCGTCCATCTCGCGGAAACGTTGCTGTGGCCGCGATCGCGCTTCGGAATCCGTTACGAAACGCGGTTGCCCACTTGCAATGCACGCGGCTGCACGCACGCATTCATACGCGATTACGTCGCAATCCCGCTGCAAGCGGACAAATTAGAACGCGCCGATACGCGCGCGCGGATCCCGGGATCGCGCGATTATGCGCGTTCCGCCTGTGCGCGCTCGGACGCCGGAAATGTCGGACGAATTAACCGCCCGCCCTCGAATGCACCGTGGTATTTATACGAGCATAGCGCGTACATAAAACCCCACGATGCTGCCGCTGAGAAGATACTTATTCTATGACAGAAAAAAGAGAGAAAGACGGCAATGTATCTCGCGCGTTGCGGAGTTAGAGCGGATGTTCCGCGCGAGGGAGGCCGGCAAATGGTAGAACAGATTTGCGACATTTGCGAAAGGGCGATGGGGTAACGAGGAATGTCCCCCCTTTCCTTCGAAGTGTTAATCCGTTGCGCACACACGCGATGATGAAACTGGTTCACGATTTCTCGCGGCTCTCGTCTCTCTTTCTCTCTTTCTCTCTCTTTCTCTCTCTGTCTCGCTCTCAATATCGATTCCAGTTACTTTGTTACGTGATTTCGATTAAAATCAAAATCGCGTACCGAAATCGCTCTTGAAATACTTGGGATATTTATCGAGCGGTGTTACAGATGATTTTCGCCGCGGAGATCACCGTAAATCGAAATTATAGCTGACGAGAACCGCGATTGAGCGTGGATTCGAGCACATTTGATACGTGATAGAAAATATAAACACCGAAATATTTTGCGATATATTCCAGCGGTAGAAATGGAGAGCCCGGATCGCAAAATAATGTTTTATTGGCGCAAACAAATATCGTTTGGTCTTTATGCATTAGAAAAATGCGCGAAAAATATACGCCGAACGGGAAAATAAGAAAACAAAATAGTTAAGGGATAATTATCGATGCTTGATGTTATTTGAACATTAAGAATCACCCAATGAATCGAACGCGAATATTTCAGTAATAGTATTTGAATCTCAAAATGCGGATCTTTTATATCCGCGCATCACAAACGAAAGAAATAAATTTGTGATCGTATAGAAACTACGAGCGAAGAATCAAGCGAGTTTGAGGAAATTAAATTTCTCGTAGTTTCCCTCGATAGAGAACGATTGTCTGTCCTTAAAATATGTTTATTTACCCGTATGATCTCTCCTGAGTTTACCACCAAGTTTCCAAAATATTGTTGACGTCACGTTGACGTAAAAGAAAGAGCCATCATCTATCCATAGCATGAGCAAATCGATCCAACTATCTCAGATGGGAATCATGTGATCGCGTTGTGTCACGCGAGCTCTCGATTGTCCTTGCGAGTCTTCACGAAGAGCGAGCTTCATTGCGTCATCAAGGTACTGTGTCCGGTTGCTCGGTGTATTATTGACTTAACTCTTAATTCAGCTATCGATTCACTGGCGCAACGACGATATATTTAGCGGATCGTTGACCCGAATCCTGCATTTCCCATTTTAATGCGAATACTCGCGAGCGACGAGAGGATCAGAGCTAATCGAAGGCAGAAATGCGCAACGTGTGAAAAAACACGTAGGTATTAAGAGGTAACAAAAGAAGATACCTGAAAAGGATCGCGTTAAACTCGGCCGCTCGTTGGAACGAGCAGAGACGAATAAAGAGATCCAATGAAACCGATGCAGATTGTTTGGATTAACCGATTATATTTACGGCATATCGTCGACCCGATTTTCACGCGTCTGCTTCCACAGGCCTGGCTCCGATAAAGTCGCGAATTTTTTCCAGGTCGATCACTCAAAACGTCAGAGTTAATCGGGGATAAGACAACCGATGTGTATGTGTGTACGTGTGTGATACGTTAAACGAGAAGTTCTGCTCGCGTGCTCATGGAAATGGAGGAAACTCTGAAAGACGATCGATGAATCCAGTCCGCGCGCTTTAGCGGCAAGATAAGAATCTTCGCGCGACGTGTCGGTCGACATAAATTATTCGTATTGATTAGCTGTAATTAGCGCATCGTCAACCAATTTTTTTTTAGCCTCTTTGAGTGGGCGGGACCGACGAGACGATCGATGACCGTATCGCGATTAATTGGAGACGATGAAAATAAAATGATCAAAGGAAGCTTTATCAAACGGATTAACGAAAGCTCCAGGAAACCAAGTCAGAGAAAAGAGAGGATGATCTCGTTGTGCCGTGAAGGTCATTAGATAGAGGGCCGTTTCGTTCGAGAAAAATAAAAATGGCTTACAATTCGAGCGGACACGATGGAAACGTAATAATCTGCTGAAAACGCTTCGCGGAGAAAGCTCGCGAGCGCTCGCGATCGCCGGAGTGGAAATCGCGCGTCGTCGCGCGCGCGGGATCTCGATCGGATTTTCGTTCGTCTCGTCTCGATCGGCCTGGCGCGACGAGAGCAGCGATAATAAGCGTCCGGATTGCGGCAAAGAGGGGAAAAAGAGGATAAATGGGAAAAATGGCGGCAAGAGATAGAAAGAGAGAGGGAGAGCGGCGAGAAGGCGGAAGCTTGATTAGGAGATCGCCTGGAGCAATCTCTGCCTCGCGGTCCTTTTTTTTACGCCGCGCAATTTTATTGTGTCTTAACGAGGTCGGGAACCTTGCCCTCCCTGCGCGACTTGCCCGATTCCATCCTCCGGCTCTCGTCGTACATCGCAAGCAATTTCGTTCCATCGGTTCTTCGTTCCTTCAATTCCGCCTCCGAGGAGATCCCTCCGTCTCCGGCCTCTCCGTTTCGTCGGCTGGTCCATTCGTTTTTACCCGGCGCGAATCAGGATTCTGCTCGCGTAAGAGGCTTCTTGTGAGCTTAATCTTTTGGAATAAGTAGCAGCATCGTTGCACGAGCAACCGTTCCTACGCTCGGCGAGTAAGAAGCGCGAGCATTGCGCGCGACAATACTGCGGCGGAATGAAAACTTCTTCATGAATTGAAACGTTAATTTCCCAATGTGTCACGTTTGCCAGGTTAGTCATCAAATCGATCTAGACGACGATCGGTGCTGAAAACACGTGCATACGTTTCAAAATGTAATCCGTTATCGAGAAAGATGTAATCCTAATGGTGGTTGAAAGGAAAAGAGAGAGGGAGAGTAAAAACGCGTAATTCCGTCTAGGCGGCTAATAAACGATCAATTTACGCTAATTTATGTAATGAAATACCCCAAATATGATAAATTGAATTGCGGTATCGTGCGTTTAATTTTGTTACATTTCAGTAACTTAATCAACGGCTAATTAAGTTATCGAACTATCAAATTAACGCCACTGTGATATCAAAAATCTCAATTCTCTGCCGCACTTCTCGTCAATAAAATAAACCGATTCACAAACATTTTGCTCAATTTTGCTTACATGCATGGAAAAACACAAGCTTTCCTGCTTTCAATGCAATTTTTCTTTTTTCAATGACTGAATACATTCAAAAATGACAATCGATTAGTTAACAGCTATAAATATGCAGACATAGAACATAAAATAAGATTTGACAATTATATTTTCAAAGTCTTGCGATTATTTCTTTGCTCAAGTAGTTGGATGGGCAATATAAATCAGCAGCTACACGAATGAGAATTATACAAAGAATCGAAATCGCAATATGCAGCGTATTTTCTTGATTTCATTAAAGATAATACATGCACATATACATTACGGATCGGTTTCAAGTTGCAATGATTTCGCGCGGAAATTTCCAAAGGAACGATGTGGTTGTAGCTTATCATATTCCAGTCGATTTCACCATGATGGTAAATCTTGCGTAATCCGTGTGAGTCTCGCTCGCAAAAATCTCGATCTTGCACATCTCGATGTCCGGCGCATAATTCGCGCTGGTGCATCGAGACGCCGCGGAAAATTACCGATCCGATTGGAAGTAAAAAGGATCCGCCGAGAGAATTACGAGCAACTCGTGCGTTTTCTTAATTACGCGGCGCAGCCGCGATAATTGCTAGGCAAACGCTCATTACGCGGCCGATTGCAGCGGACGCTGATTCGCTGCTATTCTCGGCTTGGCGGAAATCCCGGCGAGGCGACCGTCCGGAAGGGCGCGAAAGGGAGAAAGGGCAGACGGTCAATCCCTGGTCCATCACACGTAGGGTAATCCACGCGGGATTCCTGTTGCATCACCTAGTTGAGCTATAATCGCTCTCGCGCGATCTGCCGCCGAGGAATTTCGCGTGCGGATGAACGCGCGGCCGCACAGAGCAGATGTAAGCGATGCGATCTATAAGATTTCTCGTGAAATTCTATGTAACGGATTTATCGATCTCTTTCTTGATCACGTTCGATCAGTTTCATCGCATTTTTAAAATCACGCGCAGTCGCCATTTCTTTGGCGGTCCGCTATAAAGAAATGGTTTCATTTGTCGGTCTTCTGTTCATAATTGACGAAAACATTTGTATAGAAGAGTGGTTATCGATGAATTAAGGGTGAAACGACTTCGTGATATGTGATGAGTCTTAGTTTGTTCTGTATTCTCCACTTTATGTTTGTTCTTTGTATTATATATGTATATTTCTTTTTCTTTCATCACACATAAATCTGTGTTTATTCTTACACATAGGTCGTCGTGTTTTTACGTTTAATCCAGTCGACGCCAATTTTGAGGCTTTAGAGGATTCATCTTGTCAGCACAAATAATTAATTCGACTCCTCTTTCCTGTGTCCCATAATGCTTTATAAATTCAAGACGCGACCGTCATGGCGTCTTTCTGCTTTCATTTCATAATCCGTTTTATCATATATAGATGTTCAATTTTAAAAAGTAACGGAAAGTTGAGAAACACAATCGAGAGATAAACGAAAACGCGCTGCTTCGACACCTGCTTGTTAAGCAACGATGCGTTAACAAAAGAAAAAGGCAGTGACAAGACCAGCACGAGGAATTGATGCAAATTGATGGCACGCACGCATGATTCACGCGAGCCGCGAGCTTCTTTTATCTGATGGCATCTGCGATTTATAACGCTGAGATTGCTCTTTCCGCGCGAGCATTTCAACGGCATCGCGGATTTATTTCGCCAATTTTCTGTGCACGTATGGAAACTTAATGGGGCTCGTCAGGTCAGCTAGGGTCAGCGCGGCGCGTTTGAGCTTGCATTTCGTCGCGCTGATTATCCTCTAGATTAATGAGTTTTTCGAGGTCAGCGTAATTGCGGCGAGCGATGCGACTCACGTATCAAGCTCCGGAAACGAACAACGACGGTGGCTATGGCGGCTTCTTAACGAGGAACACGCTTTTTGCGAACGATCGGTGCCGCCTTTCCATCTCGCTTTGACACTCTTCCTCTTCCCCACTCCTCTTCTCATCGCACCCCTTGCCTAATTCGAATCAAAGCTATTTCCGAAATAACGATACGAGCGATACGGCACGATGGCATCAGTAGAGAGAAAAGAAATTCAGCGAACTCGAAGATTTGAATTGTCTCTTTAAAAGAGCCTTCATTATTTTACATTCGCGCGTCAGGAGCGACGTGTAAGATATACTCGAATGTAAGATCTATGTAAAATCTGTGAACGAAGTCGCGGTGATCGACAATCGTTGACAATCAGAAGGACAGCACAGATCTGTATGCGCCTCGGTGCTATTGAAATGTCGCGAGCAAGTTTGATTAAGCTTCGCGCCGGGACGGCGGACAGGAGCGCATCAATCGAACGCGCGATCTATCGAACGCGCGATCGAATGCTGCATCTCGTGCGAACGCGACGTGCGGTAGAATGAAAAGTTGCCAGTAGCCAGGAAAAAATGGTCGCGTCTTTATGCACGTTGCAGCCGCGGAAGCCATCCGTTAATGTCCGACCGCGACAATGGCGCCTCCGTTCTCGCACGACCGAGTGGTCGCTTGTGCGGCTCGATAAATATTTATCCGATTTCGGACGGTTGGCTGTCATCGAATAATCATTGTTTCTCTCCTTGCGAGATGCCACGGCGAGCGGAAAGCGAACTATTTCGTTCATATTCTTGCAGTTTGATCAGATTTATATATATATATAATCTCGCAAATGCAGATTCTATTAGTCTCGCTGGATATTTCTGACATACCGTCGTCATCTTTCCTGCACTTTTGGTCAATCTTTCTTGGCCAGTAATGGAATTTGTATTAAGTAATGGAATTGTATTAAGAATATAAAAACACAAAGGAAACACGTGAGAAGAGGAACTCTTTAACGGGTTAAGCGAATAGAATGATTAAACAAAATCGAGATATGATATTATACCGAAATGTTTCTTAAATTGTATGTTTTATATGCTGTATGAATTCTTTCATAGAATTCTATGGCCCAGCATCTCCGAATACACGGGAATAAAATGGAATGAAATCTCGAATCTTTTTAATAAACAAGTGAACTTAATACTTGTCAAATTCCTAAAATTAAATTAATTTTTATAATAAATACTTTATCATTTAATTTAAAATACTAATTTTTTCATATTATCTTCAATAATGCAATTTAATCAAACTTTAACTTATTTAAAAAGTTAAAATTAAAGTACAATATTAAAATATTTATAAATAAACATTAAATAAATTATAGCATACTTTTTAAAAATTTACAATACCAAAAACATTTAACTATCCTAACAAAAATATTTCAAAAACAATCAACAGGTTATCCCATAAATTATAAAATATATTCGTCAAACATTTAATAATTATAAATAAATTCTATAATCACATTAAATTTAATAAAAAAGAACTAGATATCATTATAATTGAATAAAATATCTTCTCTAAAAGAAAATTAATAATATTAATGTTACAATAATTTCCATAATATATAATAATTAATCCACTTTAGCCCTTATAACTCCGAGATTAATTAAATATTAAAATTATATATTAAAAAACCCTGACACAAAAGATACAACAAAACAAATCTCCTTATATTCCTTACTTATATACTCGGGATCATTCCTGATTTCTAAACATCGTTAAATTCTCTTTCTTCTTTCGCCGACATTGGCCGAAAATTAATTTCCACCGTGACCGGATTCGCAAATCCTCGGAATCCATCTTGAATCTCTCCTTCGTTCAATCTTCCTTGAACTTCCCACGTATTCTCTGGGATTATACGATTAATTGTCTGGCTAATCGGAATGGCTGGAAATTTTCGATTGACGCACATCAAGTGATCAGCAAATTTTGCGTTCTGTCTCCAAGAGCATTTCCGTTAAATTCATTTTAACCGAAGGATCGAGATAAATAAATTCTATTATGATTGCTATACAAGTATTGTTCTTCTTTCTACAGGAATATATAATATAATTATACGATATAAATATACATTTCTGTTTTAGTGTTTCTACAATTCATTATCTAATGTACTAACTTACTACTACTTACCTAATTAAACAAAGTAAAATTTTCATATAAACAACCAATTCTTAATTTCAAAGTTAATTATACAATATTTTTCGCGTCAACGTAATGCATTTTTCTGGCTGCGACAATTCTCTCGCCACTGCAATTAGCCGAGAGAAGTGATGTTGAATCATCGACTATTTCTGCGATGCAATTTACGCATCGAATCGTACATGGAAGAATCTCGTGATCTCCTGATCAAGAATAAAACCGGAATCGTGAACGATTCCATGGAAAAATCTGCAATCTGGCATCCGAAATCTATTACAATTACATTAGCATCAAGGTTAGAAAAATGAATGATGCACTTCGAGCATATTCGCGAGCAACTGTTTTCGTAATGTGATTTAAAAGTAAAATAATATCACTAATAATATATATATATATATGCATGTGTGTGTGTATACTGGTACCAAAATATGAATACATAATTCTTTGAAATACTTTCTGCGATGAATCGTGATAATTTGAGCTAATAGACATCGATCGAGCACGTCCAAAGATACCGGATATCGGATTATAGTATGCGGTTGAAGCAATCCGATCGCGTGATAGCAATATCCTCGCGTGCGTATTAACTTGCCACTTCTCACGACATTCTTATCTATTAATACATCTTTGCGCGATAATAACGGTTAATTTAGTTATCATAATCCATATTGCGTATACTCGAAAGAAGAAAAAAGATAGCGTTGATCGTGCGTTGAACTCGAAAAACTCGAATGTTGACTGTGTCGTTTCCGAACGAGGAGATCCGAGAATTAGAAGACGCAAGAATACAGACACGTCTAGCAGATTGCACCGACGGGAAAGCTTTATTATTCAGATGCTTAAAGTGTATGGGATAACTGCACTTTCCTCACGTGTTTTCGCCTTACGTTCTCGATGCGTATTCCTCAATCCAGAACGCCGCGTCCATCCAGCCTGGTTCCAGGGGAAACGGCAAACGTATGTCTCCCTCGGGTGGTTTTGCACGGGCACGATCTCCGGAGTTACATCTCGAGAAACTGGCACGGACGTGGCCGCGATTCCTGGCGCGGTGCAGCAGCGTTTACAACGGAATCGCGCGGGAAATGGGGATGCAAGATAGGAAGGCAGGACCAACTAGATGCTCGTAACAGGCCATCAAAGACAGAAGCGCGACCAGTTTGTTTGTTAAAGGTCGAACTTCCTCTTGCTCGGAAACGTTGCTCGCCTCGACCGTTAAGGTGAAAAGAGACAAAATAATCAAGTTTTGTTTGATTAATAATGCCGATCGAGATTAGTGTCCGGCGTGTTGATCACAGTCAGAAAGCTCAATGTGGGTGAATCAAGGACAGCTAGTTGATTGATGAAAATATTTGATACACTTTTTATGATGCGTTTAGTTAATTTAGAAAGAGTGGAGATGTATCTTTGATATATCTCCGCTATGCAAATGGAGTTTTGAATTTAATAATCACAGATGCATTTAACAAGATATCAGATGTAAACGGAAATCTGCGATGAGGCTGAGCAATGACATCTGTATGCAAAAGGGCATGAAAAGTTAATGCCGTTATTTATATTCCCCCGCGATCAGGTGATCGTGGATTTTTGATAAAATCTGAGCTGGCCCAGTCAGCTGGCGGTACGGTTATGTAGGAAGCTGACTTCCGACGCGTTTCTGTTTCGGCATATAAGCGCATCATAAATTTGGCGTCGGCCAGCAGCCGCTGGCGGTTGTTTTATGCTCCGCGAGCAGGAACTTGGCCGGGTAATTCTGCAATGCGGTTGAAAGCGCTATTCCCCTTCGCCCTTCACCTCGCTGACCCGCGCCCTTGCCTCTTTTCGGTTCAGCTCCTTCCCCGCTGCTCTTTTTACGCAAATCCTGACGCCGAGCACGACCGAGAATTATGCGCTCGCATTAGGATGCATCATTGCGTTCTAGTATGGTAAAAACTAACTGCGGAGACGGCTGGAAGAAACACCACGTGGTATTTATTTTTCGAACAACTTGTCAAGGCAATGAAGAGTATTTTGCGTCGTTACATTTTGTTTTTCCTTACATTTTAAAACGTATATATTTGTACGTATTCATTCAACGCACGTATAACGTATGTATAAACTCCCGTATTATATATATGCATCGTATACACTTTTGGAATTTTTTATAAAAAGGCATTCAGAAGATATTTGAAAGAAAATCTTGTGATAATCATAAACATTGTTGAAGATTCTCTCTTACTACGTCCTTGTAAAGTAAATATCAGATGTCTTAAATCTAAAAATTATCTCAAATTTAATGATTCTCATCGACATGCGTTTCGTTACTCACAGAATTCTACGATTCTACGAAGATACACGATCGTATCGGATACGCGTTGGAAGATATCACATCACACGACATGCGCAGCCAAAAGGATATAATTATGTCACGGATTAAATCCCGACTGCGGCTTCTTGGCGTCGCGATCTCCCCGCGTGTATCGGCGGAACGAACGGAATTAAATTGAGTATCATCTCTCCAGTATCGGCACAATTTTCGAGCAGAATCCTGCGGCCACCCTCGCGATTGTGGTCGATATCCTGGCCCTCGGGGATCCGTGGATTGCCCTAATTCGCGAGATTCCGCTAATAACGGTGACCGCGCGACACGCGGAGTTAACTCGACGCTTAATTACACCGGGGAGGGGATCTCGAGTGTGGCCGACATCCCGAAGAATTTCCGGCTCACAGCAAAGTGGGCGAAGTGTTAATTTATGTGTCGGTCTCGCGCGCGCGCGCGTGCGCAACTGCGCCAGAAGGGGAGGCTCGTACTGGAGGATTAGCGGGCAGAGGATGGAAGAAGGACGCACCAACCCCGCGGGGGTGGCTAGGCTAGAGGGTAATTCAGCCCGGTAAACTCGCAGCATATGGTGCGCAACATGCAGGTGAGAACGGGCTTCCTCGCTCTCACCTGCGTCCACGCTCCCTTTGCATGCATCGCGATCAACCCCCCCCCCCCCACGTCCGCTCCGCCATTCTCGATCGTCGCGATCGCGTCGCGTCGCGCGATGAATCCTGAAAGCACCGCGAAAGCCCCAACATCTCCGAACGCCGAGTGTAGCTCCGCAAATCCCGTAAATCGCGATCCTCTTGGATTACCACGTGACGGCGATACCATGATAGTATTATCTTTCTATTTTTACAAAATTTTTTTGCGGGACTATACGGAGTTGCCCAATGGGAAACTCTAAGATTCGGCGATCGCGTTTCCACGTATTATATCTTATTCGAAAAATCGCTCGTAATTTCCCAAAGGTTCCGGCGCGAGCGACATTATCGCGACACGAATCTCCGGTCGCCGACACTCGTGAACCGTGACAAGTGTGGCGCGCGCAAACATTGCCCACTCCCGCGGGATTTTTAAAAGAGCTCGCGTTTTCAAATGAATAACGATGCATCCGAAAACGGTAACCGTCCGAAGTTCCGATACACGTTCAGCCAGGAAATGGAGGAGTCCTGGTCTCTCTTTTTATTTTTTGTTTTTTATTTCCTAGCTTTTTTTCCTTTTTTTTTCCTTTTTTTTTTTTTTTGATGGAACAAGCGACCAGGATAACTTCGAAATTTAGCAGTTTCGTTTTGTCCGGCTATCTGGTCCGCGAAATTCACGAGACTTTGTAATTTCGCGAACGCGCCCCTCTTCCGGCGGCCACGGGCATTCCGCGCGCTGAATTTGCGGGCTGTGACGTGATGCGTTCACATACGCGCATGGAGACGCGCGAACGTAACAGGATGGAATCTACGTGCGGCACGTATGCAGCCCTCGCCACGCCATAATTACAACAACGTAGTTCGGTAATGGGATTTTCAATGGTTTCAGTTGGAATTCTGGTGGAGCGGGCGATCGTGACTCTTGCCGTAGCTTAGAAATGTGCGATTACTCAATTAACGCAGCAAATCGTGGTCGTCTTTGCATTCGCGTTATTGTCTCGTCAAGGCGCGTTGATCGGATGAAGATAAATGGAGATTGTCTCTTGTTATCATGAAATGCGCTGAGATTGTTGTCGCGCGATCAAGGTCTGTATCTAAGATGTCGACGGCGAGGGTTCTTCCGATTCCGTGACGTTACAATCCTCGTTCGAGAATGCTCGCTTCTCGGGAGCATTCTCGAGAGCATTTTTTCCTCTGCATCGTTATTCCGAGGACGTTAAACTCACTCGACTAGATTTATCTCGCCCACCCCGGCAAGTTATCAGCTGCGAATGGCGGTTCTTGTACCGAGATTAATTCCTCCCTTTATTACCGTTAATATCGAAGTTCGGCGCGCGGGCGAGGCGCGTGCGTTGCAGCGCGAACTTCGATAAAACTTCTCATTTATCACGCGATGCTGAGGTTGCCGCAACTTTCTCAGGATATGAATACAAGAGCGCTCGCCGTTAACGCGCGTGCCGCTGGCTTGGTCTCGCGTTCGCCCGAAATATGGTTTCGTATTCGTAAAATGTAATCTCGGAACGCTCTCATCAGAATGCAAATCCCACGTCTGCCGATTGAGGAGGACATTAAGCGGAGAGCGTTTAAATGTTCCGTTACTGAAACATGCAACACGTACACGTGCGTTTTCAAGGGACGCGCGTATCGAGAGAGTCAGAGAAAGTCGGTCAAAGTTCATCTTGAGAAAAGCGTAAGGGCGATTATCGAAATCAATGCAAGGACGTCAACGCATCCGTTATTTCTTTCCTTTTTCTTTTTTTCTTCCTTTTTTTCGTTTCTTTTCGGCAGCAAAGCGCGCGTATCGAAACAACGAATTATCTCGCCACGCACCGGATTACCTTTGCGGGGCTTTTTTTGCGGGGTCGTCATCAGTCAGCGCGGAATACGCGCTGCCATTTCGCAAAACCCTGTAACCGTGACCGAGATCGAGGGGCAGATTGTGCGAATTAATTGTCGACCATTCGAGCGTAATTAGCGCTAATTGCGAACTTTTCCCGTATGCGCGCGCGCGCGCACGCCTAACATCCACACGGAATCGCGGAATCGCAGTCGCAACTGCGAGTTTCCAGCGGAAACTTCGAACTTCCCCCCGACTTTTCCTCTGAACGTAACTTTCCGAGAGGGGCGAAGAAAAAGGGAGCAAAAGAACGAGAGTGCCCCCCCGCCCGTCTCCCGAGGGGAGGCAGCAGGCGGAAGGAAGACAATCTCTGCCCGCAACTGAAGGGGAGGAGAGGGAGGTAGAGGGAGGGGAAAGAGAGGGGATAAAGGGTAAAGAGATAAAGATAAATATAGTACCGGCGAGCTTCTTCCCTTTGACACTTGCGGTAATTATGAGCGCGGCTATTTTCCATCATTGAGAATCCGCTAAAGGGAGAAGCGCGCGCGCACGAGAGACGAAAAAGCGAAGCTCTAATGAATAGTTGGAGACCGAGTCGATCGACTTTGTTTCTTGCGCCATTTTCCTATTAAGCTCCGCCGTGCAGCTCGCGATTATTATTAACGAGCCGAACGTTCGGAGATTTCACGCGGCCGATGAATAATTCCTCCTTTGTACCAAATTGTACTGAGCGCGTTCATCGCGTATAATCCCTTATTCTGCAATCCCGAAGCCACCCTCGAGCGAGAGGAACAAACAAAAGAGATACGAAAGTAGATATTAAATAGATATTAAGTAGATATTAAAGAATGAGAATTCAAGATATGCAGAATTAACGAGTCCGCTTTAAGCGATGTACGCGAGATTCTGGCGCGCGTGTGCGTCTGCATGCGTTGCTCGAGAGCATCCATAAATATATAATGCGGCTTTCCATGTGCGAGACGCGGGGTGTTAAAACGGGAACCGGCGAGCCACCTTATGAATTTTAATGAGGCTGTATCGTCACGTGATAAATGTAAGGGTTGTTCCAAACTGGGCTTCGTATCCGCTGTCAAACAAGCCTTTATCGAGCTGCCAGTCTGCGCGACTCTACCGATGTCGAGGAATGCCGCGAATCGCGCGCTAAAGTCAACGACATTTTGAGTAGCGAAACGCTTTAGCGAGCGGTGGAAACGGAAGGCGTTCCGCGAGTAAGTTCGGCCGCGACGATAAACGCGGCTCATTGACATTCAAGCGGATCGATAATCGGAAATGGGCATCACGATAGGAAAGAGAAGAATGGAGTGTAGACGCGAGCGAAAAAATGCGGTTGGACTTTTCGACGAATCCCGCGTCGTTAATCATTCGCACGGGCCTTGATAGGCGCATGCATTATTCAGTAGCTCCCCGATGGCGGCCATGCATGGCTTTTGTCGATGTTCAAGCGGCCGCATTCGTCGGAAAAGCCGAGCCGGAAAACTGAAGTGGGGTCGCGTACGGACCATCGCAGAACGAGTCTCTATTGCGGATGTATTGGCAGCATATGGCCACTTCCGATGTAATTCATCCGTGATAATGCGGCCGTTTTATCATGAAATGCAATCAAACTTTCGAGATGCCCGAAGACCGAAATTCATTGCATGCACCACTTTTACAAAAGTGGAAACTCATATATGTGTTTTCTCTTGCACGCAACAAGACAGTACTGCTTGATATTAAGAGAGTCCGTAATAATTGATAGGACTTGGGGATAAAAGAACTCGTTCAGAATAACTTCTCTGTAATTGACGATGTCCTGATCTATCATTTTGTTGCTAGATGAAACTGATTGGATGATCAATGAACGATTAATCAAACTATTATATTCATCACCCGTGCAAATTAATTTTGCATCTTGTGCAGTGTGGAATTCGCGGAAATCGTAACATCTGGCCCGATGCAGATATGTTAAACGAATTCTGGGCTCTCCCAACTCGCGCCGAATATTAAACACACGTTAATATTTCAGGACACCAGGTGCTTATTGAATTTAAGCTGTGCTTTTCGCGCAATTTCCTTCGCGATATCCGCCGACGTTTCCAGTACCGACAAATCTATTCCAGAAATCTTCATTCAATTCCGATTGAATTCTGCAAACGGGAATATAATCCCGCAGATCGCGTATGTATGTCCACTCTCAAGTCCGCGACAGTTAGCGAATTTAGTTGATCTTATCGTATAATCGCTGTGACTGACGAAGGAATAATTGATTTATTCTCCATTTTTCAATTTGTTAATAAGCTTCGTGTCAGTCCCCTGCTCTCATTCGTGCGAAGGATTGCCTTCGAAACACAAAACAAGACTATCCGTGGAAATGACGTCTAAGAGAAGCGTCTGTCGTTGACACAGCCATTGAAACTCCTACGCGTGCCTAACATTGCGATTTCCTCTGCTCCAGCCGACTAATTCGTGTCTGTATCACTTACTATCGATTCTCCGCGCGAGTCTCATCTCCCTTGCGCATGCAATGGCTGCGATGATTGTTCAAATGCAATTGTCGGGAAGATGATCGATAACACCGTTAAATATAAACAGTCACGTAAAGGATACATGCCGAATGATCCTCGCGTTTCTGACAGAGAGATGGAGAGAGAGAGAGAGAGAGAGAGAGAGAGAGAGAGAGAGAGAGAGAGAGAGAGAGAGAGAGAGGCGTAATTAACTTTCAATTCCACTCGTAGCTTCGCGCGGTTCTATCTGACCTCTTCCCGTTTACATCGATTCCCGGAAATCAATGTCCCGTGAGATATGGCCCGATTTTTTGAAGGTAATTCGAGAAACTTCTGCGGTCGGAGATATGTTCAGGAAGGACCATCTTCATGGAGAACGGATTGTTTCGGGAAGCGAGCCGCTCCCGGAGCAGTTTCCCCCGGACTGATGGGGCGGAAACGAAATACGCCGCTTATCGATCGGCCGAAATCTCGGGTCGGGAATTCTCGTATATGAGGAAACCATGAATCTCTCCAGCGTTGTTTCTTATTTCAGCCGGTTATGTGCATTCATATTGTGCCGGCCTGCGATTTATTTACGCCATTGGCAAAACGCGCGGGTCACTGGGTCGCGAAATTCACTGCAACTTTGCGTAATGCCGCATGAAGCTCGCAGCTGCCATATGAATCCAGTTGTGGCAAAGGGATCGCATGTAATGGCAACGAAATAACAATATAGCTGGGTAAGAATAGAACTACGTGTAAAAATAGAACTGAAAATATTTTCTTGTCAAGTAAAGAAAAATGAGGATAAACAGAGGAAATATCTGTTATGTTTGAACAAATATGTATTTATAACGTGTTTTGCTAATAGAATGATTTACCGAGTGTAACGGGATAAAGTTTCTTTGATCATAAAACAAATGCAATGGTTGAACGCGCAAAACTCGATATAAAACTTGATACTTTGTCTCTCGGTATTATTATGATAAGTTCTATTTTCATTCATTAGGAGCTACATTATGCAATTGTGTATGTATAATGTGAGTTTAATAACATTCATGCGAAACGTCATGTTTCTCTTTGCAACTGTTTCTTGGTATTTATCGCGTTAAATACTGACGGTAAATGTAACTGAATGTTTTATACAGAACTTGGCACATATATCTTCTTTTTATAAAACAGTATTTTAATATTCACGATCGTAAATGCGGCAGTATGAATAATAATTCAGTGAAAATAAAAAAAATATTTCGCTCACCTGTATACTGCAACGAAACAAAAATAATCTTTATACATAAAGTATATTTCTATACAAAGTTTGAGAATTAACACACACACATATAAGCATAATCAACCGAAAATAAGCATCAGATTCTATTTGGTTTGATTCTACAAAGGAAGAATTATTCATTGAAAAAGCTGGCGAGAGAAAACGCAAAGAATGTAATTTATATGTTTAAATCGACATTTAAATCTTTTAGTTAAATTATTACACTTATATGCAGCGTACTTATAAAACACATCGATCGAAATGCAGATTTCATCTCAACTCAGGAGACAAGATGGCAAAATTTTTTTACGATCGATTGATCGAGTCGAGATTACGAGGTCACTCTGATCTCGTGGCATCCACGAAGTTTTGCGCCATCGATTTCAAGCATAAAGTTCGCTTGAAAAAGAAAGTCCTGCACGGTTCTCAGCTTCTGGTTTAATTTACGTATTCGAACACCGTAAGCTTATATGCAATGTCCGCAAACCGATACAGATAACAATGGAAGATTGGAAAATCTTGCGATATTATGTATAATATAATTATTTCGGTGATGTAAAAACAAGATGAAATCGACACAAAATCAGGCGACGCGGAATGAAACGTGACTTGCGTTTTCGTTCTTACGTGGATCCCTGCATCCTTTGATGCGCTCGGCCCTCATCTCGTTTCTTCAGTTTCAGCTTTACCATCCGCTCGCTTTTACCTCCTTTGACCTCTAATTCGGCGGGCAGGATTCAGCGTAGCGTGTGTACCATTAACCCAAATAATTTGGAACTCGAGAGTCTCCATGTCAAATTTCTCTTTGCCTTTTCCTTGCGCTCCTTCATGTCTTTTTATTCTCATTTAGTATTTAATGCGAAATTAAATGTTTAATGTGATTCAAGTGTCATTAGATCTATACAAGGAGGATATTTTTAAAAGAATTGATATGAATGGCCCGATTAGATTTTCGTTATAAGTTTATAATAATTTATAACGATATTAAACAAAACGTAGATTTCCTCCGATATGATGAATGTTTCTCTCAGTTTTCTAACCGAGTTTATTAATTGGATATTCAAAATATCCAAAATATAATTCAAAATATCCAAAATATAATTTCACTTGATGTAACTATTCGCGAAATATCCAAATGTAAATTCCTCATCATCGACGAGATAATCGAAATCGCTCGATTGCATCATTGAGTGCATCGAGCTGTTAACTCGCAGCGGATTGTTGGCGCGCAGCGAAAGTCCGTTAAGTGTTCCCGTGTAAGTTCAAAAGTCAATTGGTCGAGTCTCGCGTAAAGTTTCGACGTTGCCTCCGATGGAAAAAGGGAGAAAAGACTCGAATACGTTTCGGTTCTCGATCAGGGTTCTCGCGCCAGATATGGTGCTCGACGTAACCGCGATCGACTTTCTCGAGCTAACGAAAGTTTCAGCACAGAGGAAGGAAATTACGATTTACAGCTATGATGGCCAAAGTTCTCCACTGTTATCTATAATCCGTAGGGTATACGTGTACGTGAATTGGATCGATAAAATAAGAGGAAAATGTCACGAGAGTTTATCGAGAATATACGAAAGATTGAGTCGGAGTATTTTTACTCTAAACATCTATTATATATATATATATATATATATATATATATATATATAAAAGTAATGTACAATAATGATAAAAATGAAAAGTCTTGAAAATGTGTTTCAGAATATCGTCTTTTTTTAGAAAAATGTTACAATCTTATTTAAAAGATCTTATATGAAACTGTGTATGCAGATTTACGTGCATTAATGATAAAATTCTTTTTTGCAGTCTTTTTTTTCTTTCTTTATAACAATGGCAATTACAATGATTCATTATTCTGTCTTTCAGAAAAGCCTTTCTTTTTACGATATTTCATAACTTTTACATAACGATCATTTTAGTTGCACGTTTAGCTGTTTATTGTTATGATCCCAAACAGTATAAAAACTTATATTTATTAATAATATTCTCTCATGCTTTTTTCAAAGCATGCTTTTTCAAAGTCCAATTCAATATAACGCAATATCGAATCTCTGGAAATAGCCGAAATATCGCTTTCCAATTCTAATCTAAAAAGCGATACGCTCTGATTCCTAGGTTTGTAAATTCCAATTCGGTGTCTCCTAAAAACACGCATGTGTAACGATCATAAATAGAATGCTATTTAAATTTTAATTTTGCTGAGTTATTACAAGAATTTCATTATTCATTATGTAATTTCATTATATAATGCGTGAACATTGAGAGAATATAACATTTTATTATTATTCGCCCGTTTATTCTGACCTAAGTAAAAATTTACTTTGTTTATGAAAAGTGCACTATTATAATATCTACGTTACTACCATCGAAGATTGCAATCACTAATTATGCGCGTTTGAAATTCCGATATCTATCGCGTCGATAATGTCTTGCAATTACCGCGGATTATTGGAATACAGATATGCGCAAAAATATTGCAAAATATCGAACGCTACGATAGCACGGTGAATATTGGGGTTTGCGTATTTTAATATTTATTAACGGCTATTGGAGGGCCCAGATGCGGGTCGATGTACTTGGCAAAATGCCGATATTTGATGACCAGTCATTAATCCTCCGCACGGGAGATTTACGCGGCCAAAGGCGAAGCGAGGATTCGTTGCGATTAATTAATAATATTTATATAGCAGTCGATCACACGACCCCAACACAATGCATCACGATGACCCATTAACATCATTTACGAGCCTATGCTAATTGCGCGTGACTTCCATTCACAAGAGGAGAGACTTTTAATATCGTTTTTGCCATTACATTGTACCGCATAACATTGTAACGCAGCTTGATATTGTTGCACTGTCATATGAAAGGAGAATGAACATAATTAACTTCTCTAGAAGAAACGTAATTAACTTTTTGCAATATCGGCCTTGTTTATACCGTTGCGTTGGTTTTTGCAAATTTCTTCTAATTCTTTACTCAACTTGACGCGCGATTGTTGATGCAATTTGCAATTTACGCGATACATACCCGTGCTATCTGTGACATAAAAAATATTTTAAAAATATTTTTAATGAATTTTACATTTCTCTTTTTTTTCCCCGACGTAAAACGCAGCGATGCTGCGATATTGCGACCGTATCCCCGTAGTAAACATATATAGGAATAAATCTTCCGGCATATAATACCCAGTTGTCGTTTTTTTTTCTGTTCCTGTTTCAGAGATGCTTGCCACGAATCCTGGACTCAGTTGCGACTGTCGCCGATGTTCGGCTGCATATGCCCGATCAATCAGAGCATTCAGATAAAGCGCCGATGCGACAAGATCTTCTCGACGGTGAACCATAATCCTTGCGTCGGTGAGTCCAGCTGATCTGTAAATACGTGATCTGTAAAGTTTTCTCGCTCTCCTTCTCTTTCTTCTGTTCGTGTGTTTGTATATACTTACGTACACTTTGTACACGTAGCTGCGTGCGTGCGTGACATATCGAATCCGCGCTGATTTCCCGTCGATAATTCCCGAGCGATAATTCAGAGGAACGTTTTTTACGGGAAAAACGTAAAGACTTAATTTGCAGAAGTCGCAGAACGCCAAAAGTCAATCACCGATACGCACAAAAGCTGTGCCGCTGCAAACGCCATCGCTGAAAAGCCATTGCTGAATTCTGGTTATTGGGATAAACACGTTCGCGAGTATAATGCCGAGTAAATAATTGCTTATCGGCGTTCGTTAATCAGATTTTATTGATGTACGTAAATAGATGTCACGCGACCGGTGGATACGTGTACGGGGATTTTGATAAGTTCTGCCGCGAATTTCAAGCGGACTACTGTGACGTGAATGAACGAGTACGATTATATTAGCACCTTGTGAAACGAGTCAATGTTGTGAAGTAATTTTGTAATCTATAAAGATCTTTTTCTTCTATCTACATTGAGTTTACGGAGCTAATCCTTGCCGTGTGTCTGTCTATATGTATCTTGAACAGAGTTCTCATTTGGTTTCTCTTCTGTCGATGTGTGTACTGAGGCTCGCATCGATCCTGGACTGCAGCGATAGATCGCAACGACGAGAAAAGACATCGATAGAGGGAGAGAGAAAGAAAAGACGATTTCGCACGGATGTCATTTTGTTTCGGATTCTTGTTGTTCTTGCTATCGCTTCCTGTCGCTTCATCACTCGCTCGATACATTTTCGGACGTTGGGCGAGAATCGCGTTTCACGAAGCTGAAAATCGCAGTAAATGAGTATATCTCAAAACTTGCAAGTTAAATCGAATAAAAAAGTTCACATCTATTAACAATTACGAGGAAGATTAGGTTTACGCGTATAATTGACTGCTTTCAAATTCTGTAACGGAGTGCGAAGTTTGTTAGGAACAAAGTGCATAAGCGAGAGCGGGCTCGCAGCATCATTCTCGCGTTTAGGGCGGACTTCGGGCTGAGAGCTGACGCGCACTAAACTGAAGCCACTTCCTGTTACCGTCTCATTTTTTTCCGTGCATCAAAGTTGCGAGCGAGGTACGATGTTGCTCGACGGGGCAATTACTTTTAAGCGATACTGCGGTGTTTATGGCTCGTCGCAGAACGTTATCCTCACCCACCGGATAAACTGCTCCTTCTTCGTAATTAGCTAAAAAGGAAGGTGTAAGAATTGCGAGCATTAAAATGGAGATAACGGAGAATTCTAACTTCGAGACGGATAAAGTTTAATGTACTTGACGCTTTAACAAAATAACCAAGGGCATCGTTAATGTCGACTGAAAGCGCGTATATAACCGGTCTAGTCATTCATTCCAGAAATTATATGAAAGCTGTGTAAATCTTCTAAAAACTAACGGCTTACATTATCACTTTACAATCACTTCATCGTCGATATATCGACTGCACGTCCAGGATCGACAATGCTTCCGCTCGTGTCTCGCAAGCTCGTAACTTGACATTTAAGACTCGCGTGCATAGCGCACGTACATGATATCAACACGTAAGTATATCAACACGCATCGCACACGCATGTGTGACGAATATATCTCTTACGTTGAGTTTGACGAATGAAATGCGTCAACGATGCATATGCGAGCGATGAATGCGGCATACACGTTCTATGATAGCATTAACAGTTGTTGGAATGCGTGACTAGTCGAGAGGCAGTTTTCAGCTGCACGAAAACATAAACAAGCAATTAATTATTATGATAACAATGCTGCGAAACAGTTGACATCGAAGCAGCTCGTAACTTGACATTACGAACAAATGTATACCAACGATATTCAGTCTAGTCCGCGACACAGTCCATTCTACCTCGTGAGGTGAAGAAATCCTGTGTTTCTTCGCTACACACTTTTGAATTAATTCCCCTACGCGTCGTATTTCACATTAATGAAAACATCAGCGATAACGTTACGCATTTACAATTCAGCGCTTTACGTTTCCCGCCGGTATGAAATAACAAAGATACGCAACTGTCAGAAACGATTGTTCGCGAGTCCGCGATCTAGAGAGCTCAAGATAATCGTTGCCCATCATTTATTAACTTATCGCGAAAGATAAGATCTGAAATATAATAAATTGGCAAATTAACAAATTAAATGGCAAATTAATAAAATTGACGGGATTCGAGAGCATTACAAATCCATTCTTGAAGATTTTATCATACTTCTATTTCGCTTCTATTTCGCTTTAACTGACATTTATCGATTGCTTTCGGAATATGTAACGATGATCGGAGAGCTATATTATGCCGTGATTGTTAATTCAACGGCCAGCCTGTATATTTCAAGCCATCCATCAGTCGGCGTTCGATTTAAAATTTCCGTTTTCCCTATTGAGATATATTTAATCACGACCATTTGGTCTTACGGGAATAAAAATATCGTGATCGATTTCTGCCACTAAACTTTCCTCATGTGTGCTTCTAAGAGCGATTCGATTTTTTTCTACTGCATCATGCAAGCTTGAAGATAAACGAGAGTCGGTAACGCGGAACGATTCGCCTGCTATGTAGATCCGGATCTTGGATTGAGATTGGAAGCGCGACTTTAAATGGGCCGGCCCTTCGCCAACCTTCGTTCTTCTTTCCCCTAGATATCGAACAACCAGATGGTAGGTGTATGAATAGCAATGAGGGAAGAAGGGCGAGAACGGAGGAAGAGTACCGCCCTCGAACATTATTTAAACGCTCCAACTACTCTTCTCCGCAATCGAATTAAATTACTTCTTGTTGCCGCAAACGATCGAATCTCCGATGAGAAAGAAACTTCCGGATCTTCCTTCGATGCTCGATCCGTCTGTCGATTGCTCGGATCTGCGTCTCGATTTTTATGAATCACGAATCGCAGAGAGTATTTATGCGGCGAATCGACAATCTTTTCTCGCGATTATCGCGATTTATTGAAGATTCGTTGCCTGAATAACGATGAGCGATAACGGATATTTTGTTATTAACGATCACGAGAAGAGATCATTGTCGGAGACAACATTCGAAATTGAGAAATAGAATGATTTAAATACCATTCTGGTACATTTAAATACTATTTAAGTACTTCTTATTGTTATATCGATATAGAAATCAATATGATTCAAGAAGACGAGCTAATTCGTGACGATAGCTTACGACAAGTTCTCATAATTTACAGATTCGCATACAGCTTCGAACAGATCAAAATAATTTGTCTGAAAAGATTACGTAATATGAACGATACAAAGATACAAGAGTTTGCGAAACGAAACGTTAAGTCCTTCATCGCGTTGTCGTGTCTCTCTTAAAACAAAACGTTCAAATACCGCGAGATTAGTGCGGATTTATCACTCCGCGTTACCACGAGATTAAAAGAGGCACGACGCGGCAACAGAACACGAGACACTCGAAATCGAGTGACTCGAGACATTCGATCGGTACTCGAGAGGGCTCGACGAGGAAGCGAATCCGCTCCGCGAGGAACGGACGAGACCGTCCGTCGTCCGAACGGAAGCAGAGCCCGGGGAGGAAATGCGAGGGATCGATGCTGTAGATTCCGAAACGTGCGAGGAGGAACGTCTGCACGAGAGAGCGCACCCCGGCGCACCCCTTACGAGTAGCGGCACCCCGCCCGAAGGAATCCCGCGCTGCGAGACCAATATCCTCGCCGGCGCTCCTTTGGATGCTGTCCTCGGATGTCTCTCGTCTCATCCGTCTGCGATCCCCATGCGCATACATACACCTCCCCTCCGCGTCGCACACATGAATATTTCCAACGGAGTAACGCGGACAAACGCTCGCGAGATAAATCGACAAGATGGAGAACGTTATCGGGACGCGAAGCGGCATCATGGGAATATCGTCGCGCTGATCGCGCGACTCTTAGCACGGTCGCGAGGGCATTGTCGTTTTAATATTAATAGTATCGCGAGCACGCGAGCACGAGCGGTATATCTGGGGCACGTTATCGTTGATTTATCCCCCACTGCAAGTGTATCTATGAATAATCACGGACCGACTTTCTATCCGATCGGAATATCGCTGCGTGTCACGTATCTGCTCGCTGCCGTGCGCTCTCTCACTCCGAGTTCTGGGAAAATTCTTCTTCCAAGTTGCATCCGATCTCGCTATCCCGATTTGTTCGCACTCAATGCGCGTATATCGACTCGCGTCCGATGACTCATCTTCCGATGACTCGCAGCACTTGTTCGTCCACGATTCGTTCCTCTTTCGCCGCGATGAGCCCGGTCAAGATCGGCCCGCAATCCGCGGCGAACCACGAAACGCGCACCCTTGACGGATGAAGCGCGAGTCCAAGGTGACGGCTCCCCCGCGAGCCTCCCCCGCGCGAAGGGAGTCTGCGGCGCGGAGGAATGGGCACGAGGAACATAGTGCACCGCATGCCGTACTTGTGCATGCCACGAAATCCGCATTTGGAGAAACCGGCGAGTCGGCACCCGCATGCACGTAACTCACAGGAGCTTGTTTTCTTTCTATCTGGAGGTGTGTGTAGCCTGCCATCAGTCTGTCTGCGTGTGCGTGCGTATGTGTATGCGTGTAGCGCCTACTACGACTCTGTCTACTCTCTGTATACTCGACTCACTATACTCGCTCCACCCTCTCCCTCTCCACTTCCTCCTCCCTCTCGACCCTCGCCGAACAGTTTAAGGGAGACATCGGTAAGACAAGTGACTCGAATCGTCTCCGCGACGAGATAATCGCTTAAGCGAGTGAAACAACGTTTGCCGGCCGGTGTCCGACAAAAGTGGCTCTCTCCACTTTCGATGTTTTTGCAGAGAATGTTCGATGGGTAAGTCTAGTGGAATGTGTTGTGAGATTCTTTTGCAAACGAGACACATCTTAATTGGGAATAGAAAATCGACAGTCGAATTTGATTTCATGTACATTCGATCTTGTCGGTACATCTAATGGCTCCCATTTGATGTAATGAGCAGCGCTAATCTCGCGCGTTGGGATTCGTGCGCAGAGAGATTTTATTTTCTATTTATGTACATATATATATATATTTTTTTTTTATATCCTTTTTATGCCGATTGCGCGGAAAGGCTTACGAAATTAGCGATCTGAGAAGGAGTCTGCGATTACGCGGAAGCATAACACTCGAAACATGTAGGAATTAGAAAAAAATACACGATCAAGGACGGGGAGAATGTGCACATCGTACGCGATGTGAGTAATGCATTCGTGTTCTCCATTTTGTTTGTGAACGATCGACGCGGAACAGAAGGTTAATCCTCGTCGGTCGACATCTCATGGTCCCTCTCTCTCTCTCTCTCTCTCTCTCTCTCTCTCTCTCTGTCTTTCTCTTTCTGTCTGGTCGTTCCTATTTTTCCTTCTTACGTCGATCCCTCGGGAATCCCGAAATCTCTTAAGAACGAAATCACGCTCGACGAGCGCCGTGTCGCTTCGGGATAATTTCTCGCGTGCAGTAACGCTCAATGCGAGAATCCGAATGGAGTTTCAGATTCCGCGGAATTCTCGGAGGAGCCCGAAGATCCTCCCGACGAGAAGACGCCTGTCGATTTCGATTACCGGCCGGTTCGTTTAACTTCGTCTTTCTGCCGGTTTTTTATTTCGCGCCCGGCAAACGCGAAAGCATCGACGTCGTCGGACGAGCACTCGGGATGACATTCGCGGCTCGTTAATAAGCGTGCTCCAAGTAATTTACGGTTAATCAGTTAATTGCAATCGAAGGGCAACGATGATATTTAACAATGCGAGAAACATAACGATTATCAGAAACATTGCTTGAACATGCTCCATTAGTATTAATAATGCTGTTAGTAAAATATCAGAGATATTTAAAGAAATATTAGGATGTCAGTTATACGTATATTGATAGTGAATTACACTAAAATTTTTAATTTTTAATTAAATCCAAGCGTCGTTGTCCGAGTATATCAATATCAATCGATACCTGTTTCAACGCATCGTAACAATAACTAGCAGCAGCTATTTTTTCTTCTCATAAACGATCTCGGCTACGATATGATTAAATATTTCATGTATTTAACTTTCTTATCGTATTTAAAGCAGTGGTGACAGTTGTGAATATATTTGAGAAAATTTATTTTCTACTTCGTTTTACTGATGTATCAATTGTAGTTAATAACGCAATATTTAAAGTAAAGCAGTTAAACTCGCAGATGTTTAAAATATATCATGAAGTGAAAGTTTAATTGCTAGTTAAAAATATTCTGTAATCTCTCCTCGGCTTGATTTACCTATCCATTAATAAATTTTAATTTATAATCCATCCATAATACCTCTGAATGTAATTTGATATTTATCATAAAACACGATCAGATGTCTAACAAGATATCGTTTATTAATTATCTCCTGTGTAACACGATTCAATTTTTCCGAATTTATTTCTGCGTATCTCTCTTCGATAATTATTCCGTACAATGCCTCTTTCTCTCGTATAATTGATTTCTCTTACATTTGATACATATATATTTCTTTCTCTCAATTTTCGCATGCAGAATTATTAGAATGGAGGTATTTCAGATTTGTTATATCATCGTTCTCTTATAGATCTAATGCTGAATATTACATCACGCGGTTATTCATTCTGATGGAAATTAGGGTTCTCCTTCTTCCTTTCTCTTTCTCTATCTTTCTCTTTTTCTCTTTCTCTTTCTCTCTGACGATCGAGATAAAATCTCTCCGCGATGATCCTTCGTCGACGTTATGCTCGTCTGCATTGCAAGTACCACTATCATCATCAATACCAGCATCGTCACTACCACCATCACCACGACACTTTACTCCACAACAACAGCACGCAGACCCCGCACGTTGCGTACCGATGGCAAACGCGCACCCTCACTCACCCCGTTCTCGTCCGCGGCTCTGCTTCTGTGTTACAGAGATCCTGCCCTCTTCCACCTCCGTAGACCTGTCAGGCACGGACTCGGCCCTGTACCCGTTCGACCCGCAGCAGGAGAACTACCAGGAGATCTGGTTGCCGGCGACCAGTATGTACCCCTATTTTCTGTTCCCCGGGACCGCGCGCACTCCACCGTACTACGAACCCGACAGCACTTACGACATACGGGAGCCTGGCGACCGACGCCCAGATCGCTATCAACACCATCACCGTCACGGCAATCGGCATCATCACGGTCATCAGGAGGCGCCGGAGCTGCCCGGCCGGCCAGCCGTCCTCGTCGTCGATGCGTACGATCCTCGGACCGATTCGGACCGGTACGAAACCGACGTGAATCGGTACGAGGATCGCGCAGCGACCTCGCGTCCAGACGCTGATCATCCGGATCGGTCGACAGATGATGGATCTTCTTCTTCCTCCTTCTCTTCCTCTTCCTCTTCTTCTTCTTCCTCYTCTTCTTCTTCTTCTTCTTCTTCTTCTTCATCTTCGTTATCCAAGCATGATCGCGCCTCCAGCACAGTGCACCTGCAGCCCCAAAGCGAGCATGACGCACACCCGCACCAGCATCGGCACCACCACCATCACCAACAGCACCAGCACCATCACCATCGCCAGCACCTTGCACTACCCGCACCGCCACCATCCGTCGTCGCGACGCTGTCGTCGTCGTCGGCGGGCTCGTACGCGCCGGCGGCCGCTCGTCCCACGCCTACCGTGCTGGATGAGCCATTGGGGGCCCACGGGCTCGGCCACGCCGAATCGCCACGGCTACCGGCCCAGAGGAAGTTCGCCCCCAGGCCCACCTACGAGCACCGCGCGATCGTCGACGACGACGACCTCGACGACCCCGAGATCAGGAACGGCGCGCTGCCCGTCGACCGGCTCTTCGATCTCCGCGAGACCTTCGAAGGGTTCGTCGACCAAGGTTCGTACTGGGCCCATCGGCACGCTCAGGTAGTCCCATTTGGAAGGAAGCGGCCGAAGAGCATGTCCAGAGATATGTCAGAAGCTTCGGGACAATTGTTGAAGCGTGCGAAAACATCGGCTATTGCGATTGGAGGCAATTGTATTTTCTCGTTTCTCTTGTTTCTTTATGCTTTTGTTCGAAAGTTTGGAAATTTGCAAATTGGGAGGAATTGTACCGATAATCTTGAAAAATTTTGTATCGAGGATCGTTGAACAGTACGCTTTAATAATTTATTTATGAGGAAACAGAAACGTTTTGTTTGAGTATATATCTGCAATGTTTGTATAAATTAATTTTAATAATAGTAATGTAATTAATATTTTAAACAACAGAAACTGAAATGACAAGCATAAAAAGCAGAATAATTATTATTTGATGCATTCTTTATTCTTAATTTATAGGTGAAATATTATTGACGTTCAATTTTTATAAAAAATATTATCAATTGATAAACGTTAAATATTTAATATGTTAATTATAATTAGCAATCTAAATATTAATAAACTTTGAAATATTTGGCAAATACTAAAATACTTTTCACTCTAATCTTTCCGTCCAGAAAGATAGGAATTGTATCTCCAAAAAATTATCACGCTATCTAATCTAATTATATTACTAATTATATATTACTAATCAACAATCATAATTAAAAATAATCTTAATTACATTTAAGTTCAATTTAGATCCATTCTAAGCCTTCTTAATTATCTCATAATTTTTTCTCTCATTTATAAATTAAGAGAATCATGGTCTTCCGTTACAGCTAAAATAATGATCGCTTCTTTGTACATTTGTTTGTTTAGAAGAAAGAGAATTTCGTTTGACGCATTCGAGTGCACTTAGACCGGAAATGGAACGTAATTGATTTATCACGTTCTCGCACTCCGATGCGACTGCATCAACCGAAAAGGAAAGTTCTCGATACCGTCATATTAATTTCTCATTCTCTCTGCGACGCGCTACGGCATCGTTCGCAGCGAAATTCGCGCATAAATATTTTTGCTGATTCTCCAAGGGAGGTACTCTCTTTCTTTTCTTTCTCTCTTTCTCTCTTTTATTCTCTTTCTTCCTCTCTCTCGGCGCCGCAACGATCGCCGGGCGCAATTTCGCTCCCTCGCGCAGTGAATAATTCGATACGCGCGCGTATTACCGTTGTGATTTTTGGGAATCGATCGCGCGCGAGATCCTTTCTCCATCTTCTCGCTGCGAGAAAAAGTCGGATTCACGTGGTCCTCTTCCCCTTTCCMCCCCCGCCGCGCCCCTCTCCCCCGCAAGAATGGATTTATTCCTGCAAATTATAGATTGCTTTCCTGTGCGCAACTTGTTACGCCCGGTCGTTTACAGTGAAGGTCATCGCCCATCCTGACAATTCCACCAGCATCGAAGTGATCGAGTCTCAACTGGAGAACCCGCTGATCGATGCCAAGCATCGGGACCTGCTCGCCATGAAGCAGATCCCCATCCCGGGCGGTCATCATCATCGCAATCATCATAAGAGGAACCAGACGGACGATTTCGAACGTGAGTCTGCCGCTGTTTCGATCTAATTGAATTAAACCGTTTCTAATGGTTGATAAATGATCTAAGCGATCGGGATTGACTTTCTCGATTTTTCGAGGCACGCGATGAGTGAATAACAGCGTTAAACTTCTCTGAGATGATCCTTGTTGTCGGTAGCGAGTTATGTTAAAAACATCGCGACGTCATAGATGTACGCATGTCATGGAAAATTCCATTTGTTTTAATGCGCCCCGCAAATTTGTATTTTCCTGGAAACTGCCCGTCACGCCGTTCTGTTGATGGATACGCGAGGTTTCGCGCGGAAACCGCAGAAAGGGGTTTCGCAGGTAAGGTTTTCTTTATGCATGCGATTTCCGTGGCTGGATCGTGACATTGGTAATTCACGTCGCGGTTTTCGCTGGCGAATCATTTTATGCAACGTTTATTTATTCGTTCTTTATCCTCGCAAGATATGGCGATTGCGTACTTTTCACGGAAGATTCTCAGCCGTTCGCAGAATATAAAAGCTTTAATGTTAGCGTTGAGATATTTTTATTCAAATAATACGGTGAAGCTTTACATTTTAGAAATTAATTATTAAATTAAAAAACGTGGAAAACGTGAATGTAATATATTATTTACGCGAGACCATTTACGAGTTGTAAAAAGAGAGATGGCAGGGAATTTATCGTGTACCGCAAGAGAGAAAAGAATTTCGGAAATCCGTGGCAGAAAATCTCGCCAAGAATATTAATTATACCTCGATCAAATAAATCTTCGCGCGCTGAAATAATTTTTCGTGCTACGAAAACGCAAAAAAAAGAAATACGTTCGTTCGCTGCGGTATCGATTAGTGATAGCCAATTGCAATAAAAATATTTCCGCCGTGAGTCGGTATTGGTTCATGCAGTGAACCAATACGTAATGTCGAAATAAAGTTCATTAGTTTCCGCATAATAAAGACATTTTTATCGGTTTATCATTTGTCGAATAGACAAGTTGCTTCGTTCGTGATTACGCTGTAAAATTCAGTATTTTCGCATTTTTCACTCTCCGAGATTCTATTTATCCTCTTGCTCCTGTTTTATCTATTTGTTGACATTTAGCTGCAATATTTAGATCAAGATGCAATTACGTAAAGTAATCACAGGAAAGTACAAATCAGAGCATTTAATTACTTTCGCATGAAATTAAAGAACAATTAAACCAGAAAATAAATGCCAGTAACGACCAGTAACCTCTCAGGCTCAGGCAGTTATACATATGGGATACTTGAGAAATTAATAAACGTAAAACCGGTAGAAATATTTAATACCGGCAATAAGTATCGCGCAATTAATCTGAGTAAATGGCAGGGCGGACAAATAATAGAGATTAATCTTCGGACTTTGTGCGCGCGCGATCGCGATTTTCCGTCGGCATGATGAAAGAGCGCTGGATCGATCGCATCTCCGCGCAATATCTCGCGAAGATATCACCTCAACCAGCAAGATTTATCACGGCAAAAGTTTAATTTAATTTCGACTCTCTCTCCGACTTGCTCTCATTTCCTGCCTCTCTTCGTATCTCTGCTCGCGCGTCCGCATATTATTTCTCAAGCCGCCGGATTTCGAACTTTAATCCGCCATCGTGCCCAAGACCAGCCCAACTTTTCGTCGTATTCGATATTGCACGACGACGGTTTTACATTGATCGCCATTTTTCGGATTTAAGAGAATCGCATGCGAAAGAGAAGAAACAAATGCAGAAGCGAATTCGCGAGCCGCACAGCATCTTGAATCAATTTTTCATTGTTTATAAAAATTCCTTTGAAAAACCGTGGCGTATGAAGAATCTTATTTACCAATAGCATCTTTGGTGTTAACATCGGTGTTAGTTTTCGCGTTGCAACCGCGATGGTGAATTCGTTCGATTCTGTCAGCGATTTCATGCTTACGCGTTCACGCGTCCGTTCGTTTATTTGTACATCGCAATGTCCAGGAGAATGATGAACGTTGGGAAAAAAATGGGAGGGGAAAAAAAAGGAAACATGTAAAACGGATTTGGATTGACTCATCCGGAATTCCGGCGCGGCAATTAACACTGCGGGGGAGAAAAACGGCCAATAATTAAAACCGTATCCAACGGTCGTGCAGACGCGAACTTTTTATTCGTCAATCACGAGCTGGGCCGGTTTCTCTTTAATTAATTAACATTGCGGTATTATTCGTCGTCGATGTTTATTTCTCCGCGTGCACTCGAAGGCCTCAAACAGAAGAGAGAGTTATAATAGAGAATAACGGAGCGAGATCGATAAGCAAATTAAAATTAACTCCCAACGCGTCGCGTGCGCGTCGTTGCGGCAGTTTCGCTGCGAGAAACAAATAACTTGATTTAATTAACAACCGGCCAGATTAAGGTATGAAAAGTGATTAGCGCGGCGGCAAAATGTGTACGCAGTCTCCTAATCGGCTAAGCTAATTACAGAATATTGGAGAACTTTTTGCTCGACATCGCCAAAGCCAATCGCGAATAACCAGCGCAAGTAGCGCGATTAGCGTTTTTTGGCATCGCGGATCTTGTTTCTCATTGCGCAATCATTGCTGTAACTAATTGCCCGCGCGGCCAATTAACGTCAAATATGGGAAATGCAATTGCGATCGGGAAGCGCCACTCACTCAACGCTTTGCGCTCTTCTTTAACGCGATTTCCTCTCAATTACAACCACGCTAATTACTCGATGGCCGATCAATTACGGATATTCATTGTGGTCTCGAATAAATAAAAAGTAGATAAAATCAAGATCGCTCGATGATAGCTGTAATAATGAATAATTAGCGCGTTCTCTTCTTTCTTCACGCATCATCGCGTTTGGTTATTTTTTTTTCTTTTCTATAATATTCCCTCTCTCTGTCTCTCTCTCTCTCTCTCTCTCTCCTTATGCTTATTTCTTGAAAATTGCTATATTATGTTATAACTTAACACAAAGTGTAAAAGAGTTAAAGTTTCTTTATGAATAATTTGCTAGATAATCCATTTCCTAAAATTTAGCTACTTCTGATTGCATACACATGGTGGAGTTACGTTTATCCTTATATCGAATAAATTAAAGGAATTTGTGAAATCATATGCGTCACAGTTTGTTATTTAATTGAAGAGAGTGAAAATTTTCATTTGATTCGGAAGTTGCGTAACAAAATGCGAAATATGAAACGCAATTACGTGAGATTAGCTCGCATGAGAAATCGCTCGTAAATACGATTGTAATTTCATCGAGTCATCTTTATTGAGAAATATTTTCTATTTCGCCGCCAATTAGAACCACATTTCTGAAATGACTCAGCGGCAATTTATCTTATTCAATTTCATCCGACACTTAATATTTAATCCGGAAGCGTATGATGAAAGCTTTCCGGCCAATCTCGGCTTGAATCGCTCGCTAAGATCTTAAGAATAACCATGAGATCCGTCGATCTCGTGACCGACGAGTTCGGCCACGGAGTTTGTTACAGCGTTATAAATTTCAGCCGATTTTGCCGAGTTCGACGTCGACAACTCGCCGCGGCGAGCAAGAATTAGCGGCTTTGGATTTTACGGCCACGCGCCGGCGGCGGGATCGGCCGGATAAAGTGAATTACACCGTGAATCTTGATCCTCTTTTAAGAGCCGCATTCAATCGTTAGTATCGCGTAGCGTCGGCGGCTCTCGCCAGTTTAACGTCACGCTGAATATGCAACGAGACGAGAGGACAAGTCACGAACGCCGCGCCGCGTTGAAATTGCAATTTCGTTAACCGAGCGATTTGCATGTCAAGTTCGCGTCAGCGTCGCGGCAAAAATCGCGGCCGCGGACTCGCGAGATTTCATTCGCGGTTCCGCGAACGCACGCCCGGATATAGCAACAGAAATATTTAATGCAGGTTGGAGGCAAATGGAAGAACGGAAGAACGGAAAGGGAGTTACGGTAATATGTAACGTGTAAATATATAAACCGGATATATAAACCGCAATCTCGATTTTACTGAGTTTCCTAGCATCCTGACAGTTTCTGGCATGTTTCTATGCTTCTGCATGTCCGATTGATAGCGAAGAGTTCGCGGATTGCTTTACGCGAATCTATTTTACGTAGTCGAAAGTCATTTGCGCGCGTTCTCCTCTTTTGAGACACAGCCACTGCCAGTTGCTGATCGGTAACTTGGTATCCGGCGAATCATCAAGAAATTAATCGCGGTATCGACAACTGCCAGGCGTATTATATAACAATTCATATTGACAAATCATGCGTAACGTTCATGGCAAATTATCATAAGTATTCTAACGAGAAAAGTTAAAAAAAAGTTAAAAGTTCACTTTCAACATATTTTTATTTTACGTAATCGCGTGTCTTTGTGCCACGTCGAGTGTCATGGATATTCGAGGGTGAGATTTTCATTTAAAATAAACAAGAGATTCCTTTCATTTGATGGAGAAAAAGAGTCCCATATTCGACGCTGTTAGGCTAAGTGCTGAATACCGGAATGGTCGCGTGTTTCACTCCGGGCAATGTTTTAGCCGGCTCCATTTCCCTCGTGAGCAAATGATCTCGTTGGTTCGCGAGTCTAACGACTCGCCGAGCGAGTTTCTGCATCCGCGCACCTGTGTCACCGAAAAGCTCTTTGCTCTGACCGTTGCGATGCATCTCGCGTAAAGGACCGGGCGCGGTATCGATCTCGCTTCGCGAGATAAAAGCGATTAAATTACCATCGCTCGAAATCGCTCTTGTTTTCTTTCGCTTCTTGATCTTCAGCGAGACACGTCGACTGATACTTGAGATATAAACATTCCATAGGAATATTTGATACATGTCTCGAGAATAAAACTTTCGGTTTTATCGGATTTCGATAACACGTCTATTTGATCTGTATTGATTCAACGTAGAAGAAAAAGAGATGAGACTTTTAACTCCTTTGTTAATAATTCCAGATGGACTTATCTCGAGATTCTCGAAGGAATCCGAAGAGTTTGCAGAGTACGACAAAGATATCGATTTTCAAGTCAATGTGTTTCGCACTAATTTGACGTAATAATTCTCACTCGTCAGTCTCGAACAAATAAAAGGACAAATGAATAAAAGATCCTTCGGGAGTTTTTTTTTTCGCGTTCACGCCACTTTAGCGCGTCACTGTCGCAATTCTAGAAATTATTTATCTTCAGTCACTTAACTTTCTCGCGCCTTCATTGAAACTTTAAACAGTGGTCGTCGTTCCTTTTTCTGGACGCTCGGCGAATGTCTAGACGAACATACACACACATACATTCATCTCACGAACGATTCAGGGGTGCGATTAAGGGTCTCCGAAGGGCCGCGAAGGGCCAGCGGATGCGCTCGTTTGTCTTAATAAAGTGCGTCGAAGCCACGCTCTCCATGCTGGTTGACTTATGGCCAGTCATCTGGCGGGGCGGCTCTTCTCATGGGGATTTCTGCGCTCTTTTTTCCTCTTCGTGCGTACCGAATAGGTAACCTCTCTCCTCTCTCTCTTCCCGATATTCCCGGCTACCGCGATCGTTAACCCCGTCGTCGTAGTCCATCAATCGAGGAGAGAATGTCGATTAATGATGGCGATCGTTCGTCATCGGCCGAATGCTCATTCCTGACCATCAAATTCGGAGTCTGCTGCAGATTCAAGATTCCCAAACAGGGATTTTTATCGCGGATTCAGCATCACGTTGGTGATGATTTATTTTTTGGGATCCTGCGAGGGATCAGCGCGAGATCCGAACGCGTTGAGTCTAAGCAAATGTAGCACGAAATTTTATCTGAATTTTTCTCTACAAATTTTTGCATTCGTAGAAGAAAAGTCGCTCGTTCGTCGCGAGTCGTATTCGCGATTCTCAGCTGAAAGTAAAACGAAAGGTAAAACGAAATGATAAGTATCGGCCGTGGCGCGTCGACTCGCGCGACGTTGATGATCCATCATTTATTTGCGTCCATCGGCGAGAGAAGTGGGTCTCTCCGACGGTTACGCAAACACTGCACCACAGATAAAACATAGGTGGGCATATTTAACTATGCTGATATCGATCTTTTTCGAGAAGGAGTGCCGCTCGATGCCGCGATCGATAATGGGAATTGGCATTTCAATTTCTGCTGGAATAACCCTCGTCGCGTACAATATTAGATACATACGATAAATGATGATTCGCGTAATTTTTATCAAAGACGATATACGACTGCATTATAGAGCGCTAAATTCCGGCCGCCGCCAATGGAAACTCCGTTTTATTATCTTCGTACACATATTTCTTATCAATGTAAATCCTTCTCGAGCAAAAGCACTGGCATCGGCTCGCTCTCGTGAAAACGAATTGGGTCATGCAATTGTACCCTTATTCCAGGATCCCTCTACCTTTGAGCATTAAACTTTCTTTTATAATTCGTGTATAACTCGAGATTTTGAATCTTTCTTTTAACACAATTTATAGCAGCAGTCCGAAGTTCTAACATTGGGAAAGGCACCGGTAACACAGTAGCCGTAGTTTTTAACTTTCAGAGGGGGGAGAGGATCTCCTTCTCTCTTAAGATAAGGAGATATGATCTATTTCCAACGAATCAAACGAAGGTATAGATATATCGTTAATCCATTACGTCAAGACACGAGGATCGAAATTACAATACAGTCATATTGTAACGAGCAGATCGGTATGAGAGTTATTGTTGCATTAATATCATTAATTTTATTTTAGAGACAATATTTTATTCAATTATAATTATATTTAGTTCTTTTTTATTAAATTGCTGATTGGGATATTTTTTCTGTCACAGAGGCAGGTATAATGCTGCCGTCCTCCACGTCAGATATCGATAGACTCCAGCAACCGGTGAAGCTGATCTTGCCGAGCACGTGTCATCATGCTTATGGGTCTTGCATGTAAGTTCGCGGATTATATTACTCGCGTGGAATCGATCGATCGATTTTCCTCAAACGAAGTTCCGGATAAACCATATAAAGAGGAACCCTGTCTCCTGTCTTGTCTAGAAACGATCCGGACTGCAAGAAGCTACTGCAACCGGTCCTGAATCACTGCGACTCGGCAACATGCGCGAGGAACGAGTGCATGGAAGCGCTGCAGCACTTCTACACGCATCCCGACAATCACAAGCATTCCGTGGAGATCGCTTTCTGCCTGTGCAGGTCAGTCCGGAGAAAATGGAAATTAGATCGCCAAATTAGATTTCGCCGCTATCGTGGGACCGCGAGATTTATTGCCCTTTCACCTGCAACGGTCTTCTCGTTTCCGAGTGTATCTCTACTCTTTTCTCTCTCTCTCTCTCTCTCTCTCTCTCTCTCTCTCTCTCTCTTCCCTCTTCTCTCGCTAGCTTATTCGATTTCTCTGTTTTTTCCCTACATTTCATTCAGCGTTGAAAACCGAGTTCGCGCTCCGCCGTTCTGAACATGCAACGCGTTTCGCGTCTCTCTCTGTGTCGCCAACGGTATTTCCCCGAGCAATTTTTGTATCGACTTATCGGCATGATATAGCAAGGTGGTATGATTGTCCTTTTCGGCCATGTTCTATCGACGCTAAATGTTTCATTAGCCGTCCATTGTCACGGGAAGGTCGCGTTAAAATATTAATGTACGGCGCTGCGCAAGCGACCCTGCCGCCACGTATAATGCACATCGCACAGAAGGTGAATTAATAATGTATTATTACAAAGCGACATGGTGCGCGGATCGGCGTTCACCGTGTATTAATCGCGAATTAACCGAAGGACGCTAATTGCGCGCGCGAGCTGCGCGGTTTTCACGAAAAATTCTCCGCAAATCTGGAAACAATGCGCGCACGATGCATGCAATGAGTGGCGCGCATGCGCTGCAACCAAGCGCATTGCATCCGGTTGCGCGCAAGCCAACCGACATGCCGAAAGAGAACTAGAATGCAACGCGTCTAACTGACAGGAACGCCAGATCATCATGTCCGATACGCATCGCATATTCTGCTGGGAGTAATAAATAAGCTCGATACGCGGGAATAACGGGAAGACAACATAAAATCGATTTTGAATGAATTACATATGTAAATGAATATATATATGTACGTTTTTGAGATCGTCTCTTTTCAGATGAAGAATTCTCTTTAGCGACCTTGCTAGCGAAAGGCAGAAACATCGCAGAGGTCAAATATAATTTCTTCTCTTTCCCGTTCTCGAGCGGAAACGACCATAAAGGGAAGCCATACGCTGCGATGTACATATTGATGAATGTTTAATACAGTCGCGGCAAGAATCCGAGAGTTACTTCCGGGATGTAATTAATGTAAGAGGAAATCGCAAGAAACATAACGAGACGGGCTTAATTTACATCAGCATGTACAAAGCGCAGTAACACACAGGGAAAGTTCAGTACAAATACAAGTCGGGAGAATTAATGAGGTAGTAACGTTTGCCGTGACTATCAAATTATCTTCGTATTAAATAAAGCCGCGATCTTTTATTCATTATGCAAGATATTAATGGTTGATACGATTTAATTCCAGCTTGCAATATTCACGGGGATTCTTCCGTACAAATATTTCACAATTTTAATCGATCCGATCGAAAATCTATTATAAAATCCGTGAGATTTGAACAAGATCAGGCACGACGAATCTCGAGATCTTGCAACCACCGCTTCGATGACGGCATTCACCCTAATATCTGTGCCCCGCGAGTGCGAAGGGGAGAGGGAGAGCTCGGAGAAGGAGCTCGTTTTTTTTAACGAAGCTCCTTTAACTTTTAAGTGGCTTTCGGTCGCGAAACAATGCGGAAACTTTCCGCTCTCGCCTCGCGTCTTACTTTTATCCGACGAATCCTCGTGGCAGTCTTTTCTGTCGAGACGTCCTTTTGTTCGAGCGCCCGTTCTCGAAATAAGAGCCGAACGACGGAATAGGAAAGCACGGCTGAACAAATTACGCATCCGTTTAATACCTGGTGAACAATGCGCGCCACGCGAATCCCATTTTGCCGACTGTGCCATAATTATCGCGTTGATATTACTTCGCGACGGAATACTCTCCAAGCGCTGCTCCGTCAGGCATGATAATTAATTGAATCGTGAAATGTGAATTAATTGTTTCCATCTCGTTGTTTCCGTTTCGGTGCGATCAAGAAGCCGCTGCGAGAACCAGCCAGATTTGCGTATTTTGAAATCTAACACTTTTATTTCTAACTTAAGCGCGTTATCGCTCGTTCAGATTGGGGAATATGTCTCATCGCGAATCTCCTTGTTCGACGGCTTTAAGCGGTAATTACCCAGTATAATCGTATTTCCGTTGCAGGAAAACGGATGGCAGGAAGGACGAGTGCATAGCGGCGCAGGACAAAATGCATCCGACATGCGCGCAGCGCGTGGATAGCGCCGAGATGCCGATGTGTCACAGCCTAGCCGAGAATTGCAAAGAGAACAGAAGTTGCAAGTAAGAAATGCTCTCCCTAGTATTCACGCTCGCATGGAAATTTGCACGCTTTCCGATCAATTATCCAAATATCGAGATAAATCGCGCGATGCGGCCTGAAAGCGTGACGCCTCGAAGGCAGATTTGAGATCGATTCGGACCGCGAACGATTCGTAACATGTTGATTCACAGCACAATTTCGAAGGAGCGTTAAGAGATTATTAATAAAAAGGTTATTAGCGAGAAGATCTGTACTTTAACTAGAGAGAGAGAGAGAGAGAGAGAGAGAGAGAAAGTTCTGCCTCTTTTATCTTTTTATCGCAGCCGCGAGCGATGAAGAATTACAGGTTTTCGATAAACACTGACAGGTCTCGCTATCGATCCTTGAGAGAAATTTCATGGTACGCAAAACAATGCGAGAACTTGGCCGAGGAAATAAAACTGGTTTTCTCGACGCTTTAGCGGGGATTCTCCCTCGCGAGAAAAAACGACACTCGCGTGCATCGTTTCATCCCTCATAGTCACGCCGGTCCTCCGACGAAGCCGGTCCTACTGGCTAAGGAAATATTGCATTAGTGCGCGGTTAAATCTTGTTGAATCGCGATTTAACTTTAAAATTGAAAAAGTTCCGACGGGACAGCGAGAAAAAATAAGAGACGTTGTGTTTGCGGTGTTTAATCGGGTGCTTTTCCGGTTTACTCAGCGAGATAGGATTGCGTCTTTGTAATTGGACATTATTATTCACATGCCAATTTTGTCTCCGTTGCGACACACGCAGCGGATTCTTACTCGCTGCAAAGAATTCCATAGAAGATTACGAAGAAGCATAGACTTTCGTGACACAAAAGCGATACATTTTTCGAAATCTTCGCGCGGGAGATCTATCGCGATTTGATAACTCGAGCTCGAATTTCGTGCAAAAATTCCAAAATCACCGAATCTCGCGTAAAACGACGTGCAAATGTTGCCTCACGCGAAGGAATAGGAATACAGCGACCGGTGCAATTGACAGATAAAATCTGAATAATTGGAATCATCCGAGTGCGATACGTGTAACTCCAACATTTTTGATTAACTAAGAAACTGATTCAATCGTAATGAGAATTCAACAACAGATATCGCGAAAGTCAATGTCTTCCAGGACACATTGAAACGTTTGAGACCTCAGTGGTTGCGAGACGCATCAATGTTGATTAACGCTATTCCGAGTTAATTGAATCTGCCGTTTCTCTCTTTCCCTACCTATATTACGGTTAACAGTATAATCCAGACAGAGAGAGAGAGAGAGGGAGAGAGAGAGGGAGAGCGAATCGGAGCCAATCAGAATCAGTTAACTCAGACTGTCGGTACAATTCGGTTTTAGCAAGTTCCTGTATCGTGCATTATTGACACTGCATTAGTCGTATCATCTAATATAGGGAATGATTCGAGATAATGGCAAATTAGAAATTTATCTCGTAAGTATTAATCATGTCGTGGATGTAAAGGACATCGCATTATTTACAGAAATGAAATTAATTCTCAGGAATAATGCTCTTCCATTCTCCGTGGGATATATTGTTACGTAATCTTCGATTACGAGGAATAATCTTTCGCGTAAGGCAAAATACTTTATGGAAATATGGAAATTCGGAAGACTTGCAAAAAGATATTCCATCGTTATTTACTGAAAAAAATCGATGCCGATACTTTTAGTAATAATATTATTTTCTTAGAATCACATTCGTACAAGATATCTGTTATATAAATTGTCCCATTATAAAAATATATAATGTTGAAATCAGTATTCAGAGTATGCTAACATAGTGTACCGAATATTTCATGCACCTAGAAATGTTTCTCTTTTTATAAAAATCTAGTAATTCGCTATTTGTTGGATACATTGTTTTGATTGTCACACTGTATCGATGTATGGATTAATCCGTCACTATTCGTGCGGGATATAAAAAAAAATACACCTTGATATCGAAAAAGAATTGATCAATTTAGGATTTCAGATTGGACAAGTGTTTTAACAAGCATATCACTTTATAATATTCGCGAGATAAATCGTTGTGTAGCTCCAATTAATATTCATAATATATTAACAGATGTTACAAAATAACATCGCTCTCCTTGAATCGTACAGATTCGAAAACAACATTACAGATTAAATATGCCGTTCAATCATGCAATTTTTGTCGATTCTCTTCATACGTCGCAAATTAATGTCTTCATGTAGAGAGAACTCACTTGACCTCGCTTAAGGAATACGCAGAGCATCGATTGATCGTTTCGCTTTTCCTCATTTTAAGGGAACAAATATAGCGATAAAAATTGAGACATTATATCGAGCAGAGTATGCTATGGACTAAAATGCTCCATATTAACAAACATTTAATGCGAGCAACGGTTACATTAAAATGAAAGATAGCGCAAGATAGAAAAAGATAGCGCAAACGCGTGCGAAGTATCGTGTGCACGCTTCTCAGCGATCGATTAAATTAGAATACACGCACACGACGCACGTACGCACGCACGCATGCACGTATGGTTCGGCATTTTAATTGATTTATCGCCAACGGCGAATGAATCCATTTTTAATTTTGCCATTTAGAGGTATCTATGGGCGGAACCGACTATGTGCCGATGCACGTTTCGTTGCTACGATGCGTTCTCACGCTTGTCAGGTGTCTCAATAGTTTTTATTTAATTGCTTTCCATAATGATTACTTGAAATGCATCTATCGCTTTTGTCGGAACAATCGTTTATAAACGGAATTCGTATAATGAACAAATTACGAACATGAATGAAAAGTTGTGAAACCATAGTCGTTGATTAAATTGATTAAGTTATTAATTATTAATTAAACTATTCACGTGAATATCTATGTTACGCGTTTATCGTTATTGAAAATGATGACTAAAAAATTGTATTTTATGTAGTTGAAACTATGCCAATCTACGCGAAACTATGCGAACAAAGCATGCATTTTTATCATCGATACATATCGCTCACTGAGCATAATGGCAATAATTATCAGTACTCAGTCTATCAGTGGTCATCTATTATAGAATTTATTCAGTGATTGTTCATATTATATGGCAATTTTAATCTTCTCGATCATACAATTTGTCACTGATCACGCATAATGCGTCAGCACGTGAATAGATAACAGCCAGTGATTGCTAGAATATTATTTAATAATCATCAGCAGACGTATTTTTTCGATCAAGTCAATTGTTTACCATTAATTCATCAGCTGAGTCAATTTTCTGTCCAACAATTTGTCAGAGTATCATTGCAGCTGATTGACATTTTAATGAGATATCCATAATTAATTGACGAATAAACATCGGTGCATATTCGACACGTTAATTTTCATTTATTTCATTAACTATACCGAATAATCTCTCATCCGTGCTTCAAAGTAGGCTGTGGTATTTTTCAACAATATCTGCTTTTCGACTGGCAACTATGAAACTCTGCATATGCAACTAATATGCGACATATGGCTCCATATATAGCCAGGGATTAGAGTTTCCTGCTACCGATGTTCTAGACTCAGTCTGGAGCATTACGAGCAGAGCTGCGCGGTTGACAGCGTGACGAAGAAATGCGCCGGGCCAAACGCGGAATGCAGAAAAGCGATGCTGGGCATCCTCGGCACCGAACTCCACATCAATTGCGCCTGCAAGGGCACCGAGCTCACCCAGCTTTATGGTTGTCTGGGTTGGCAGCGGCTCCTCTGGGTGAATCCCTGCGTAGGTAAGCGAAAAATCATGAGGGAGCGTGTGCATTTTGTGCGATTCGCCGCGGAGATAAGTCGTGCGAGCCGCGTAAAAATCGATCGGCATCGGGGCGCATCTCGGATTTGATTGTTTCTCAACAAATGATACACCTGCGATTTAAACGAGATTCGGCGCGAGTAAATTGCGGACGAATATCAGGAATTGAGAGGGCACGCTGAACTTCACGAGTACCAATTAAATAACAAAACTTTATCCCTCGACTAACGTCGATTTAACTCGCTACTCCTGGGGTGACTTTAATCTCTAGCCTCTAATTCGAGTTATTCGATGTTGACAATCTGGAGCAACTCGCGATAAGGTCGATGCAGGACTTGCTCAGCAGTTCGCCCGTGATCTTGACTTTTATTTCATTCGTTCTGTATTACAAATTTATTATATAAATATTAACAGCGCATAAATAAACGCAAAACGCATAACTGACAGGATCGTGCATGAAGCGCCAGCGATGCGCTCCTAGAACGCAGTGGGAGATGCAATTTCTTCGTATCTAAATGACTTATCTACCGGCTGAATGCAGCCTACCGCGCTCGCTGTACTTTACAACCTGACAGGGTTGAAAAGGATCGATAAAGGCCAACCTCTGTCGTTTGTTCGACCGTTGTAACTGCAATTCTGCACGTGGCGTCGCGGTACAACTGCACAGATTGTAGATCGATAAAGATCCGCCTCGCAGATCGTGCCTCGTGTGAGGCCTCCTCAGAGGCTTCAGCTTTTAGATTTTAGCAGGTGCAAGATATTTTTCTATTTCTGTTTCTTTTCCTTTTTAACGTGTAACGTTAAAGTTCCTTGAAGTACATCTCGCCGTTTCAGAACACGCAAGCAGCTATAATGACAATAATAATGACAATTAAAAATGTTTCTATCTCTATCCTGATCGGATGAATCATCAACGAAAGGAGACGAATCTTATATAATAACTCGGTCACAAGATTAAATGGCAAATGCAAGATGGTGAAAATTTACGGCGGAAAATTACGGTTTCGCATTTCGTTTCGGTTTCATTGCGCGCTCCAAGCGGGCGCAATTAACCGCTCGAGATATCTCCGCGGATATTTTTAGGCATCCGTTTTCCGAGAAGGAAATCTGCGAGTGAGAGGGCAGCGAGGGGTGCGGCAAATCGGACCTTTTGCTATTTCGCGCGAGACGCGTTTATAAATGCTGATAAGTATAATCTATATCGCGGCGCGTAAAAGTTGTAGAGATCGCAAGCCGCGCCGCAGCTCGTAAAACATTATTACGCGCATCTTATGTTCCCTATTATTGCTCTACGCGTCCCGCGGGAGGGAACGGCGGTGCCCCTTGAAAGCGTAATCACCCCGGAGCCTCCGTGGTACCTGAAATATTTCGCAGCAGCTGCGCCGCCGGCGATACGGGCGACTTTCCCGATACTTTCATACTTCCGCGTCGCGGACGGCTACACGTGTACATTCAACTGCAATTTTACAGGCTCTCCATTCGGCACTTTATATTGCTTAGCGGTTGTTATTTGCGGCCGCGTGTCCGTTTCCTGTGAGCACGCGAGCGCGAGCCGAACGACGCGAGGGAGGAAGTATCAAGGCAAAGTTACTCTCACTCCAGGGCGACGACGATGCCGATTTCAGTCAGCAGTTCCTTCCGTCGTATTATTGTACCGTGAAATGCTATAAGCCACGACATGAGATGAGACGAACTCGACGCGGATGACCGCAAGCTGCGGAGCTACAAACGGCTCCGCACGGAAGTAGCACTGTTCGCGAGATTATTGTCATATTTTGCTCTAATATCTCCATCGTAAATTTGTATTAAAGGGACGAAGAAGTTGGAAACATTTAATAAGTTTAGTGAAATATCATACGTTTTTATTCAAAGATTTTGCGGCGAGACGGATCTAAACGAGAGAAAATAAAGTACGTTGATGACGTAGAAAACCTAAAGATCTTTGAGGACTATGTTGTGGGTACTTTCTCTCACCTGTCCATATAATTCATAGTCGGTTCCCTTCTTTGATCACGTCATTTCGAGGTTGTCGACGATGATTGCAGTGGAATCACAGAAGGACTACCACGCGCGCAGGAAACATCATCACGCGCGAACAACGACGACAACGAGGACGCCGACGACGATGACGACAGTCGCGTCGACGACCAAGTCACCGACGAGTACAACGGCGACCATCGCGGTCGAACAAGTGGAAGATAATCAAATACCGGAAGTGACAAGGTGGCCGACCACCGAAGCCACGGAAACTTGGGAAATCACGACAACTACTATAAGCACTACTCCGAGCACCACTACGACGACCACGACGCCGCCTCGTGAGTCCGATTGCGTTTAATGATCATTAGTTCTCCTCCTAATCGCGCGTGTTAATTAATCGTATATGTTAATCGAGTTCTCTGCCGGTCTCTCCAATCCTTTCTTTTTGTTTCTAAATACAGTCTCATGAGGACACCGTTATTTCCAAATAATCCTTGAATTATTGATCCCTGGATATCGGGAATCTCTTTTTCTCGATTGTCAATTCTTGGGATTTTTTTAGGCGTTCGTGTTTTTCTTTTGAATCTAACAGCGCGTCTCTTTCGTAAGTAGAACACCGCTTGCTCCGCTTGAGAAAACGGAGAATTTTTAATTTTTTACATCCGCCGCATTGAAAAGAAGCAGTAAATTAGGTAAATCGCCTTCGGTGGTAGACAGTGGCGCTTGATAAAGGGCCGGAGAAACAATCTGGCGGGAAAGGTGGCGCGTCTCATGTCACTCTCTTTACAGGCTTCTGCGTGGTTCAAAGGCCGAGACATAGCCACCAATATATAAGAGAGGGCAAGGGCAAAAGGGTGAGTCGCTCGCAATCTCGCAAGTCTCTCGCGTTCGTCGTTCCCGCGCAAAGCATCCACCGGCGTCGCTCTCGAGAACTGACGCTCGCCAGACAGAAAGGAGTCGCGGAGATTTTGCGGGCGCGAAAGCGGGGACCCCCGAATTTTCGCGGTAGAAATCGGGATATTCGCATCTTGGCACAAGAATTCTACAAAAGGGGAACGGACGAAGCGATCACGATTTTGAACGCCGGCATCGCGACGATTCATCTCTTTCAGCGTCCCCCTCTTCGCGCAAGCTAAGAAATCTCCGTTAAGACCAACGATGTCAAGTTTTATCTGTTTTATACGTACATCATCATAAATCTCCGACATTCCTTTCTGTTTTGGAAGTAGAGCGAATGACTGCGCGACTCGCTGAAATCGCAGTGGCGCTTTCAAGACCATACGGTGATAGCTTGATAAACGTGTTAATTGCAACGTGTTACGTAGCTCTATCGCGAGGATGAGCCGGAATGCTCGGAGCTGTGCCACTGCGGCGAGGGCGAGCAACTTGTTTGCAACACCATTTGCGTGGACTCATCACCCTGCAAGACAGACTTTGCTTTCTACAACCACGAGGCGCCGGCCTACCAAGCGCATCGGGGACCTTGCCTTTGTTACAGCGGCGGCTTCATATGCATGCGGCCTTCGCCCGGTGAGCAACAAGTTCTCTCGTTAGCCGACGATTAAACGGAAATCTTCAATGTGAGATCTATCCGATTCAATTGTGAGCTTTTTTTCAAACTGAGCCAATAGAGAAACGCTGTCCCGTGCAGATCGCGCTGCATATTTAATTAACTGCCTCCCGTTTCTGATTCCGCATTCGGCGTGAGATGAAACACGGGAAGCACGAGATGATTCCCGAGCAGCCTCGGCGGGAAACGATTTCCTCACGGCAGTACCAGCATTGTGTTGTTTGTGCAGACACGTACAGTATACCGCACGGAGTTTTCATGTTCCTGGGATACAGCGAGAAAGACGAGACCTTGCTGAGACAGCACAGCAACGTGAGCGTGCTGGACGCGGTGTCGTCTCTCGACAATTTCATGAGGGAGGAGGTCAATAATCAGGTGAGGGACCGCTCTTGACCGGCTAATATCGACCGTAGATTGATACTTCCGTATTAATGTCAAACACGTCGCATCTTCGAGACAACATCTCCGTTTCCGAATTCTATCGCAATGACGCGATCAACGCGTCACGAGTATCGACAAGTTGCTTAATCGGGAATCCAAAGCTGATCGATTATTTCATGATTTATTGCATCGCGTCTGCTGTTTATACGGCGCGTCAAAGGCGCGAGACGAGGATCGATCGATGGTAACAAGCGCCAGGAAAATTCGCAGAATGCAATTAATGCGCGCATCACCTCCGCGATCGGCCGCGCGCGGAGGTCCCGATAATGAGAAATGTCAGTAAATGCAACGGCGCTCGTCAAGCCGTGCTCGTCGATTGAAGAGTAAACCGGACCGCGGAATTTAATAACGCGCTATCTACTATCGCCACTGCTACATACATCCGTGCCGAAAGGCCAACTCTTTCCCGTCTTCCATTTGCAGACAGTATGCACGCTCTTCTTGTACAACGCGACCCGAGAAAACGTGATTGCAGTGGCGCGGCTTGGAACCGACAATCCACCCTTAAATAGCAGCCAGGCACAGAGTTTGCAGCATCTGCTGCGCGTCAAGGTAAGCGAATCTCGGACTGTTCCGCATCGCACCGGAAAGAAATTGAAAGCCCCGACACAAGAGTCGGATAGGTCCACGAATGTACTTTACGAGAAACTACGGCGGGACGTAACGCATCCGAGAGAGATGGCTTTATCATCTCGTTTGAGTTTCTCCCGAATAAATGAACGCGTGAGAGATATCGCGAATCATCTTTTTATAATACGTTGTGCTCTCTGAGCTTGATGGTGACAGGATTCTGTACAAATCACTCAAGGGACGTTTAATTTCCCTGAACCGATGCGTTGAATCAATGCCATATCAAATCCGTTTTCATGTCAGAGTGCGATTAAAGTCGCATTAAAATCTAATATTCTTTATATCGCTGTACTTTTAAAAATCTAAAAGCGAAATAGCGGCGGAATCCTCGAAGGGCTCGCAGCAGATTCGAGACTCAAGAGGGTTGATCGCGTGAACTACGGCGATTCGATGCACGCGCGTGCGTGCACCCGCAATGGAAAGTCCGCGCAGGAAGGCGATAACGGATCCTCTCTCTCTCTCTCTTTCTCTCTCTCTCTCTCTCTCTCTCTCTCTCTCTCTCTCTTTCTCGTGAAAGTTTTAATTTCCCCGACGAGTCTTGGCGTCGCTCGGGCGGAATTATCGTGATTAATCGGCACGTTTCCTTGCCGAATTTCACCCTCGCGATAGATGTCGACCGCCGCGCGATCGATCTCCACGTTATTGCAAGCGAGAATGCAACCTCACGCGTGTCCGAAACACATAACGCATGCTTACTTAAAACGCACGCGGTGTGATTAAAACTCCGTAATTTACGGCCGGTTTGTCTGCACAGTGTTATAATTCAAGATGCACCGCGATTGTCTGATTATTATTAAATCGACGACGCGTTAAAATGCGAAAACTACGAACGCAATCGCGAATCCACGAGTGATTGCGGAGAATATCCTGTGTTTGATCATTGTTAATTAAATCCATCGACGATCATGACGATGAATTCCTCTGTTTGGCGAATACCACATAAACATCCCACCGATGTTTAGTTGCGGCAGGGAAGTTTCCTCTAAGCGCGAATTGTCGAAATATTCACACGAAAAAAAAAGGATGGATTAGCCGATGCCGAACAACACGCCAATTCGAATCCAGAATATCTCCATCAAGTTGCAAATGGACCGCAGATTGGAAATCGCCCCGGGAACTTGTATGGCTCTGCAAAATGCGTGTCACGAGCGGAAAGCGATGTGCGTTTAGCGACACATGCAGGATATCGAGGAGACGCGTCACGATCGATTGATCGACGCGGAAATACATTGACGAAAAATTACACACCATTTCAATCTAAAAAGTTGCGCGAAATGTTGACGAAAATTTTTCAACTACGTCCTGTCATTGGAACTAGAGTCGTGTCGTTGGAACTAGAGTGCTGAATTTCGGAAGAATCGTATTGCAAATACGATACCGAGAATTTCGGAAATTAATTATCAGAGATGTTTAAAGAGAGCATTATACATATATTTCTTTTTTTAATTAACAATCTATAAGAAAAAGATTATGTCTTTAAGAAACTCGTTGCAGAAATTATTAACGCGCTATAGCTGGAAGAGTCAGATCCACCATTTCGTTACTCGCCAATTTCTCGTTGTCTGATTTAATTAACTCTAATGAAGACGCATAACTAATCGAACGATATATTTATCGTCGAAACAAACAAGAAAGCTTGTTATTTTGGATATCGGAGCAAATAGAGTTTCGTAGCGATAACTTTGCTCGTCGAATGTCCATTGGACAGCTTTAAATAACGACTCGACGGAGAGCGCCTGACGGGATTACGGGAATTCGTTTCTACTGTTGCCAGCGGGGGAGATAGAGAGTTTCGATTCGAGCGAAATGGCCAACTGGGCGACTCTGCGATAGATATATAGATAAATAGATTGAGAATCGGCCGGAGATCGCGCTAAGCAACGATCGCGAAGAGAAAGACGAGTTTAGGGAATTGAGTGGACTTACCGGCCTCGAGATGACCGTTATCGTTGATAGAAGACTATCCCGTATCTTTCCTCCTCATTTCCGCAACTGAGGAACTCTGCTTCCCAAAAGAGTTCGAGCTGGGATGCTCTCAATCTTCAATCACTTCTCGATTATCTCAAGTTGAATGACTTGCGTTATGACTAAATGTCAAAAATAAATCATTATGAAAAACAAGAAAGTTTTGTGTGTGTGTGTGTATATATATATATACATAATTCAAAATGTCTTACAATATACTTCGATTTTCATATTCCAGTCCCTCCTACCCATCTTTCCCTTTCTCTTTTTCTCTATTTCTCTCTCTTCCGAATATAGTCTCTCTATAACTTGTGAAAATTTTCGTTTGTGTTGAACTCCAATCAATTACTTGTTAATCTGCTATCATCGTTATCATTTATTTTAACAAGTATAACAAGCCGACTATCGATTCGAGCAATACCGTTTTCGATTCCATCATCTCTGTCATTCTCTCATCGCTCATTTCATCTAGAGTCTAGAGATCCTTATGAAACATCCAAGGCTGCTAATATTTTTCCTTACTCTTTTATCCATTCCGTGTGCGCGCACGCAGTTTTCGGATTGGCGCGAGTTCCTTTGGCAATCGGCCTGCGATCCGTCCCGGAAGTCATTCTGCCCGACCTCCCGATGTTCCGTAAACCCACGGGGCTCGTAGCGACGACGGAGTGCACCGTGGTGCAAAAGGAAACTTGCATCTTCCCCCAATGACTGCACGTCGCGGCTACATACGTCATAAAACTTTGCTAATATAGCGGAGGACCGCGATGCCGTCTTCGCGCCGGCGACTCGGACTCGGACCGGCTTGCCAGCATCCGTCTTACTTTCCCTCATCTTTCACTTTCCGCGCCCCCGCGCATTCTCTCGTCCTCATCCGGTCGAGATTTATGCGATTCGAGACTCGTGTGAACTTCGCGGCTTTTACAACGCTTCTAAGTGGACGACGGATCGTTATTTGGAGCCGTTTATCAGTCAGAACCGAGCGCTTACCATTAAGACGCGAGTATTGATTGTCTTTAATTGGGACTTTGCTTCGCATCGCGAGCGCGATCGTTATTTTTGCCTTGCACGATCGCGCCGCGCGATTTTCTGGTTTATTATATCCAGTTGACCTGATCTGATATCGATAAATAAACACATTTAAATCTGTTTGTGTTTCTTTAGTTAATTATCTCGATCCTACACATTCTAACAGCATTTGGTATACGAAAAGTTTCACGTTTGATTGATTATAAAACAATCGAGTTCAAAGAGAAACTCTCAGTATAATTTCCATCGATTCTTGTTATATTGATACCAAAACAATTATCACGTAAATGTTTTGAATATCCCGAATCTGCTTCGATTCTTTAGGAATTGACGTTCGTTAATTACGAAATGCTCAAGAATACGCTGTTGGAATATTTATCATAATTCATTCATTTCTCTATACTGGATGCACGCACATTTACAAGACAGAGCGATGATCAAATGTTCGAGAAAACTTGATTTTCCGTTCTATATCGAGAATCCTCAGCTCACAACAATAAGAGACTGCATCCCAGAATGCATTCGCCTGATTTCCAGATAATGAGGACAGCCATGGCACATCAAGACAGAATTAATCTGCGGCTTGCGAGCTCGCGTCGTATTAAAGATGGATTTCGGAACGTCGTGAATATCGTAATTCGAGTTAACGAATTGCCGACCGTCGAATGACGGTACGATCTTTATTCAGCGCGGCGCGAAGTTACCCGTGACGGCGCGCGGCTTAATCCCACCTTACGGTTGGCAGAAACGGCGAAAAAGCCGCGGTTTTCCGATGCTCCGCCGCGTCGCCGTTTTTCAATTATGCATTCGCATATCTTACCGGAATGCCTTGTCGCATTCAGCGACGAGCGCGACGACAGCTGCCGGACTGCATTTACGAGGTTAACAATAATTCAACGCCGCCGTCTTTATGTCGGCGGCTATGTACCGGGCGTTCCCTCGTGACGTTCAGAATCCTCATTGTGCTATCTATATAGCCAAATAATCCGTGCGCTTGTTTTTCGATTACTTTCGGAAATTTGGCGAAACCTACGACATTCCCGATTAGATAGACAGAAGATATCAAAAAGAGAAGATACATTAGATCAGAAAATTTATCATAGAAATTCTGCCATGTTGCGTATGCATTTCAGGAAATCGAAAAGCTCTCATTACGCACTACATGGATATGCTTTTATATTCTACCGCACGCACCTATAGTGCGTTACTTCCTAGAATCCAAAGCAAATCTAAAATCCAGAATCGCCAATCGAATTTCGTACAAACCTTCACTTCGTGCTAATGAAATGATAATTTAATCATTTGCGAAATCTCGAAGTACTCAAGCAATTTCCTCCGCTTAAAATTTCGCGCATAAATGTCGCGCAAGGAGATGGCCGCTTCGAGAGCACCGGAAAGATCTGAAAACGGAGTGTCCTACTCGCGGGTGCTATCAGGGTAAAGGCTTAAAGATCCAGGAATGAATTACACGCGCGTCCAGAATAATTCAGAGAGCCATCTTGACGCTATCGCCAAGTCCCTGACTCTCCGCTTGCCTTTTCACCTCATTGCTTTCCCGTGAATGGTCATTGCGATCCTTGCACGATCGAGTGGATCCTCGTTATTTGTTTGTTTTACTCCATTTACGCTGGTCAATAGTGGAATCGCGGAATAATTGACAGTTATTAAAGTCTTATTCTACTTCCGCATTCCGTTTAATCCTCAACGCTGTCATGGTTAATAAAACATGAAGAAGGAATCGAGACGTACGCGATTACCTTATCTCCTGACACTTACATCTCCAACCTTCTGTTTAACGAACCTCGGCGTCATCGTTTGATATTTCTCGTACGAGAAAAAGCCCTCTAAATGACGCCAGGAGATTCAATGAGAACTCGTGGGAGTTTCAAGTCAATATTCGGATGCCAAATTGAACGCGATGAGAGAGCGTTTAGAAATATAGAAGTGTAGGGAGGAGGAGAAAGATATAGGTGCCTTTATTGGCTCTGTGCCATATAGATGCTTGATATCTATGTGGAACACCTGCGTCTGCTCTACGTTCAGCCGACGCCTCGAGTGGTGACAGATCGAACAATGCAAGAGTCTTGAGACAAAGGCAGGAGCGAACGTGCCCCAAAGCGAAATGGAGAGAGAGAGAGAGAGAGAGAGAGAGAGAGAGAGAGAGAGAGAGAGGGAGGGAGAGAGAGAGAGAGAGAGAGAGAGAGCATTATCTGCATTATCTCGTTAAATTAAATTATGAACCGGCTTTATGAGAATCACCGAGATGTTTATTACAATAATCGAGAGATTACAACCTTGCCGCCTCTCAACTCTTGCTATAATTTTGTTACGACGGCAAGATCATCTTTCCGTTCGTTTTTTATGCAACTACGATAATGTGTAAGAGTATTTAATTTAATCAACAAGCTTAGACACATGCACGTATACCTATACAAATATATATATATATATATATGCACGCGCGAGATCATTTTTATCCGGGAATTAGTTTCTGGCGCTTGATCAAACGGCGGATCAAGCAAGCATGGCATCATCCAATTAGTTGGATAGCAGCATCCTCGCATCTCGTAAATCTTAGGGAAGTTCCGAATGATGGTCGATGGAGAATCGTCACATTGCTCGTCGACTGGCAAATAGTAAATAAACGTAAGCGGATGGCATGACAATCTTGCACGATATCGTCGCCTTCATTGGGAATTAAGGTCTCGATACTGCGATGGCTCAGCTTATTGCATCGAACTATGTGATATCTCGATGTTGTCGAGACACCGCGGAGCAAGAGCTACGTCGACATTGATGAACTCGATCACAATAATATGAATAGCATATTTGTGAAGTTGTTACAACATCCGCGATAAAATCGATTCAGAAGAGTCGGATCGAAATTATCGAGTCAATAGAATTCATTTAAAATTGTTATTGTTACTTTCCGAGGTGATGAGAAAAGGCTAGAGATAGACTGTCATGATCATTCTTGATCAGTACCAAGTTCAAGGATTGAAAAAACGATGACAAGTTCACTGACGCTCCTCGTAAGTTTATCCCGGGAACGAGGAGGACAACAAGTTGTCCATTGTCAGAATATTGCCACTTTCGAGAATACGATGATATCATTTATATATCCCCGCAAATGGCACACGCATGTGCAAATTCTCGGCCGGCCGAGAGCGTAAGACCGTGAATATTTCAGCCTGGCGAGCAGCGCGACTGCGCCTCGGTTGTATCTGAAATTCCGATTTATAATTTAGAAGCGACAGCATCATTCCATCCGTCATAAAGAGATCGATCCAAATTTTATTACGGGGGTGGACAGAGAGGACGGGCAAGGTCCCAAAGCTTCTTGTGGACTTCATCGAAGATGCATGAGAGCATCAAACTATCCAACTACTCTGAGTGCTTTTCTCGGATTGCTGTGCGATAGGGGAGGCGCGCTGCATAGTGATTATAATGACGTTTGTAACGATTAAAATGCTCGTTCAGTGAGGAGAAGATCGCTCAAATGTATCATACGTATCATGAAATCGATAACTTCTTTCCTTCTTCATCTTCGATCTCTTCTTCGGCTCCTTGTTAATTTCTCGAACTTCTCGATTAAAGACTCAAAGGATCGAACGGCGCCATGCACGAACGCTCGTCTAGGTCCCTTATCGGCTTCAATGTCGTGACGACAAGGGAGGATGACGTGTCCCTGATAATAGGTCCTTAGGTATATCGGTGGGCTGCCAATTTGACGAGGAGAGAAACGACTTGTCGGCCGGCGGCGACACGTATTCCCGCTACGTGTTCGCGCGGGCATTCCACTCACGCGCCGCGACGATCGCTTTCGACCGAACGACGCGGTTCGGTCTGCGTCTATCAGTCAGCTTGGCGACAGCAAGATAGAACAGAAGCTTGCTTTTTATCGGTCATGCTGTTCGAGCTGACGCGTGCGAATGATTCCTCAAAAAGAGAGAAAAGAAAAGAATGAGAGGAGCAGTTCTTTCTCTCTCTCACGAGCGATTCCTCTCGTTTCACGCCTCGCGCCGAGCATCAGACAGCTATACACTGCTGCTCATCATCAATCCTCTGATAAAGCCGATTTGTATACCGAGAGCTACGTACGATCGAGTCTTAGCGTTTCTCCCCTTCGGCGGATTGCCATTATCGACGCGGCATATAATCCGGATAATCGATATGTCTGGTTAACGACTACGAAAAGGCGATAGCGTAACGATGATTTCACTTTTGCCGCGAAACCGTTCCGGGAATTTTCTTTTCGTCTGAACTTTCGATGTAATTTTATTTCGCAAGCTACGCATTCTTGATACACGCGAGAGCTTCCTGCCGCTTGGCGTCGAGATGGCGGCGCCGCGAGACGAGATCTCTCGCTTTTAAGGTCGATGCTCCAGGCGTATTAAAGTCGTCTGAAAAATCAGAAAAAGGCGGACTGCTTCTTCGACGTTCAGGCTAACGCGCTTTAATACTCGAATCTAACGGGACGCATGTTCGAATCTAATGGAGAACGCAAAGCCGGCGCTCATAAAAAATCTTCAAGTTTTTTTACTAATCAGAATGAGATCGAGAATCCGTGCCTATTCGAACATTTAAGCATCCTTTCTCTTAATAATTTCGTTAATTGTGTTAAATGAAATGTGATGTAGATTATGTCAGTTGTGTAAAAACGGTTAAGAAATTTAATTCAAATTGTCACGATTACCGCATTATTGCTGTAATCAATTCCCACGATCTTCTTCTTATTTATTTTATACAGATCCTCATGTTCTCGTGCTTTTTTTCTTTAGTCTGAGATCGTCAAAAGAGAGATGGGAAAAGGAAATTATGTTACCGTTAAAGTGGCGTCTACTGTTATTCTATTAATTAAATGTAAAGTGCGAAATACCATCGTTATTTTTTGCGCTTTAAGCGCTCTCCTCTCGATTCTTCAAAAATAAGAATTTTACGCAAAGAGGAAATCGCAACAGACGTTACACGAGTAATTGCTAAAACGTTTTGCTTCGCGCTCGATATTTACTCGTAAATGTTAAAGTAACTTCTTGCGTCCTCGGCGCTCTGATCTCCGCGGAATATACTAAATTTTTTCATTTTTAAAACAATTCAACGGGGCGCCGACGCCTTGAGGGCTTTAGAGTTTAAGAACATGCGAAACAACGGGAAAGATCCTTTAACACGCAAACTCCTTATTTTCGTCGATTTAAAGGGAAGCAGCTCGTGCGAGCTGCAACTGGCAGGGCTGCTCTTGCAAGTCTCGGATCCCTGAACTCGACATGCAATTCTTTCACTTCGCCGAAGAGAAATTTTATTATACATTCATGCGCGACGCATGCAAAGCAACTATAAACATATTACATATAAATCATTTTTTATATGTATTATAGTACAATATAAATATCAGACATTATTGAAGAGAAGAATATCAACCATACAGAAACGCTTGTAAGAATGTAAGAATGTAAATTATTATTTTATTGAAATTTGTTTTCTTTTTCCCTTTTTCTGAGTATGAGCCATACAACAATATAATATTGATCACTAAGAAGAAAATCAACGATAATGTGTCCAGAGATCGTGTTCGGCAAGCATTGAAACAAAGACGGCCTCATCATGCAGCCATTCCCCTTCTTTAACAGATTTTACAAGCTTTCTGCTCGTCGACTCGTTTCGTCGGCTAGTTCGTTTCGTTTACTTTGGAGGTTTTCGCTCGTTCCGTTCGCACGTACCTGCCCTACCTATGCGCCGCTCTCAATACACTCGGCAACGATACTGGCCTCTCTCGTGCCAATTGTTTTTTCGAATTAACGCGATTTTAGCCGCGGTTCCATTATACACGCGGTACCTTTTCAAGCAGCAAATTGGAGCAGGATCCGGGGCAATTTGCCGACGCGATTTCTTTTGTTGCTTCGCGCGAGCGTTGCTCGCGTGCTCGCGAACCATATGCCGGAATACGAGAGATAACATATTCCTGGCACCTTAATTGACTTGACGTATCATCTCTTGAAATGTGCGACGTGAAATGCAATGCGATATGACGACACGCGTGTGACAATGTTATTATAATCATGTGCGATGTAATCAAAGTTGAAGGAGATCTGGAGATTCTCGCGAAATGATGTCAATATCATCGACATCTTCAAATAAGCATTCAGGAATGCTTTTTCTCTTATTTCTTACATTACTTTTATGTACATATTATGTACATTACTTCTATACATATATATTGTTTTTTATATTGCTACATATATTCCTGAACTTTCTACTTCTTCGATTTTCTGAGGCAATGTCAAATATTTAACGAAGTTCGCAGCGCATCTGACTCATTATCGCTCGCACAGACAATTCGTAATAAAGGAAATCTGCAATAGAGTGATGTAACTTGCGACCATCTTGATTGTTCGGCCCCGCAAATCCTCTTACTCGCTTTCTTCGGTTGGAACACGGCAAAGCCGATAACGCTCATTATGCAGCTTTATGCAAGATGCACTTGGCTCTGCACAGCGTACGCCGTGCAGTCGGTAATTGAATGCTACGCGCTAAGTTTTGCGCTATATAATCCCCCACTATCTGACCGTTATCATTAAAGTGCCGCGGACACTTGACTAGAACAGTTTGTGTAAACAACGATACTTTCGGCGTGCTGCCGGATTAAATAAGCGAATTTTGTCCGAAATGTTTCATGAATTCATTTATGTATTTGGAGATAATCTCACAACGTTTAACTCTCCCTCTCTCTCTCTCTCTCTCTCTCTCTTTCTCTCTTCTCGCAAATGTTTAAAAAAAAATCAAATTTGCCTCGCGAATATTATTTGATATCTTCTATATCTTTTGACAATTTTTAATGATCTCGTATATGTACTTTATAAATATGTATCGGGTGAATTATATGTGACTCACGCCTAACATGTCAATTATGCGTATATCAGTGAAAATGACGTGATGTAATCTGATTAATTTGTAGCTCTATTCCTTGCATTCGGTCACATTGTCGCTCGGAAAAACAAAATCGAGGTGATAAGTCGCTGACACTAACTAAACGAGAAACTCATCGATGAAATGTTAAAGGATTTAGAAAGCCCTGCGTATCTGAAACAAAAGCAATCATCGTGGAACTTCCATTAAAAACCGAAATGTAAAATGGATGAACAGAAACGCAGAGATTCTTTGCGCATTCTTCGAGCTTATTTACAACAATATATGCGCGATATTGAAAGGGAGAGAGAGAGAGAGAGAGAGAGAGAGAGAGAGAGAGAGAGAGAGAGAGAGAGAGAGAGAGAGAGAAGAGAAGCAGAGCGAAAAACATCTATTAGCGCGCCACAGGATTACCTATATCGATCGCAAGTACTGGGGAGGCGAGAGGAGTAATATGTTTATTTACGTCAACGCGGATCACGAGAAGATTGTTGGCAATTTGGCCACTTATAAGCCGCAGCAAATCCTCTTATCTCTTATAATCATTTTAGCTTCCTAAAAGGCGGACGGAAAAGGCTTTTAAACGAGACGACGATTAGCGTCGACGCGCGAGATTTAAGATCGACCAAATCTGGTGATTACTCGAACGAGCTAAGATCGCTCGCTCGTGGAAGAAAGAGCGGAATGGCAAGCGGGAAATGCATCGGGAACTCAGCCGATCAAAGCAAGGTCAAGATTCGCATCTTCCACCCGAGAACTTGCAAGGACAGACGCGAAAAAATGACGAGAGATCGCTGAATAATCGCTAGATCACTAGATCCTCCCTCTCTCTCCGGCCATTTCCCTGAGATACAGCGAGGATGAAATATGAACGGGGTTTCCGTTAACGATGCAACTACCGGCAGGGAAGAAGGAGCGAGATCCTCAGCGCGACGACGTCGAGAGTTTTTTCAACGGGGTGATATTAAACGCAGAGCGAAGCATGGTAGAATATATCTCGCCTTTCTGGATCGAGGACCTAGAAGGCGATGAGGATACCCGAAGAGGCGACGCGATACATGATCGCAAGTCTAAAACGAGCCTGAGGGAAGGCAGTTATCGCTGAAGAGCAGATTCACCGGACGGGGGGATAAATTAAATTGGGCGAAGTAAAGACAAAAGTTACTTAATTCTGACGATCTCGGTAAATCCCCAACAATGTCGTTCGCGTTCGCGCGCGCGCATGATAATCCGGAGATTAATAACGGGGTAGTAAGCAATAATTCTTAAGTACATAAAGGTGAAATGATATCATTGAACCGTAAAGTTCACCATTGCAGACCGTCCTCCTCGTCCCGTAACTCTCCCCAACGCGCGCGTAACCAAGAGAAAACTTGATATTCCTAAAGTTAAAGAGCCCCGCAATCTTGCCTGCCGAAGGGAGAGAGAGAGAGTTCGCTATCGCTTTCCGCGAGCGTTATGCTCATTTGCATTGCGTGACGAGCCTGCTCGCCGCGAACCTTTACGTGTACAAGGCCGGCGTGCGTTGCATGTCGTTATTCTCCTTCCCTTCGAGAGTTCCCTTTTTCTTTTCTTTTTTTCTTTTGCTTTCTTCTCTCCCCTATCCTCCTCGGTGACTCTTGCGCCCCTCGTCTCTGTCTTTGTGGCTTTCAGTCGCGCCGCTCTCTGTCTCTCCTTTTTTTCTCTTTTTTTTTCTCCTCTTTCTTTTTCCTCTTACGTCCCTTACGTCCTAACGAGCAACGTCGAGCAGGCTCCTCGACGTCGTTATTGATTAAGTGGCCACGCGAATGCGCGCCCGGATTCTTTAACGACGAAATTTTATTGTCGGCTGCCTCGCGACGGCAATTTTCCTCCGCCACCATCGTCCTCTTCGTCTTCGCAACGGCGACACGATGGTGAAAAATTCTGAGGCATGAAACGCGACGCGCCGCGCCGCGCGATCGGTATCGCTGCTCTTTAATGCCGAAAAAAGATTTCTTGCCGCGAAATTCCATTGTGCTGATTCTTCGAAAGAATCGCGATAAAAGATCATTGGTATTTAAATAATTCAGAGAATCCGGAAAGATCTTTGGAGGATATTTGCAAAAAATTGTATCTACAAATAATTGTATCTATGAATTGTTCGCTTTTCACGTCGTCATGTAAGAAGAAGACGACGAAGAAGGGGTAAATTTTCACCCTGCGCAATTAGTCCATACAGATTGCCACGGTTATTCCGCTATCCTTGATCATCCCGCGCTGTTACAATTGCAGCGTCATTCACGAATTCTGCATCTGTTATGCGCGTCCGCACTATTATATATCGTTAACATTGTTTCCTCGCCTGCGAGTTGTAATTACGAATTGTCTTCGGCGAGCGACGAGCAGAAACAATCGTTGCCCGATATCGAGTGCATTACTCGATTAGAAGATAGGATATCGAGCGAGATGTAGAGACTAATAGAGAGATTGCCGTTGCAGGATAAATTTGCCCCCTATTAGCTGCATACAGAGTAAACCTCAAAAGCCATCTTCTTGTATCTAGCATGCATTCGTCCCTTAGCGAAAATCTATCCGGACGTTGGATGCGTTTCTCAATATTCAGACTCAAAATAATGCTTGAACTTTGAACATATCTTAAATTTAGCTTTAAATACTCAAATAATAAATTTTCAGAGAGACAGAGAGAGAAAGCAATGTAAAAACGTAGTTTATCCTGAGTTAAAGGAAGTAAAATATGAAAGATATTATCTTTATATTTTATATTTTAAACAAGACTCAAATCAGAGTACGACAAAGCTGCTAGATATTTGTAGCCACGCTCAAAGAATTCTTCGTGAAGGCAATATCATTTCTTGATAATCAGTCAAGAATCAGAGGGGAGACGAAAAGAAGTAAAGACTTTTGAGACACGCTATATGCATCGCCTCTTCCTCCCTTTCCTGTTAACATGCAGGGGAGGATCGCGCTTTGACGTGATCACTCCCCCGTCCAGAAATTCAATTAGCCAACCATTAATAAGGGATTCGTCCTGACAGAAGAGATAATAGTATCTGCCCCATCGTCAGCTGCACGAATGTACCTGCAGGCGCGCTGCACTACACCTTGCACCTGTCGTCACTCGCGCAGGGATGAATGGCCGATCTCAAGCCAGTTGTAAGGAGGACCATTAGTTTGCGGTGATCGCGAATTGAGATCACCCTTCGTGCAGCACAGCTCGCGATCATGCCCAGCAAGATTAATGCCACCGCAGTTTAGTGACATTTCTTCGGCGTTGCTGAACGATTTCCTACAGAGATAAGCGCGAGTCCTGTGCTCGGAGTGGTCTGACTACTTTCGGACTTTACTACTGACTACAAATAAAAATCCTGAGTTTCATTCCTTGCGTAATTGCTGCGGATTATGCTTCCATTATCATGCAATATTTTTGATATTGCAAGATATTTGATACATAATTTATGGGACAATATTTCTGATGCAATAACGCGACGATTTTGTACGATTTTGCAGAAAATTTTGCAATTTGTGTGATAGTGACTCAACTGCATTAGAAGCGATATAAGTCCTGTTTCAGCAGCCGTTTTAAGGTCGACTCACCGCCCCGGTTCGTGTACACGCGTAATTAATATTAATCACATCGCGGATCTGTAAACTCACGTCCGACCATGAGATTGAATCTTCTCGATCCATTATTGCGCTCAGTCTTCTCGAAATCGCTGTAACGGTTGACGGAGAATTACATTCGCATTACATATGATCATTCGCGCGATCTTGATCATTTCCATCTCTTAGGCTGCTCATGAAGTACTGCATGACTGCATGACCTTTCGCGGATGAACTCGACGTTGCTCGTGAGGGGATGTTCGTACTTTCTAAAATTAGATATTCGTGTAGATGGTTTATTAGCTTTCCTTGTACACACTCGTCCGTATATTCGCAAATTTCCGAATAATTGTATTAGCGCGTGTCTACCTGTAAACCGAAATTATTTCAGCGGAACACAACATAACACGAATGTACTTCTAACCCCGGATTAATACGCGGTAGAAGAGGCACGTACCGCATGATACAAGAGAGCGCAAATTAGAACAGCCATCGGGTTCTGTTGAGTTTCGTCATGTGGCAGAGCTCACTATTAATTAAAGCGTAACAACTTAAACAGCCGGCATAAACAGTGGACCGTTACGTTCGACATGAAATCGCGAGAGCTCGCAATCGAATCAATCATCTCGATCATGATTAATTATTCTTGAAGAGCAATACGCAATAGTTACATAGATGAGTATATCATCCTTCATATGAGATTTGGCGATGAGCGACAGCTGATGATTTAAAAAATTAATAATTTTCGATAATAAAATTATTACGCGGTTAAAAAATGTCATTATTCGTTGTTAGCTAATTGTTTGTTAGCCATTTCACGCTCTTCTCATAATATTAATTAAAATGAACATTGGAAAACAGATATGTCGACAACAGAATTATCATTAACTGTTATTATCCCGCAAACTCTTCCTTGATAAGTATTCTTAACTAAGATAATGGAAAGAGAGAGTGAGAGAATGAGTATATGCCTGTGTTGTGTGCGCGTACGCGCGCGCGTAATAATTCAACGTGAACGGAAGTCTGTGAAATCCTGTTCAATTTGAATTTTAAAAGCTCCTTGGCTTTATTTAATTTCGTTAAGCTCCCCGTTGAATTATTCCCGCTATGGAACTGATATTTGACTAAAGAAACATAAACGAGAATTTCGCGGAAGAGATTATTACGTATTATACATGCATTATTTCACGGCAGGGCCGGATTAAATAAAATATTATCTTGGGAAAAATTAAGCGCATGTCGGCTGATGTTGAAGCAAGAAAGAAGATAAGCTGCGCAATCCGTGAGGTAAAAAAGTAGGAGTTACATATCCACAATGTACAATACTGTTGCGAATAATCCGCCGGATAATCCCGATGGAGAAAAAAAAAAAGAAAACGTCGCGCCGCATTTGCATTCAAAGCTGGATTATTCTAGTGGAGGAAGCGAGCACACACATACATAGACACACATAGCAATTAAAAGCTTCGCCGACTTCTCGTCGTAACGGAATTATGATGATACGGTGAAAAGAATAAAATAAATGACCGACTAGTTTCGTATAGTCGGCTGTTCTATTCAACGTACCGTAATTATGCAATGCGGATTACGCAACGGAGTTCCTAAATAATAAGCTCATCGATTTGAAATGAACCGTAAAATTAATTGCAGTCTCGAGAAGTGAAAGTTGTATATTATGGAAAAGCGAAAGTATCGTTCATAAAATTCGTTCAATGAATTATAATTATTACAATTATGGCGGGAACAAAGAAACCTGCAAAGATTCGCGTAAAAGAGTTTCCGATAATTCTTAGACGACTCAATCGAAGCTACTCGGAAATGTCCTAAACGTTTTTCTCTTACTTTTGTGCAGCGTACATTTTATTTCGAGCATTGGGATTCCATAATCGCAGCCGCGGATCACAAAGTGAGCAAAACCCATAGATAAAAGGAAGCGCGGCCGAGTGTCCGGCTGAGTTTTTGAATTGTATAGAACCACGCGAAGCGCAATAATGACCCAAACGCTATCGGACAAAAGCCCACTGTGATAATTCATTTTACGTATCGGCTAGTGCTAATTGTAGTCCTGCGTTCCTCGCGCGTTGGCGGCTTAATTACCGGATACACGGATGCGCCACAACATTGTTCCGCGATATATTTACTGCTGCGTATATCATGTACCATAAAAGATCTCCCGTGAAAGCATCTTTCTCGGGAAAGGTGTTAGCGATGCTTACGTGAATTTCAGACAAATCTATTGCGCAATATCGCACGAATATCCATCATCGTTGCAATTGCAGAGAGAAATCTGTGAGGGTGACGATGTCTATAAAATAAGAAAGTCATGAATGAACGAGAATTTCTTTTGTAGTTATATTGTAATCAAGACCACAAGATACAGCATGTTGACGCACGTAACGTTCAGTACGTTTGAATCCGTTCGATGTGGACTCGATACGCCGTGTCTGAAATTAGACGATTCCCGTCCTCCTTCTCCGGGCGCCAAAGATATCACGCTCGAATACGCCGAAACTTTCATTCCATGCTGCTAGCTACGCTGGCTCGTCACGGCGAAGTTATTCGCGCAAGATTCCAGCTTCCACGCGGAATTTAATCTCATTGAAAAGCTCGCCCGGTGCGAAACGAGAGGGTGAAACGCGGACGTCGGGAAATCTGCTCGGGCCACGTGGCGCACCAGAAAGATATCACCAAAAATCGCTGCCAGCATCGCGGGTTCCTACGCCGGAAATTAAAGATTCAACGAGCCGAGGGTAATTTCGGGGACGGGGAACAAGGCTCGCGCGTGAAGGTCGGGCGGGAAAGGGTTGGAAATGGAGAACGATGTCGAACTCAGTCTGGAATGCGAAGGGAAAAGAGGGGGATTACATTCGTTGAGTTGTATTCGTAGGAAAACAATCGTATTCTGAAGAAACAACTATCGATAGCAGGAAATGCGCGAAGATTACACCTTCAGAGATTTGAGGATGGATCGTTGCATAGAACGATTGAAAATTTATGAGAGCTGAGTCGTCGCTCCTCCCCTTTTCTTCGATCGAGATAATTCCTTTCAATTTCGAGTTCGATGTATTTTTATTTTTCTTTCGTATCATTATATAATGCTTCCATCGAATGATCTAAATTCAGATACGAGGACAAAATACAATTATGCTCGCGTAATTATGCTCATCAAGTTAAAAATATAATCGTCATGATATGAATACGCGAAGCAAGGAATGGGAGATTCAGTGACATCTTCTCATCAAGCGCATCAGTTCTCGAATCCCCGTTGCAGCAAAGTTCACTCTGACTTGCACTTTAAACTTGCTCTTATTAACGCTCTTGTTAACCAACGTGCTCGATTTGCAGAAGGAGTGTGCGTCGATGATGCAAGATCTCAGCGAGAAGATCAACAACAAGCATCACGAGGTACACACGCATCCGTTGCTCTCGATCTTCAAGATGGCTGAGGTCGAGGTCAGGATGCCGTATAGCAACGAGTCGGCGATCTCCAGGTCACCGTCGGCGCTCCTTCTCGTTCTGCTCGCCTTTGTCGGCCTTCTCAACTCGATTTGTCCCTTCGGCTCGTGACAAAGACATCAGAAGACCACGAGGAGCCCGTATCGGAAGTCTCCCTCGCGGAGGATCGCGCGGATGGTCGCGCATGTGGCTCCGACAAGAATAACGGAGCCCAGCCGGGCAAGGGAGAATCCGTGGCCTTGAAAGGCGCAGATCAACGAAGAGAAGGGCTTCTGCCTTCTCCTCGATCTCCGTGCGGATCTACGGATCGACCGGCGGATCCGCACAGCGATCCCTCCAGCCTTCCGCCGATCGCGGATCGCTCTCACCGCGTCAAGATACCGTTAAATGTACATTGACGTTTAACAGTATTTTTTATTACTGCACCTCGACGCGGAACGTCTTCTTCAGCATCGTTTCCGATTCTTTGTCGTCGCGCGGCTCCGGATTCAATTCTGTAACATATCATGGAAACATTAATTAGTCGAACGTATATGTTAGTTTCTAATAGACAAAATTACTCGTCTTTGTATACAGAAACGAATATCAAGCGAGAGGGAACTTCCTCTTTATTGTTTATTCTATATATCCGTTTTGCTTTATTCTAACGTTCTAACGGCAATTGCAGAAGAATTAAGACATCGATAGAAAAAGTATCACGCTTTTAAAAACGCGAGATTCGGTGATAGCCCGAGTTCCAGGTTTCGTCGGCTTTTATTTTCGGAATGTATATTGGAGAACGGGGAATTCAAACGCGGATAACCCTGCAAAATATTCATTGGATACTGCAAGCCGTTTTGCAGTCGTTTAATATGAATGCTAACGTATCCCATGGAAATAATAATTCTGCCACTTTGGGCATATAAACATACCACGCGCACGCGCGCGCGCAGTGAATATCGCAACATTATTTCGCGATAGAAAGCGATTCTACCGCGGCGCGCGGTATTCGAAGGGTCAGCGACGGATGATCGATGGCACCCTCGACGATTGACGAGCGCTTTGAAGTCGATACGGAAACGAGATTGACACGGGGCCGCGTTTATCAAATGCGCAAACTCGTGCGGAGATCATCGGCCAGTTTTTTATTTCGCGCGTTAATTCGCCTAAGAGTTTAGAGATTGTTGCGCGATCGACTGCCGATCGATGGATACGATACGATACGGGCATCGCAAATCTATTATTGACAATCGTATCGCTTGGTTGCCCGGTGATTTAGCGGCGAGCAACTGGCGCGAGAAGTGGTTGACGATATATTAGGAGAATTAGAGTACGAGTAGAAAACGGTAGTCGAAATTCTTGAGTTCCAACAAAGAAATTACACGTCTGTACGAAAAAGTAATGTACATATATATTCTATATATATTTATATAATGTATATAGAATAAATTTTCTCGGTGCCTGATCTCGGTTGGCAGAAACATTAGAATCGTTACTTAGAATCGTGTTGCAGGGCGGACAATCGACGCAGGAAGGAGATCCGCGCGTAGCCACGCGAATAAAGCAAATTTCGTTGCAAATTGTTGAACGAAAATATTATATGTATACACGCATTCACTCTTGAAGTGTTTGGTTTCTAAATGTTGAAACTTTTCGCTATTATATATCGCATTGTTGATATTATATTATGACGTTAGCTCGAGTGGAGACCACACCTCGCGTCGACACGGTTTCGCACTTGACGCGATCGGTCAAGCAGCAATCTCGGTTGAATCTTCAGTTGAAAAGAAAAAGAAGTCAAGAAAGATTATGCGATTATATAAATTATGTGAAAAAAAGGGAAAAAAAGAAAAAGAAGAAATCGATGAGGAGATCGATGGGGGACCTCGAGGGACCGGACGAATGTCCCGAACAGAATCAGATTCCGGAGAGCGGTGGGCGTAATTCGCGATTGTTTCAGAGCGTTTTACGGCGCGTGTATAATAATAAATCAAGATCGTGTAACACGAGAGAGGCAGTCTGTATAAATGGCTAAGCGCTAATCTACTGTATAATTAACGGCCAAGCAACGTAAACCTCCTCCCGTACTGGACCATTAGGTGTTTGTTAAAGTTGAAACCTAAACCCAAAACCCGTGCGTCCACGGCGCATCGCGAGAGGCTCGAGTGTATAGATAAATGTAGATTGTTGATAGGGATGTATAAGCAGAAAAAAGTGTGTAATAGAGGTAGGCTGGAAACGCGGTCGAGCGAGGAAGTCGATCGTGGCCCGCGCGTTTGCGAGTTTCGCCAATGTGTGTCCCTCGATTTCGACAAGTGATCCTTGGATTTCTTAGCGCAGCTTTTTCGTTAAGTTTTAATATCTAATCTATTTTTTAATATCTAATTATTACTTAAGCATTTCTCAGGGTGCCTCAAGAAACTTGCACTTTAGGAAAATGTATTTTCGTTGATGAAAGATGCTTTCGATGGAAAAAAATCGTACAACTATCGTTGTACAGATCTTTTAACACTGTCTGTAGTTTTATTTCATGAAAAAGCTATCAGAAATACGATAACCGAGTGCTTTCGATTCATTATGCAACCAAGTAATCAAGCGTATCATTAATCACACTTTGGACGCAATCTCTTTGATTACAGAAGCGGCAAAAATCTTCGGGTGCAAAAAGCCCGAACCCATAAATTATTCTATAACGCACAGGTACTCTGATATTTACGATACGATCTCTGTCTTTTTACTCGTCGTATTCGTGTCATTGATTATTTTATTGATCGATGCCGACGATAAAGACGGCGCATATCAATGCAAAGCGATGTGGCACGTCACAACGCGTCACCGTAAATTACGGCACACGGCGGTGTCAATAGTTCGTGACTGTGGGAGGCACCCTGTATAAACGGGTAATTTGTCAGGTCGGAAGACGAGAGGGGAATACGAGGCGGAAAACTTGTAAACGGCGGCCGAACGCTTGACATTTACAAATTACTCAGAAATTCACGAGCTGGAATTATTCAGCAGCCATAGAAATCCTCCGACCGGCTCGATCATAATCTCGATACCGGCGATTAATAATTCCCAGGATTCCGATAATTATCTCCTCTCTGCGACAGATTCGTCGGTACCGTCGCTCTTGTTTTTTTCTTCCCTTTCTTTCTCTCTCTTTTTCCCTCCAAAGGCACTTTAAGGTAACGGATTCATGCTGCTTCGGAAGAGTTAGGCGCGATCTGATTTTTCCACCGTCTCGATAATTTTTCAGCGCTCGATTGGTTTCCGATTGGCGAGAGCGTTGAAAATACATTTCATTCAATAAAGATTCCAGAAATGATATATATTTATTATAAAGTTATACAGAGTGCAAATATAGATCGAACGATATAGATCGGATCGATATAGATTTAGCGACGAGATCGTGACTTAGATTCTAGATATTTTCGTTTTCTCCAGAAATTATCGGCTTTAATCGAATGACTTTTCACGGATACTTCGTCATTCCATTTACGATTGTAGATCGATGACGGATACAAAAACGTCATCAGTTGTATCTTGGCAATGCGAGATCTCAAATTGCATCCTGCTCTCCGAATTCTTGTGGGCTATCCACAATCTCCTTCGACTAATTTTAATCCCATCGCGATCGTTTATTTATTATTTAACCACCTGTCTCCCTGCTGCATCATATCGGAGAGCTGCGACGCGGTCGCAATCGATAACCGTGAGGAATTTATTCCGATATGAGTTAAACAAACAACCGTTGATGGAAACGCGAATAAAATGAAACGATTATTGCAAGAACTTTCGTTATCCTCGCGACTCCTGCTAACCGAATAAAGTGATAAGAATCATCGGACGGGATCCTGGGGATTATAATTACGCTAAAGCTTCAGGCGACATCCACGGCCCTCCGGGCTTCGGAGTTGACGAAAATTCGCTAGACAATGTAGCGGCAGGAACAATACGGCAAATAAATAGAGCCTTTCTATGCATACTCTATAAATATACGTTATCTATAAGTGCATATACATATATAAATATAAATATAAATATAAATATAAAGATATAAATATAGGAAATGCGAGATATAGAAAGGCGGGGCAGCCTGCGCGGCTGACTGCCATATTGTTTGTACATGGACGTAAAAGCGCGAAGTAACACGACAAGTTGTAATACGGTAATTCGATTAAGCAGCAGACGTCGATCCAGGCACGAGTGTAACTCGCGCCTTGTGTATATGTGTGAGTCCTGCGTGCGAAATGCGAGTGTGCGTCCGCGCGTGTCAATCGTTCCGCTTCTCCCTATCACTCGCGTGAATTATCACTTGCGTGAAAAATGACGGAAGTTATGCGACATTATTGTAATAAGACAGCGGGATGATGAGTGGGAGTGTCTCGTTCTCTCGCATTCCAATTTCGCAGCAACTATTTCATGTCAGATCTGTATAATTTATCTTGAAAAGCCGTGTTGCGTTACGTTTAATTCGTATCACGTCCGTTGTGCTGGATTGTGCTGAATTATATCGTTAAATTGTTGTTACATTATATCCGTTGAATTATTATACTTGATAATTGCTCTGTCATACTTCAAATGCATGACAAGAAAAGAGATACGCTCAAGCATCGAGTCGATACGGTACCGAAGATCGATAGGATTCTCTCGTTGATCTTGCTGAGCCATCATCCCGTCATCATTATAAAATCCATCGTTGCGCGATAACGATCCAACAGAATCGATTTTCTGGAAATAATCAGAAGCGAGAGGGAGAACGCGAGGCGGATTGTGCGTGCGCGACGCGGAAAAGCAATAATGTATAAAGTTTCCGAATCGCGGGCACGTCGCTCAATGGGACAGCGGATGTTAATGTCACGTTATACATACACGCACGTAGACATGCAATATATATTAATTAGTTAGAGAGCGGCGAGAGAGCGGTTTCAGTGGCGACTAGACGGGCTCTTTGGGGATGATCGATCGAAGAGCGGGACAACTCTCTCCATGTGATCTCGATCGACCTCGGAGACATGGACCACTTCTTTCCCTCCCCTCCAACGCGACGATCGATCAGCTTCTTCACGCGATGACTCTTCGGATCCGGCCAAGGGGAGACCTTGCTGGAATGTCATCATCTGCGCGTTGCTCTAATTAGAATAACATCGTTTCTAGTACGCGACGAACCCGGCTCTTTGTTTATCCTTGAATTCTCCTTATATGCACAGACGCCGAAAGTATCTTGGATATTTTTTAGATCTTTGGATTTTAGATCTTTTAGATCTTTCCATTTCTCTTTTTATCTTTAAATCTTCTGGTTAAAATTCTGCGATTTCTTCTTCATTGCCCTCGCGCAGTTCCTCGACAACAAATGACGATTTGCGTTCTGGAATTCCTAAAAGATTCGATCATTTTCAAACGTGGCAACTACATATCGGGATGCGAATTGCGACTATGAAGTCAATTCGCTTCAGGCATTTCGCGTAACCACTGGAAATGAATACGGATCAAGATTGGAGAATCGTGTTCCTTTTCGAGGAAGGATATGCCTTCCCGAATCCTGCTTGCTAGACGTAGATCCAATTGAGATGCGATGGTGACGCGCGTAGAGGGAATTTAACGCGCGAGAGCTCGATGCGGTCAATTAAACATGACATTCGGCTGAAATGCAGATCGTATATTCTGAATCGAATTATGCTTTCGTTAATATAATGCCCATATTAATTTGTTGCATTTTAATAGCGTATTTTCGCCAATTGCGTTCTGCGGAAATGTAAAACCAATGTTAAACCAATTAATTCCGCACTCCTGGCCGCATCCACATTTTAATTAATAATTAATCGTACATTCGGAATCGGAACGAGTGCCCAAACATTCCAACGACGATTCCGAGACAGTCATGTTCCTTGAGCATTCAATCGCACATGTACAGGGTGCCCCGGAAGTGCAGCCGACTCGGGGAGGGAAAGCCGACTCGCGAGCTCGACCGCGTCTGCTTTGAACGTTTGCGCTTACTGCATCGGGATGTAAATAATTGCGCGCGAGAGACAACGCCCGCCGATCCTAGATCGTCGGTTATAATATGCACGAATCTGCCGATAAGAACCATTACGCTCAATTACTACTCACCGGCAGGTAACTCTTGACGCACCGTTCGCTAAGAGGGCGGGTTAGCTTTAATACTGCTGCACTAGGGGGATGCGAATTCCCTCCGCGAGGCACGGATCTTGGCGACGCGCGCGCGTCACTCCTTCGGTGTCACTTGCGACAAAAAAGTACGTTTCATTCGGCTTCATGCTAAGAGAACGCACCAGAGAGTCGTTTCCTTACGTGTTCGATTGTGCAGAAACTTTCGCCGCATTCTTTTTATTAAGATACTTTCTCGTCAATACTCTCCTACGTTACTTCAATTCCGACTTCCGCAATTTTGCAGGATGGATCACGTACTCTCTTACTCTCTCTCGCGATTCTTTGCGGATATCGAGGAGTAATCCGCGCTATTTTTCCTGTTTTCCGCTTTTCGACGGATACTCGCCTCAAACGCGCGCGTAATCGGCGTTGACGCGCGTGTATCTGCTCGCGGCCATCTCATACGGTCCAGCTGAATCAGATAATCAAACAACCGGCTCCAAAGTCGGGACTGCACGCGGCCTAATTACTCTCCGTAATGCATCGCGTGCTAGATACACACGCATGTGCGCGCCGAGAAATCCGGATCTCAATGGTCTGCGATAATGATATTCATTTTCGCTGAAAAACGAGGTTTCATGGATGCAATAGGGCTGCCTTGTAGCTTCGCCCATTCATTTCATCTCGGGCATTCGGATCGCGAGAGTCCCATGAAATCTCGTGAGAAATATTTAACGAGGCTTGAGTAAGCATCGACGATTGATTTGATTCAATTTAAGCAAAACGTGTCTCTTCTTTTTCTCGCTTAGCATGAGCAACGCGGCAGAGCTCGATCTCTCAGATTCATGCGAGGAAGCGACTTTCCGTGTTTTTATTTTTAGCAACTTCTACACGTTTTAGCCAACCTCGTCTGTTATTATCGTCGCCGTAACTTCCGTGCTTCGTGCAAACGCGAGAGTGACTGCTTAACTGTAAAAAGCGACGCGAGGGCGATGCAATAATTACGCATGCATGCGATACCGCACGCGCTCACGCGCGTCCGCGCACGTGTGTGTGTATGAGTGAGTGTCTACGTAGACGATGCGTCGGAGAGGGCATGCGTTACCGCAAAGGGCTCGCTTTGTGACCATGATGTTACTTTGCGACTGATGCGACTAATCCCGCTTGATAGAGTTGATAAACTTCCGTATTCCTCAAACTTAGCCCCTTGCTTCCGCACCAAGTTCATCTTGCTTGATTACAAATAGGACGCGATACGTTTTCCGTTTTATGCATCGCGGATGCTTGTCACCTGTTCCATTGATAAATAATTTCCGCGTGGACAACATCTGTTGTACGACGCTGTATCGCGGCCGTAGTTCCTCTAGAAAAGCTTCTTCGCGTGAGGATTTTCCCAAATAATGTTATCACGTACCTCAGTCTCACATGTTTGAATCCAATCGCTTCGTTTGGCAGCTTCGCGACTTTCTTCTCCTTCAAGCGACTCCGCCAGCGAGATAACGTCGCGATCACAGAGCGATTCCTCTTCACGATGATTCTTCCAAACGAGCTGCGGGCGTGAACTCGTCTTCGTACGAGTCGTGTGAATTCCAACTTCCTGGCGTATCGCACTATTAGTCCGCGCGATTACCGATCGATTGAACTGATTCGATGGCTCGAGGGAACTCCTGCGAGGACTCGCGCTATACCATGGGATGCTCCATGTTTCTAGCATCTACTGCCGCAACTTCACGAGTTATTCTGGAAAACGCACGGATGAGGAAAAGCGCGAATGCGATCGATCGCACTCGAATCGAACTACTCTTCGAAGTCACAGCACTCACGCGATTGCGTTCGATTGCATTCGAGCCTCTGTCAGTCGCGTTTCTTTCGGACGCTGCATATCAATGGCATCAAATTAACGAACGTACGTTCTAAATCGTGCTCTTTTTCCGGATATTACTCGAGAAGAAGCGAGAGAAAGGGAAGAGGGTCGAGTTTTTGGGAATTGTTACCGCAAATGTTACCGTTAATTTTAAAATTTAGAAATTTCGCAACCTCGGTTATTCGAGATTTCCGCTCTTCCGGAGAGGGAGAGAGAGCTTGATAGTTCAAAAGTAAAATTGTAGTAAAGATTTCCGACGCATTTGACAAAATAATTAAGAAACTATCATAAGTCCTGTAACGAAGTTACAGACTACGGACAATGATTTCGCGATAGCGATTTAATATGTAAAACGAATGTTTATCGATTGTTACAATGCGCCGAGAATGGCGTTACATATCGAAATTTCATAATTTTCCTACTTTAATGTAGCAATATAAAAAAAAAAAGAATTATTCTACAAAATGAAATGCAAGAGAAAGAAACACATGCGTTAAACGCAATGTGCCTAAAACGATTTACAATAAGCGTCGTTAAACTACTTTAAACTCCATGTGTTGTCTTTAAGCTACATCCATCAATGCCGATTACGCGTAAAATGCATTATATACATTTCGAGCGTGAAGGAAGCACGGAGTGTTTAATTAAAATATACGTTAAAGTATCTGTACGTGCATACATATCTTAGTTTTAAATTGGATAATTAAAAAACTGATAAAAAAATATCGATTATATACACACGGGCACATACGCATATCTTAATTAACTTTGGTAACTGAAATATATAAAATTGAAAATTTTAAGATATTTTTTGGTCTCTATATGTATCTCTGCAATTATATAATATTATGAAGTAAAGCCTATCTTACAATAATTAGATTTACGCGTTCGAGGCATGAAGTTTCACGATGCTGCAGCTTTACAATCTACGCCTGAACAATAGAACAATCTCTTTGTAACCGTCAATTACGTCGTATCCGTCGTCCTCTTCGAGCCTCGTGCTTCGAGATTCGCAATAATAAATAATTAACATCGAGCAGATTTAGTTACTAGACATATTACGAAGTGCGAAATGGATTGCGCCAGCGATAATCCCAAGCGTTTTTCGCAAAAAGTGTGAAACAGGAGACGAGCGAATCGCCGAAATTACAGCGGCCGCTTGGAGTCATTCGCATAGAATTAATTCCTAATGCAATTATCAACGATCACTTTTGTTTCTAATTAGATAACGAGTAGCAACAACGAAGTAAACTGGATTAACTCAACGCGATGTAAACGTGTACATTTTTTTCTTATCGTACTACTTGTACTCCGCGCGTTAATTAATGATCGCGTGAGGTATACCAGCATATTTCGCGGCAGCGCTATAATTCAATGCTGAAATACGAAATTTTCTCGCGATGTCATGTCGCGCGATATGTCCGCGAACGAGAACGGAAAGGCGCAAAAAATCGAGCGCAGTTAATTTTGATTGCTCGAAGCCGAGGACAAAGATGGTTCCAATTGAACATATCACGGCCTCATAGCAAAGGCCAGCCAATATCCGAGTTTCTAATATTCTGGTTTCGCGTAGATTCTGTTTTTTCGATACGTATGCGCGAGTACACGAAGCGGCTTGATCGCGCGGTGATGCGCGGCTTCCGCGAGGATTATCTCTCGGGAATTATGTACGATCTGATATAAATACACAGGGTGAATCCTGTCCACTGAACCGTCGGTGTTTATTTTATTCAGCAGCCAATCATTCCCGTTTATCCAAATCGAGAATCCCCCATTTTGTTTCTACTTATCACCGAGACACGATTTCGGTATCAATTATTATTATTATTACGTCATATCCGGCGCAGGATCGTATACGATCTCTGAAACGAACTTGAAGACGCTTTGTACAAACGTGAAAAACATATATCACGCATCATAAAGCAACGTTCAAATTGAAGCAGACATCCCAAGCTTTTTCAGTGCTGTGAGATAATATATTCCGCGAGAAATTAAGTAAGACAACTATGTTGTAACGATTAAATGTTTGCCAGAAAATTTCTCGATAGCGGAGCTCAGATGAAGTAGCTTCTGGCGTAAAAATTCGTTACTTGTTAACGAATAAGGAGGTCAGAAATTCGATCGATTCTGGAGAATCGTCTGACATGGCCCTCTCGTACTATGCTCGAGAGCTAACGGGTAGATCTCGATTTACCCGAAGGCCTTTGTTTTGTCATTTGTTGATAATTTAAATGAGAAAGGATTTCTCAGTAATCATTCTGTTGAAAAAAAATCGATCAATTAGCTGCAAATAATCTTGACAGAATCTTGATCTCATTTCTTTAGTTTAGAAATATATTATCGGCTGTGTAGCTGTTAAAGCTCGAGCCACGGTAACAACTTTCAATGAGGGAAGAGAGTTCTTGTATCGACTGTAAGCACACGTTCAGAGCTATAATCCGATGTACGTTCAATTATCTTCACGATATTTATATTAAGAGAAAAAATAATAATTTCACAGTTAATGATGAGTCATGATTAAATAATAGAACAGAACAAGTAATGATTTTTCTTTTTCTACTATTCTGAGACAGTAAAAACAGATATTATGGGATCACTGTTTCGTCGATGAATTCAATTCTTCATGCAAGAAGTTTTTGCATAAATAATATTTACAAATGATTTTATATAAACCATATGAATTAAAATACCTTGTAAAAATTCTTAGGTGCTTCTTTCTGGAAAGGACAGAATAAAATAGCAGCGTCATATTTACTTGCCATACATCTCGCTATTACAAAACATTGTTATTCGTAACTTGCAAGAATTCTTTTAGAAATTGCGCTGAGAACATCGTTTATAATAATTCACAAATAATCATCACAACGTATTCGATATTAAGAAGGAATTAAGAAAGAATTAAGGAATTAAGAAGGATATGACAGAAATAATCTCTAAAATTCTATTCTTGAATAGAATACTCTCTTCGCTGATCAAAATACGATATTATGTACATTCAACACGTGTACCCCACTTCTCGACTTTGTTGTCAATATAAAAAGAGAAATAATTTGTACAAATTATACTTATAAATAAATTTATGATTGATTGAGGTCCGCCATGTTACTATTCTTACGTAAATGTCACGTCGCAGTTCCATCGATACAGCATATGTATCATGCTCACCGCAACCTAATCGAATTTGTACGACCAATATGTAACGTAATTCACTTTCACTTTTTTGCATCCTCCTCTCTCCCTCTTTCTTCTCTCCAGCGACCTTTTAATTGAAAAATCGCAGGGTCTCTAATCCAGACGCACGTGCTTAGGTACTACGCGATACGACGATGAAAGGGAGTAGGATTTAATCAGTTAGTCGATAGGCAAATTGGCTTAGGGACAGCCCGAGCGATAGAGCATGCTCATAGACGCGTGGAAGAAAGCGCGTCTAGTCACGGCTAGTGATTGTATAGAGAATCCGGTGCACCGACGCGATAAAATTCGACGACGACAAGTTTCAAGTGGCTCCTCGGGATCTCCTCGAGTTTCTCGGATTTCTCGCGACACCGGGAGGAACACGGGAGTGTCTCGATGGTACTCTCACGTGACGAAAGAAACGCGGATCAAACTACTGGTAATTTCGCCCTCTGCGCGTTCGAGAGATCGTAAACGATGAAAAGGAGGAATCGACAGTCGCAATGGTAACCTGCAGTCTGCGATTACATTTCGGTCTCTTGACAAGGGACTTCTCCTTTTCTCTATCTTTGTTGGACTTAAGAGGGCGGCGTAGAAAATTTCTGGAAATGAACTTTCAGTGACGCGATCTTCAGTGAACAAATTGTGTTATCATCGATGCCTCGAGCGAATATCTTTGTATAGACTTAGAACAAGCTCGAGCACATGATTCGCGAAGATCGAATGTATCTGTATTAGTTGTTAAATGTTGGCAGTTTCGTAGTCATAGACATAGATTTTTGCTCAAGACTCTGATCTTTACTCATCTTTAATTGTCATGCATAGTAACTTTAACGTTGCCGACACGTTGCGGATTTTAGCGTTTTTTTATTGGTAAAGTTTTCATATTTTGAGTATCTCGAGACTCGCGATTACGAAGTTTGATTTCCCTTGAATCTTCTCAATAGCAATCTGCTTTTCAAAGCATCTTCCTTTTTACATAATATGCCGTTATGTAAAATTCTAACTCGTTATGTTCGATATCAGTTTGCGCATCTGAAGATTTGAATCTTTTTATCTTGGCGTAATGCTACTATGAAGTTTTTCGATTATAAAAATTAATAAGACTGTCTTTTTTCAAAGGCGTTTCTTTTATGATTTAAAATAATTTCTTAAAAGCCAGCTTATGTTCTCGCTGTGCAATTACAAATTTGCCGTTGTCAATTTTCTTATAATCAAGAACGGCTTAAATTCCGGCTATGAAAACTTAAATCCGAATGTAAGATTTTATTAGAACAAGAACAATGGAGTTCATTATCTCAAAATCCTTAAAATGGACAAGCAGATATCGCGTTACGCATCGCGCAACATATCGATCAAAATTTTGATTTCGTAACATATGTTTGTAGTGAAAATTCTATAGGAAGTCACGTCGACTTCTTATTGATCGTTTAGTTAGCAAGCGTGAGGGACTTTTTGGCGATTTCGAAACGCTCAGGATCGCGATAACACGTGATAGTAACGTCGATAACACGGGAAACGTTAAAAACCTTAGCTAATGACGCGTCCATGATTCGCAGATGTAATTCAAATGCTCGTTGACTTACGGGGGAGCGGAAGTGATCGGTGGAAAGGATTTTCGGATGAGCGGCCGGCAGCATCCGTTCGATCTTCGTCGAGAGCGTTCATTGGATTTCGGAGCGATAGAATGCGCAGCTGATCAGTAAATGGAAAATTGAATCGGAAATCGCTCGTGCGTGATAAAACTTTAAAACTTTAAAAATACGAGAAAGCAACGTGAAATTGTTCTCGTCGGAACATCAATCTCCTCAATTACAAATTGATCGAGACACGGAGATCTCGATTATTTTACGCGAAATTATGACTTTTGCGGTAATAATCTCTTATGATGCGACCGAGATCGTTAAATCCCGCGTCGCTCAAATTGACCGTAACTCAACGCGAATGCGTTGTCGACATTTCATCGGAGCGCCGCGCGGTTAAATTATACAGGAGGTTCTCCTGTTCGCAACGGGCTTATATATTATTTGTAGATATTATTCATACATAATAATGGCATACAAATTGCAGCACAGGAGGATAGGCGGGAAGATAATGAATTGTTCGTTATTAGTCGCGCGACACCGCTCGCATCGGCAATGACAGCAAACGATAAATCCAGAATTACTAATCGTAGTTAATTATGCAGTCGGGTTGCAATATTAATAGATCCGCACGCGCGTCACCTGAAGTAACGTGACGCCGAAGGAGCGAGCAGAAGGGGATAGAAATGTCTTTGATGTCCGCAGGCTCAGAACGATCTCATCGATTTGCTCGTGTCGATGAATTCTTCATGACGTACCCCGCATACTTCGCTGCACGGTGCTCCTTCCTCACCCTGTGTTAGCTCTAACACAACTCACCGTATCGTTCTGCTCACTCATCGCTCTCTTCAGGAATGACGAGACACTCCCTGATGATTATATGCTGCTATCTGTACGCTCTGTTCGGCACAGCCACCTTGCTCTTCTCGTGAGTATGCAATCGCGGTTGTCTCTGTGAACTGATCAGGATTCTATCATGCGTGCTGGAAGAGGAACGCTCAGCATCGGAATTCCTTTTGAATTACGTGCGACTCTGTCATCGAAATATCGCATGAGTCCGTGGAACCGATCGAGAATTATTATCTGATGACAAAGAGCAGCAATCGTACATAGCTTATAAGGATAAGCTTCCTTGAGGTCTCAGCTTGCCAAGTCAATTTGGCCAGTTTGAGAATACCCTTCGAGAATGTTCCGTTGCGATCATAAACTGTATTACGTCACGTAAGGCGAATATATATCGAGCATTGTCACGATTTCATAGCATACATATTACATCTACATGATACGCACGCCGTCGCGATTGTTGTTTAATCAATAGTCACAATCAGACTCTAATTGATTAAAAGAAAATCCCGCAGTTGCTGATTGCGACATCGGTCGGGAAAAATAGCATTCGCTCTCTTCCCCCCCCTCCTCTCTCTCTCTCTCTCTCTCTCTCTCTTCTCTGTAATAATAAAATTGTCGACGTGCTTGGTGCTTCCAACCGTGAATAATTTATGAGATGCTCATCGATGCCGCAACAAGAATCAATTATAACGCTGCTAATATCCTTATTTAACTTTCATAATTCTCGAAGAAACGCGAGATTAAAGGCCGCGGTCTTCAATTCTCGCGATTATTTCGGAACACATCTTCTCTATTTAAAAAATAGAGACACCAATTACGGATAATGTATCAATGTATCAAATTATTCTTAAAGACATTATTATATCAGGAATCTCATTTCTTTCATTCATTGAATCGTGTCAAATGCGATTCGTCGCAGTCAAGATGATCTTTATCGAATAGGTGTGAGAAATACATAAGAAATGCTCATTAGCAGATCATTTCTCGCAGCTTTCAATATTTCAGAAAGCTGGATTTTGATGAATATGAGGAGAAAGAGATCTCCTTGTCTCTGAAGGATATCCTGCCTTTGAATCCGAAGCAGTACGACAAGCACAGAGCGCCGAAGTTTCTCGGACAGCCTACCATCGTTTATTTTCACGTGACAGTACTCAGCCTAGATTCGATAAATGAAGAATCGATGGTGAGCGAGAGATTTCTTTCTCCATTCGTTAAACTTTCCTAAAATCGCTGCTGTTTATCTCTCTTTTATCTTTCTCGACATATCGGATATTCTCTCTATTAATTTTAAACGATGTATAAATCATGTTTAACAGATTTATTAGCTAGATTATAATGATTAATAAATATGTTAATAATTATGTTACCTCATTAAATTAGCTTCACGTTTATTAATAAGATCCATTAAAATATGCTCTTGAGTCATTTAATCTCGTAAACTTCCTCGATCGAATAATGATCGAGTGATAGCCGGGAAAACGGCGCGCACTGAATATAACTTTTGAATGATATCCCGTGAGTTTCTCTTTGTACTTTCCACGAATCGCAAGTTCATAGCAAACGTGCAGAAGCTAGGTGGTCTCTTACTCGGGAGTAGAATAATCATATTCTACTCCCTGCACACAGTTGCACACATGAAAGCATCTGCATTCATATTGTTTTTTCAACGGCTACAGACGTACGTGGCCGACATATTTCTCGCGCAGAGCTGGCGGGACTCGAGGCTGCGATTACCGGAAAACATGTCTGAGGAGTACAGGATTCTTGATGTGGATTGGCTGCACAACATCTGGAGGCCCGACTGCTTCTTCAAGAACGCGAAGAAAGTTACCTTTCACGAGATGTCGATACCGAACCACTATCTTTGGCTGTATCATGATAAAACGTTGCTTTACATGTCCAAGTAAGCTCCATAAATTCGCTCTTGAATATTTAACGCACAACTGACTGGCAGAACTTTTGTATCGAAGATTTATAATATCTGAGATTTCCTTCCAATAAGCTATGAATTAAAAATTTACGATCAATCATTAAGTCACAATTAGTCATTTACGATCAGATATTAAACAGAGAAACAGAGTGCTAAAAATGTCAACACAGCTGCGAGTTAATGAACGCTTTGCGAGCGTGCTTCTTCAAGAAGAAGCGTCATAGCACTTCAGGAAATATTGTCTTACTCTTCCCCTATCCGCTATTATAAAAGCACTCCGCGAACGAAGCTATCGCAATGAGATACGCTCGTGATGCCGTAGATTGGAGCCTGAGGAAAAACTAGAGTCCGGAATCGTTATTGTGAGCTTTTAGCGGCTTTTGTGAGTAGGATGCTGTTAGTTTCGCTTTCGTTTTATACGAAAGTCTACCTTGGCTTTATTTCCATTTACGGACAATTTTAATCGAGCGTGTTGGAACAATACAAATCGTCGCCATTCGTTTTGTCAAACTTTATTGTCAATAAAATTGCACAAATTTAGTTCCCTCTCGTTCCGAATCGCCGGTAGGGTTGAAAATAGAAGGCAGGGTGGCTTCGACGTCGTTCTTCATCGCAGAAATACTAATATCGATTGATTTATGACATTCGACGATACCGGATCGAAATATAATCCGATGAATTGTGCCAAATCCATAATTCCAGATTGACATTGGTGCTCTCTTGCGCGATGAAGTTCGAATCCTATCCTCACGATACTCAGATCTGCTCGATGATGATCGAGAGCCGTAAGTATCCAACGATTAACAGCCACATAATTCCATAATCGATCGTATTGAGCACATAAATTGCAATCTACATTCGATAACGCGCCGATATGTATCGCTCTCATTATCATTTCAATTAATTATTCGCAATCACGGTATCGACGGCTGATTCATCAGCATCAGACTTCTTCTTTTATTTATTTATCTGTTTTCTTTTTCAAACCTCCCCTTTTCTCTCCAGTCTCGCACACAACGCAAGACTTGATATTCCTCTGGAACACGACGGCTCCCCTCGTGGTGAACCCGAAGATAGAGCTGCCGCAACTCGACATATCCAACAACTACACGACCGACTGCACGATCGAATACTCGACTGGAAACTTCACGTGCATACAGATCGTCTTCAATCTGCGCCGGAGACTGGGTTATCACTTGTTCCACACGTACATCCCATCCGCCCTGATCGTGGTCATGTCTTGGATCGCCTTCTGGATCAAGCCGGAAGCCATCCCGGCGCGGGTCACTCTTGGCGTGACGTCACTATTGACCCTCGGTAAGGCCATTCCCTCCCGTGTCCGTTCCTCGCGATAACTATTCATGATACTCGCCTTTCGAATGTTTCGCCGGGGACGTGAGCCACGCGAGTGCTGCAGGAATACCGATAGCTGAATCGTAATTTGCTAAAGCCCTTGATTCCGATAGATCTCACCGGATTGCTTATTTTAAGCCGGAATTAAACGGAGATATTTGCAATAAATCCCGATGCAGCTTTCATCGGAGAAGCGAAGACGAACGCTGATCGATATGTAATACGGTGCACGCGACGGTAAATTCGCGACGCTAATTATGAAAAATATATCGGCGTGAAAAAATAATACCAACAACGCGCTCAGATCGAAGATAACTCTCCTCGGCCAGGCAGTACGGAATTAATTGCATTCATATTCGGAGCTCGGTTTATTTACACAATCGCGCTGACCTACATTCATCCTCGTGCAATCGTAAGATGAGACCTTTCGTCACTCTTCCGGATATTTTTGCTGAAACAATTCGATAATAGATTCACTTCCATCATTAACGTCGTGTCGCGCCTTACGTAACTTCCATGAAACGCAATAGTCTCTGCTTTCAGCTATCTCCGATGATCTTATTCCGCGGTTAATTATCCAGCCCTCTCTCTCTCTCTCTCTCTCTCTCTCTCTCTCTCTCTCTCTCTCYCTCTCTCTCTCTCTCTCTCGTTCAGCCTGGTGAAAGCCGGAAAACATGCGCTTTTACTTTTGGTCAACGAAATAGAAACGTGCAGTTCATTACATCCGACAGATACCGCGTGCTTATAAAGATATTACGCCAATCAGCCGGTGCATGTCCATGCGTATTACGGATTAACGGTTTGATATCTTGCTTTCAGCCACGCAGAACACGCAGTCTCAGCAGTTCCTGCCACCAGTTTCGTACGTGAAGGCAATCGACGTGTGGATGTCGTCGTGCAGCGTGTTCGTCTTTCTGTCGCTCATGGAGTTCGCGATAGTGAACAACTACATGGGTCCCGTCGCCACGAAGGCTATGAAGGGCTACTCGGACGAAGATCTTCGAGAGGCTATCGACGACTTCAAGGTAGACGGAACGGGAAAGAGGCAGCGATATTTACGGCGGGTGCTTCGCGGAATTGATAGTCAAGGGTAGTCGCGGTGCAACGGCGTTCTATCGGTACGAGATATCGTTCAATTGAAAAGACTGAGAAGAAATGGCACTGCATTATAAACCACGAGTACGTTATAAATAATCGATGTTCCCAGGGCCGTGAAGATCGCCGGTGAAGATCACGGGCGATCAAGTTAGCTTCGCTCGAGAGAAAAAGGGAAGGAAGATGTTTTACGCGCGACATGCGGCGCTATAGAAAGAACAGTTTAAATGAAGCTTTTTTTTTCTTTTTTTATTTTAAATCCCACCTTACTCCTTTCGTTGACGTGCCCGTGATACGACGCTTTAGTACGCATAATCAAGAGCATCTTCGCCGAATCCGTTTCTGCATCTTCCAGAAATCCCTCGCCTCACTAAATTTCCGCAAATATCTCTCTTTAACGTCTGCGTTCTGAATTTTTCCTCGTTGCAGCCACTTCGTGCACACTGACGCTGCGAGCAACATCCGCGAACAGCGGCAAAGTATCGCTATTCGAAGTACGATTATTCCTCTACACGAGGACCATCGTTCGTATCTCTGGCGAGTACAACTTCCCGCTGTGGTGACTTCTCTGCTCTCCGAGCAAGTTTGAAAGTTTTATTTTATTGCGACTGTATTCATCCGCCATGCTCGCAGGGTGAAATATTCGCTCTGTCCTTTTTTCCCCTGCGGTTTACGACTTTGTGGCCGCGCATGAAACACGTGTCCCATCGTTTTCGTCGCATCGGGCCCGCGTAATGTTCACTGATACTACTTCAACATCTACTTTCTCTCGTTCTACGACCTCTTCGCGCGCGAAATAGCAAAATGTTGCCCTTATCTAACGGCTGATAAGCATGAGACGTTTCTACTTTTGGCGCAGGACGCAATTATTTTCTTCGTTTCCTGTTCTTTTTCTTTTTAGAAAATTTTGCAATGCAATTGTAATATATTAGGAAAGCTGTCAAGCATCCGCGACTTAAAAGCAGAACGTTTATCTGACTTATTTCTTTCGACGTGTTACGCTTTGCCCATTATAAATTCGTTGTACGATTAATCATATTTCAAGCGCGATGATATAATAGTCTGATGTGCACTTACCTTGGAGAATAATCTTGATCGAATGCTAAGTAAAGGAGGAAGCAAGGACCATAAGTGCAATACTGAATAATACGCATATGGGTAAACTTTTAGCTTTATATGCTCTTTTATGTTATTCAATTTGTACGCTAAGAATTTTTAATTCTTTGATTTTCGTAGACGCCAATGAGGCCTGATCTCGATAGAAGCAGAAGTCCAATGAGGCCACCGGCGATTCAGTATGATAAATGCTGCCAAGGACGAGCCACCGCCATTTACATCGACAAGATTTCCAGATTCTTCTTCCCCTTCTCGTTCTTCATCCTTAATGTCGTCTATTGGAGCACCTTCCTGTAATGTAAGTCGGCAAGACGCACGCCCGACTCGGCGAGGGCTGAATGCACTTTTATATAGAATCGAATTGCAGAAAGAGAGAAGGAAAGAGAGAAAAAGAGTATCGTAAAAAGAAGGCAGCAATAAATCTGTTGAAGCGCGAGGCAAGCTAAAACGTAATCTGTAAGATACTATGTATAATGAACGAAATAAAACCACGATAAAGGAATTTACATGAATATCGAATACAATGCACATATTCATTGAAGGTATCATCACATCATATACATGCTTCGCCGAAAGTAACGAGTAAGCAAGAGAACATTTTTAAACGCGTTAGATTATATCGATCTATATTATATTTATGTCGCGAGCTACGAGATCTTGATTAAGAGAAAATGAAAGAAAGAGAGAGAGAGAGAGAAGGAAAGAAGTTTGGAGAAGAAAAGAAAATAAATGGTTCAATGAAAGAAGATCGCGAGAAGGGAAGGCGAGAAAGAATGGGAAGGATTTTGCAATTAATACATGCTGCACGCATAATATGCATGATATAATGAATTCTGAGCTGTTAAATTACTAAACGTATTGCAAATTGCCGTTAAATTACTGCACTTCCCTATAGTCAAACTCAGCTGCTGTCCCTTGCAGTAAGTTAATGGCTCGTATTGTCTGACACATTACGGAGTATTACTACTACAGCAGACCGCTACTACTTGGCGCGATAATAAACCGAGCATTAACATCAGCGTTCCTGAAACTGCAATAACCTATAAGGCCCCGCTACAAATGGCTGGTTATCGTGAATCCAGAACATTTGGATTCTTTCGTTAACTGCAAGCAACAAACAAAAGTTCAATTAAAGATTCTAAGACTGATCTAAGATGATAATTCATATAAAGATAGACTCTTTAGCACGACAGCATTTTTTTTTAATTATATATATATATATATATATATATATATATACACACACATAAGTAAGGCATAATATCTTTTGCCTATGTTACCTAAGAAAATGATATGCAAATTGAAACACGAATTTACTCTCTTCAAAATTCTAAAACCAACGGATTAATATAGCTAAAAATCAATAGCGAAAACACTATTTAATATTTTCTTTTTAATAGCTTGATTTCACAACAATCACGTTTGTTCTTTTTGTTATTTAAATAAATTGCGGGTCATCCTTGCACAGAGTTTTATATGTGAGCAAATACACAGCAAATAGAGCTATTGCATAAATCTGCAATAGAGCCTCGGCATAGATCAATGGTTGAATTATTTTAATAATCAGATGTAAAGTAAATTGCGTTCTTAGTATTATCTACCAATAATTTTTACATCCATGGTGCAAGAGATAATAGTAAAAAGATTTATAATTGCTGAAACTTGTTCAATGATTACTTTGATGCAAGAGAAAAGTGCGATAAAAGGAAAATTCTCTTCTTTTTGCACGTTTGAATCTTTGAAACCAGAATTTTTCTCTCTTTAGAACGCCATTTGATAAGTATAATTCGGTATACTCAATAGATAAAATTATTAATTAGATGAGACTTAATAACTGGATAATTAACTGAAACTTTTAGCTGAAAACCACTCAATGAAATTTGATTGAGTTATATGCGAGATCACTTCGAGAGTAAGATGTGGGACGCCGAAATTAAGACAGATATCGCGAGGTGAATTCAAACCTTGAAACAATTGTTCAGTGTTTTCCAATCTCCTCAAATTATTCAGATTCCCAACATTGAAATTTCAACGAGATTAGCAAAGAATAAAAAGTTGCAAATTTGAACGAAGCATATAACTTCAGAAGTTGCGACATCCTTTTTCATTTATCTTCACCGAGATGAGCTCGGACTCGCGCGCATCATTGCGTTCATGATATCTTTCATGATGCGATGCCTCGACGAGATGTGAAGCCAGATGCGAATAGAAGCATCCCTTTCATCCCCTTCAATTCTCGCTTTAGATTTCTCGTGGTCCGGCCTTGCCGGAAAAACCTCGGCTCTTGTCATTCGACAATCGCCACTCGGAGTAATTAATCGAGGCGAATCGCATTCGCGCCGCGCGCGCGCGCGAATAATTACATTCTCGCAAGCAATCACAATTGTCATCCGCCGGCAGTGAATGGACCGTTTCTCTCGGTATGCGTCCGAAATATTTCATTCACGTCGACCAGCTCTTCATCTTCGCTCGGCATTCCTGACCTGACGCTGCCTTTCTTCCGATGTGCCGTTTCCGCGGGAACACCAGCGATAATTTCACGGCTCGCTGTCTGTACGTGACACGTGTCACGAACCTGCTGCGTTTAATTAGCCATCAGGATTAATACAATTGCCCATCGCCTATACTCCGACAGTTTACATGATGGAGATAGATTTATTGTTGTATAGGTAAAAGAATTGCACGAGATTAGAATAAATCCTGATATTTGCGTCTAGATTTAATGATCGGTTAATGATCGGTTTTGCGTCTTAGAGATTGCAACTATTAATTTCAAAAGATCCACTGTACATAGATTCGATGTACAGTTTTTATTTTAGAATATAAAGATAAGATTAGATATAGATTTAAATATAAAAATAAATTTTAAACAATCCGGAATGTTGTATATAATATATATCATAGATTTATTTATTAAAAATGTATTATCTTTCTCATATATCTCTCTCTCTTTTTCTCTTTTTGAAATACAATTTCCATTACGCCTAATTGATCAAACGAAGAAACGCGATGAAAAATTTCATAATGAGAAATCTGCTCCAAGTCGACGAATCTAAACATAATGATTAATAAGAAATTTAATAAGAAGGCTAGCGAAACAACAAGATCATTTTTATAAAATTCAAGCGGAAATATTGCCTGAATATTGCCTTCCGAAATGCATCGACCCGTATTTCTTGGCAATCTATCCCTCTGCAGACATCCATGAAACAGCATCGGAATAAAGGATAAAGGAAGAAAAGTTATTACTCGATTTAAAAGCCAAATGCAGTCTAATGCGATTACATCCGCGATTTAGGTGCATCGAGGATTCGCACGCAGCCACGTGATCTATGCTCTTTCGATGGCGATCGAATGAGCGTGCTGCTTAACGATCCACCGTAGTCGTGTTCGCCGTGGCTGTTAACGGCGATCCCTTCATTTGCGTAATTAACTATCGACTTTCTGTCGTCAGCGCAGTTAACGAACGCTCCGCCAATCGTTAATGGATTCCTGATAACGTAGGCGGATTCTAAGAAGCGGCCAAACAATTATTGCACTTGGCACAAATTGCCAGTCACCCATAGTATAAATGGCGAAATATAGCTCGAGTTAATCCAAGAAACGTAATGAATTTCGGCAAGGTCTTGGAATTACGGAATTATCTTTCCTTTCTACGAACCGATATCATAACTTTCTGTAAAGTTATTTCGGAATTAGTTAAAGCGACAATTCGATTATCACGCCTTAAGCACACGTAATTCTGATTTCAAGCAAGAAAGAGAGAAATATGATGCACACTGCGTGCCGAAGATTAGATTTTTCTTTTCAGCTCGCTCAGAAATGTCGAGTTAGATCGCAAGCTTGATTTTGCGGGGACAAGGGATGATGAATAAAACTGGGCTGCAAGTATGAATTTTAGTTTATTTCCTCTTTGAGTAAGGCGTGGAAGCTACCGAAGATGGACAACACCTTTGGCTAAAATGTCTTCACCACTAATTACAATCGTCGGCAATCGCGGCCAATCGGCCGAGTTACATCGGCGATAGGAATACTCGCGGTTCCTCCCCAAACGCTTCAATTAAAAATATCGTTATCGTCGATAGATCGACATATCGCCAGGCCGTCGTCGATCGAATATCCGACCGCTTGAATATCAATCAGCGCAATACGAATCGTATCGTCAACAATGAATAGCGCGCAGCAGATCCCAAGCGGATGATTGCCGCGTAGGAACTTCACGAAGGCAAAATAAGAACAAATCGCGAACAATCGATGCAATCGCTGCGTTATCACGCATATATCGCGTAAACTGATTCCTGTACATATCCTGTACATATGTACATTCCTGTACATATCCTGTACATATGATAGAAAACTTATTTTTATTGTTACGTATTTACACACCGCTCGCTGACAAGGGCGGAATGTACGCTAACGGCGACGATAATTCACGGATTATTATCAACGGACGTTTCGCGCGACGCGACATTCGCTGCAGCTCGGATGTTCGATGTGATCATTATGCGAGTATTCGACATCTGAGCAGCTTTCAGCGTTTCCGATTACTCGAATAATGACACCGACGGTCTAGCCACGTGGCGCATTTCTCGAACTTCCGATCGGAGAGGGACGACAGTCGTCGCGACCGCTTTCCGTAAGTCTAAAAGTAGTGCATCGAAAACTATGCAAGTCCTACGAGGGATCGATCGAGAGAGCGGATTCATCCCTGCCTTTTGATCGATTCGATTTGAACTTGTTCGATCGTTAGATCCGAATCTTCGCCGGCGAACGCAAAAGATCGAAGCTTCGTCGCCGATGGCGAAGCGCGAGAGTTGCAAACTCATCGTGCCGCTGCTTACAAGCGTCATCACGACGCTTCCGTCATTCTCTCTTCTCCTCTTTCCTGTTTTCTTTACGTTCGCTGCACGCCGATTTACATCATAAGAACGTAGTATAAAATTGCGATGTGCCACATACGCGTACGTAGGAGTAATAAAATTAGAATGGAAGAAACAAATGCATCTTACATTAATTAGTTCGCAAGACAAGCTCTCGTCTGAGTCTCGCTAACACACAGTTCCCTTTTAATTATTCCATTGATAATTAATTCCGCAGATAACTAATAGAACAGACGTATCGCCCGAGATCCGATCGATCACTTTGCCGGTTCTTCGATGCTAGCTTCCCTGCCATTCAACGATTCGCGCGCATAATTATTGCGACAGTTTAACTGCCTAGTTAGAGCTCATCTCGACCGACTTCATCGCGAAAATGCAAAAAGAGCAAGGATGATCTTCCTTCCTTGCGCGCGAACACTTCGTAAACTTGGACTGCGGACATCGCTAATGGACTTTGCGTTTCGCCGTTGGCTATTCGGAGAAACGAATTAAGAAAATATACGATACGTCTCACTATCATTGGAAAATATCTCAATTAATACCCTTCAACGAGTTCATGGATTCTTTCATTCGTTGGAAACCTCGTTCGCTGGAATCGAATGGACGAGGACGTATTACTGCGACCCTTCGAGTTTCCTTTCTACGATAATGATTTTGTCAAAATATCGTTGCTATAAGACGTACGCTCGCAACATTTGATCCGATATTCGCGCAACACTTCACCAGCTCGTACCTGTCATCAAGCGAAAATAGCCCGCGCTGCCTCGGAAAATATTCGTTCAAGAATTAATTACATCGTCGATCTCGTGAACAAGATTATGTCAATAGAATAGAATATTTACATCGATGACAGATCACCTTACACTCATGATCGTACAAGAAAGTAACTTTAGCCGTTCCGAATTTATGTCGCTCAATAACTAACGAACCGCTGAAATTTCGATCAGAGACAACAATGCTACGCATCGCCATACATCTGTCTTCAATTGTGAATCTTAATTCGCGGATGCGGCATATTTCTGCTACTAAAATTTACATATTCATCGAAGACTTCCTATTTGCTAGACGACACAAATTGATTTGCACATCCTCTGTGCCTCTTGCGACGCTTTTCACTTTCGAGGGCATGAAAATCGAAATTTTCTAAGCGTTCCTTCTTTCCAAGCGAAGTCACGGGGTGACTTGAAAGGAAATGAAAGGAACAACCCCCGACGAATGCACGTTTTGCCCTTAATATCCTTATCAAAGTTATTACGTCGTTTCAGAAAATATTGGCAGTACGGTAGTAAATTGAAAGACTTATTTATCATGTACTCTTTCCTCCCTCGATCTGCTTTTCGCTCTTGTTGTTTCCGCTCCAGTTGTACTTGCTGTCGTTGCTGTTATCTCTATTCGCGCGTTCACGACTGTCGTAATTGTGATATTCATTGCTACTCATTCATTCATATCTTTTCAATTCTTCTTTCTCGCTACTGTAAAAGTAATATCGCGAATTTGTACAGTATCATTCAATTCTAAGTTACAAATATATATATTTCCTCCTCGCATCTTCAATCAGATGAATATTGCATCAAAATTGCTGAATCTGTATCGCAAATGTACACGTACAATTATATGGCAAGACATATAAAAGCAAAGCGCGTAAAACGAAAAGATCTCAGTTGAAAGTATATGAAAGAATTACGTAACGAAGACTCATGTTCCGCAAAAATTGAGTATAACGTTAAAGAGGAAAAGAAAATTTTTCAAAAGAGAAATGACATAATTCAGCAAAAATTTTGATTATTGCGTTAAGAAATCGAACGAGACTGTCTTGAAGAAATTTCTGAAATTCGCGAGATTATCTCTCAGTATGCGAGAGATCTGCTACATAATCGCACACTACTACAGGACGTGACACCATAGCGAAAGTCTCTATCCAATTTTTTGCTTTTAATTCCTTAACTTATTTGCAATTTATTCCGCGACTAATTCACGGGACGATCGACTGCGTCGCGACGCGCCGCGTCGTCAATCTCTCTGATGTCATATCTACGTCAGCATGATAACTGAATTAACTGAAGTAATTTAATGTTCTTCCGATATTGATTTGCGCGAAAATTCCTTCCAAGCGCATCAAGTAAACCGCTTAATGGATTAACATTGGAACGATATACATATATAGCAGCATCAATCGATTAAAATAGCTCATGAACTTTCAACTTTCATCATAACCATAGAAGTTGCGCGTTATTTAAATCATATAGTGGACATGTATTGCATTTTAATCAAAAAACCATTTGTTAACAATCTATTCCATAATTAATCGATAATTAAGCTATCCTTTCCATTAAATAAATACAGTGCGATAATGCAATAATACAAATGATCGGATGTAAATGTAACGATGTTACTGATAGGAGTTACATTATATCAACGTTGTAATTTCATGCAAATCGAGAGATGAACGAAGTCATCCGCGCGATATTTTATCGGGTTATTGAAGGACGGCCATTCAGCGTTTCGAAGCTGCAAAGTAACTTCATCTGTTCTGCAAGTTTGGCACACGCACAAGAGGAGCACGTGGAGTGTCCCGCATTAATAAATTAACTATCGATAAAAATGCAGGCGGGGAGGGTCGCGCGAGCGAGCGCGATCGTCCGTGACGGATAAAGTTAATTATTAACGGCTAATCCTGAAAATCCATGCGGCGGTCCTTGCGATATATATAAATAAATATATATATTTATTTATATATCATCTCTATGTGACTCGCGTTTGCTCGCTCTGTTTAATTAGACTGCCACGTTTTTCACGCTATCTCAAATATAGCCGGTGCTCCATGGACAAACGAGAGACCGGACGTATTATATTTTCATCTCTCAACCTCTTCATTTATATAATCATTTATCTATACATACATATATATATCCGATTTTTCTCTTTATCTCTCTGTAGTTTAATTTCTCACGTACTCAGGCACGCATTCTAGTAGAACAATTTAGAATTTATTTTATTGCGCGATGAGAGAGTGCCGCAGGTAAGTGTGTCGTATAATGTGTGGGTGCATTCTTCACGTGTACTGTGTGTGTCGTGTGTACTCATCATTATATATACATATATATAAATATATATATATATCTCCTCTTTTTTCTATTTTTGCGCGCTTTCTCATTATATAATATAATCTTTCTATACATATTTATATAATCATTCTCTCTCTCTCTCTCTCTCTCTCTCTCTCTCTCTCTCTCTCTCTCTCTCTCTCCCGGTTAATTTTTTGTCCAATGGTAAATCATGCCATTAATTATAAAGATTTGTTACGCACAACAAACCGTGTGCATTCCTCTGTTCTCTCGCATTCTAGACTTCATGAATATTTACGTTGCGCCACGTTATCGTTAATTCGTTGCTCGGTACTATCATCTCTTTTTCGACACATCCAATTGATTAATTGTCCGCTAGCATAATCATGTAATTTTATATGATTCGCTTTCACAAAATTGATTTGATGCATTTTAATCCTGCATAATGTATTTATTTCGTCAATATATGATATGCAACTGGAATGGCTATAAATACCGATATCTTCTGTGAAAAGATCTTCACAAAATTTGCTTTTTAATTGCTCCTAAAACATTTTATCAATAGATATTTTGATAAAAATTAATAAATTAAACGGATAGTTATGAAAATTTGCAACGTCACGTACAGCGCGGTAAAATGACGCATTAGTCTTTCACAAAATTTTTAATAATATAATATATAATAATATAATAATAATATAATCATATAATTCAGTGATAATTCCGCGAAATACAGAATAGTATCGCAAGAATCTCTTAAGTGTTATCTCGATCGCGAGGTTATCATCGGAAAGAATAAAATGTAATAAGAAGTACTTTTTATTTTCAATAATTTCAATAGCAGTCAAAGCAGTCGAGTTTCCTATCGACAACGGTAAAAGAAAGCGGACGATTGCTATGTATAGCCGAGCAACGATAACGATAATATTGTAATAAATGATCGAACGATATTTCGATTTAATTAATTACTGCCTAAGATCCCCGCGATCGACTGAAGTCGGCCACGAAGCTTTGAAAGAACGAGGGCATCATCTTAAGTTAAAGTATACAAAGGTACACAGGGGTCCCTACCTCCACTTTTAAGTGCCATGATCGCATCTTAACTACGTCGCGTCAAACCGCCTAGCAAATAATGCTCGCTTCATCTTGATTTCTATATGGAAAGATAAATGGATTTGCAGTGCTAAATCAGTGTTTATGTCGGTCCACCCATTTCTGACCTTTAACATTACGGATTAACGTGAGGACTCGAAGCAGAAAGTATTAATATAACAACTATATCATCTCCTCCCCGTGATATATTTATTTTCAAGAAAGGCGTATAAAAGTGAAAAGGAATATCCCTATTTATGCAATGATTCAACAATAAGATGTATAGAAATGAAGAATTTCACAAGATGAAGTTTTCGGATAGAATATTACAGTGTTCGTAATCTTAATCGTTTATCTCTTGGAACTTTAATTAACTCAATTCAGCTTCTTGTACGAAATGGAAAAGAATTAAAATCGATAGACTTGTATCTATGATAAAATCATTGGTATCAAGTTCCTTTCCCTTCCTGATACTTGCTTTAATGCTCGCTTAATGGTTTGCTCTCATACTGATTATTCGGAAGCAACAGTCTTTATAAATCACGACATTTGGTCTCAACAACATTATGTTAATTATCTCTCACACGTTTCGTATTTTCATTTGATATGTTCTGTCTCTTTTAACTCCAGACTTCGTCCCGTCTCTTTGTTATCGCCGCCAATTATCTATCATTGTAATTCTATTAATTTTGTTAAATAAATAATGGTACCATTAAAAGATTCCTTCGTGAGACAAGTCATTAAATTATATCGAGATGTGCTTGAACAAATTTCGCAATAAGTAATAATATTTTATATAGATATGTTACATATCTTTATGGGAACATTTCAAAATGCTAATATCAATATAAACGATAGACGAGAAGTGGCAAATAGCGAGACACAGATGCATGATGCGTGCAATAAACGTATGATTACGCATGTGTGAATTTTATATCTCTTTTTAGATTTTATTCGATAATACTTAAAATTATAGAAACGTCTGTGAAACAACATATATTAAAAATTATCGGATTCGTCGGATCTCGTTAACGATTAGTACACATATTATATACATATATAGTTTCGCATTTGCATGTAGTAATTCATACAATGTATATTAAAAATCATGTAATTTGCCGAGGCTAGGCACTTGAGAGAGTTTCACTCTCTAAGAGCGCCCCTCGATCGACGAATTTCACGATATCCCTGATTGCGAACAGTCTCACACCCTCAGAGAGTAGCTCGGAATAATGTAAATTTCTCTCTTACTTTCTCTCTCTCTCTCTCTCTCTCTCTCTCTCTCTCTCTCTCATTCTCTCTCTTTCTCTTAAATAAACACTATTTCCTTCGTTTATCCGCTAAACGTGGCTGCCTGAACCATGAATCATACGAAGGTCATATTCAATAGAAAAACAGGATGAGAATCAAACGATATTTAAGATTAAAGACTTAAGAAAGATTACTCACACGTATTCATAACTGCCACAATTAATACGGTAAGCGTTAAGAACGATGAAATTTATGGCAAAGTGAACCCCGACCGTTACAGCGCAAGGTAAACTTCCGATCCGGACGTGATTGATGAATCCTTCGAGCGGTCACAACAAACAAAACGTCTGTTCCTGCCTCTTCCCCGTTTTAAGAATCACTGAAAGAACATTATTTAAGGGACGGCCTGACGCGAAATAACGTGGCGCGAAACTTCCGAAGGAGCCGATCCCGCGCGAAGAATCCCGAAATTATGACTCCACAATCGCTCAGGTATCTGCTGATCACTCATCTCGCGAACCCGTGCGAATCTGACGCGATTCGATCAAATAATTCAATTGATCGCCGTGATGTGGCGAATGATCGAGGCTCGAGTCACCGCAGAAAGGAAGCTCGATACTCTGCTAAAATCGAGAACGCAGTACGCGTAAGAAATGCTGCTGGTGCAACGACGGATGCTGCTGCTGCTGTTGCTGCGAGACACTTTCCAGAGAGACGTCGAGCAGGAATCCACGAATCCTGACGGCGCGATCACAGCGGATGAATCGCCGATTCTCACCCCTCGATTTGCGATCGATTTGCATCGCAGACGTAGCGCAGATCGCGATAGATCCGCGAATCTTCCTCCGTAGATCCTCCGCAGATCCCGGCGCGAACGATGAACGACCGCCGCGTCCTTCTGGGACGAGCGAATCGATCGTCCGTGAAATCGCGGAGGGAACGCCGTCGAACTTGATGATCCCCCAATCGCGCATCGAGGCGAATAGCTTTTATTACTGGAATTGAGAGACGCGTAAATCGCTTTCGTAGTCGCGCAGTCACGCGAACACGTCGGGATCGATATGACAAAGATTATAAATCGCGAGGAATTATTTATCGCTATTTGTGGAATAATCATCGTTGAGAGATGGAGGGAGGCAGTTCACTTTGTAAGGAATGCAAGACAAATATGTATGATGATTGAGACCATCGAAGGACGATTGCGTTGATTAATCGCGGCGCTGATAATAAGGACAGCAACGGGAATCAATTTCGCGGCTTACCGGAAGCGATCGCTTTGTCGCGGCTGAATCTGAGAGGGACGTACCGAAATTAGGCCGCGTCGGGGAAAAGCTGACGCAAATTTGTAAAAATTGCCTGCACTCCAGACTCCTCGGCAAGCCTCGAGCCGCAAACGACCCGTTCTCGGCTCTATTCGTATTTCAAGGTGGCAAATGAAGCGGACGTAATCTCGGAAAATTGTCTTACGCCCACTGGCCGATCATAAATCGCCTCTTCCCTCGACTAATACCGATCGTCGATCCGCCTTCGAACGATTCGATTAGTTTCTTCCTCGCCTATTGATCCTCTCGCTCGCCTCGCAAAGAAAAGAAAGACCGTTTCTCTGATTCTGCCAGAAAAGAAAAGAAAAAATGTTAAAAGTAAACATCCTTCACGAGAATTTCGCGTGTTATCGAGCACTCGGGCTTTCGCGTGTGCGTGAATATGTAGCGATCGTAAGAAATGCTTTAATGTTACTTACCGGATACTTTTCGAGATCGTTTCTGTACCGATGCGCGTGTCACGGTATCGTAATGCAAGGAACAATTTAGAGAACGTTCCATGTTTGCACGCAGCAGACAGAACTGCTTCAGAGAGATCTCTTTTGAGATAGATGAATCAACTTCGGCTCTGATTGCGGAACTCGAACAGCTTCGCTGAATTTCAATCATCATACCAAGCTTCCCGAGATATGAGAGTCGATTGGAGAGTGGTAGCGCGAATTGCCGGAAGTAAAAGCGAGCTACGTTCCGTAAGCAAAATCGACGGCGCGTGAGGTCAACGATATACTTGCAATCGCGCGTAACTTAACGAGATTGCGCCAGCAAGCGGCGCGACTCGTGGGTGTCCGAAACGAATCGATTGTTTCCAAAGCCCCGTAGGTGTAGAAGTGAACCAAAAGCGACTCTCGCTTCTCGGAAATAAACTCTGGTTTGAAACAAATCTCTCGAAAGCAGAATTTCCCGAAATAGCGCCCTTAAAATCTCAGATTTTGCGTTTAGCTGCGAAAGCAGCTGCGTTACCCGGCTTCCTCTAAGAAGAAAGATGAAAGAAAGGTCTTTATGTATAGAAATGTGTTATGTATATTCACGCAATCTTATGCCTCTGTCGAACCAAAGTGCATATGCAATTTCGCCAGTCTTTATGCGACTTGAATATCTATCTCGTGCCTCTATGAGTTCTCGAACAGGCTACTGTTCAGGCTAGAACATAAACTTCCCGGATAACCGAATGTATCTCGGTAAACTACAAAGGACACCAAATTTTCGCATCTCGATTGCGTAACATCGCGCATGAGGTACTCGGAAGTCCATTTCTGGACAATGCGTTCCACTTAAGTGAATCTTGAACGAATTTTAACAAGTTGTTTTCTATGGGGGGATGCACGTTACGCCACGCTTCAAGTAAATGCAAGCTCTGGATAACACGAGCGATGGTACACGCGTTAATTCCGCTCGCGACCTGCACGTACGGGGCTGCCGAAACGTAAGAAAGAAGCGAGAATCGCGGGCTAACGTTCACAGAGTAGACAAGATCCACGACTACTTCCGGTGGTTCGCGCTGCGCCTTTTAGAGATCGTGATTGATGGCTGCTCACCGTTGCTTCGACCGTGGCCGGCCGTGGTTCATCGGGTTCAGCGAGCGCAGATTGTGGAGGAGGACGGCGGTGAGTTTATAGGTGAGTGATGCGGTGTGGTAATGCGTGCTTAACGCATCGCGCACACGGACGATCGTGATCGGTACTCGTGATCGTCGTGATTCAAACGGTCTCCGATACCGGGAGCGGTGGCTGTCCACCGGAAGTAGTCATGGCGGGCGCGATGTTGGCGGTGTTGGTAGGGGCCGGAAGTGGCTGTAGGGCCTGCATGTCGCAGATGTGGGAATCGCGCTTCTTTAGGTCCTGGAACAAGTGGCATTTCGGACATGTTTGAATTTTCTCTCTCTCTCTCACTCTCACTCTCATTCTCTCTATCGCCCGCCCTTCCCTATTCTTCATTGCCATATATCGCACTCTCTCCCTCTCTTTCATTCCTTCTCTTTGCTTCTCTCTCTTCCTCCCTCCCTCTTTCTCTCCTCTTTCTTTCGCCCATTCTTGCGTTTCTTCTTCCTCTTTCTCTCTCTCTCTCTCTCTCTCTCTCTCTCTCTCTCTCTCTCTCTCTCTCGCACGCGCGCGCGCGCATTTTCTCGCTCACACGTGCACTTTCGCCGCTTTCATTCTAGCTCTCAGTCGTTCCTCTAGTGTCTAACTCCAAAGTAAGCGATTACACTACATCTACCCTTCTCCCATCGCCTGCCACCCTCTCACTCTCGCTTCACTCCTCGCCCCTCTCGGGAAAGAAAACCGGATCCTCCCGATACTCATCGAGTCGAGATGTCGATCGTGCGAATTCGCATTAAGATTTGGCGAGTTCAAAAGTCCTCGGCTATTCGCGTATCGAAATCGATTGACTTAGGCCGAATCTATGATCGATCTCGAACGATCCTCGAGCTCGTGAAATCTGCGTAAATCTCCCGAAGAGGAGGAGATTCCTCGCGCACAGGTTTCCCGTCCAGGAAGAGCGAAGAGAGATTGAGAGGGGGATGAATGGGACAACAGAAACGAAGAAAGAATTAATTATACGTGCATAGTAGGGTGAAACATGCGACGTACGAGATACAGATACGAGTAAACGGAGACAACAACAAATAGAGGGAACAACTAAGGTACGAAACAAACAGTGATAGACAGCAAAGGACAACAATGATAAGAATAATAATAACAACAATAATATCCAAAATGCACAAGGCCGAATCAAGACGCTTCGCCGTTGCCAAAATGACAAAATGTTTGTTCGTTTGATGTTCGTTATCGAATTGTTCCAATTAATCTCGAAAGAATTTAATTCATCTGTATAGAATTATTATTTTTGAGAATAATGCAAAGATTCATATATATATCTCATATATATATTAATGATAACGATCAATATTATTGTCACTTTTGGCTCGGAAGCCATCGGAACTCCAATTCGACACTTTAGTTTCGACGTTTCGTGAGCATTTCATCGAAGATTATGGAAAATGCAGCTTCAAAACCAAAATTGATAGTATCATCGGCAGCGCGGAAGCTCTAAATTTTGAAAAAATCAATCATTTTTATCTGTTCCAGAGATTTCAAATCTTATGTATCAAAATGCGAAAAAAATCACTTTAATCGCAAATAATTTTCAAAGGTTTTATAGAAAGATCTTATATATGTATACGTATGCATATACTTCCTGATGCCATAAATATATTATAAATTAGATTAAAGGATTAAGAATAAAAATCAATTATGGTTATTTTCGTTAGGACATTTTCGTTGAACTTCCATTTGTGCAGTTTTCATGTTCTTAAATCTAGATGTAATATTCAAGAACACACGTAGGACTTTAGATAACAAATATAAGACATGCGATACAAATTTCTTTATTAAAAATAACCTTCGCGTCCTCCTCAAATGTTGACTTACGTCAAAGCGTAGCGCGACATAAACAAAAACGACATAATATGATAAACATGACTATTCGCACTCGGCCGAAACGTCGTAATTTCCAGAAGTGATGCGTCTGCAGGACGTCGGTCCTGCGTTTAATTTCAAAGACAGTAAGATCGCGAAGAATCAACAATCGCATGCGAAGTACGTTAGAAATTTTACAAGCGAATAGATCGAAGCGTAAATCACGAACAGTCGTGATATCGCAACATTACAACAAGCAATCATACTTTACGTCATTTCTAAGTCGGATTTACGGCTCGTCCTGGCAGCATGATCCTCTTTCTCTCTCTCTCCCTCTCTCTCTCTCTTCCTCTCT
>JAHMML010000001.1:1893882-1983556 GCA_020341155.1 Eciton burchellii
AGAGAGAGAGAGAGAGAGAGAGAGAGAGAGAGAGAGAGAGAGAGAGAGAGAGAGAGTGAGAAGGAGGGTGAGAGGGAGAGAAGTAGAGGGAAGGAGAGAGAGAGAGAGAGAAAGAGTGAGAGAGAGAGAGGGAGAGAGAGAGAGAGGGAGAAAGAAAGAGAGGCCCAATCCTTAGAAGTGTAAGACCGGTGCCGAGACGTAGGGTGCAGTAATCTTAGCCACTTCGCTCCTCGGTATCGCGTACAGAGTCGAGTTACACCGGGTTCCATACCTTTCGCGATACTCGTTATCTTCTCCCAGAAGCGGGGACGGTGTGGCGCGGCTAATCGGTTGAAATACGTCCGAATTGAAGTTGAACTCGCACGAAGCGGATTAAGCCGGGTATCGTTTATCCGAATCGTTTATGCGCGCTGCGTTTACGTGTGATACTGTACGTTTGATTGCTTGTCAACGTGAAAGCATTGTAATCGCGAAACAAAGTACCGTATGCGATGTAAACGCGCGAGATGGAACTTATAAAAGTCGCGTAAATAAATGTGCATTAGCGAAGAAACTCGGAGTCAACCGCTCATGGTAAACTCTATACATTATTCAGTGTACAATCCTCGTGTACAATTCTCTCTCTCTCTCTCTCTCTCTCTCTCTCTCTCTCTCTCTCTCTCTCTCTCTCTCTCTCTCTCTCTATCTCTATCTCTATCTCTATCTCTCTACTCTGGATTAGAAAATTACCATAGAATTCAATACGCTCGACAAGTAGCCCCGGAGTATTCGCGTCAGCAACGTACCGAAAACACGGAAAACGCGTGAATCGGTAGGGCAGAGTCTCGCTACATCGCGGAGAGGAACGCGCTCGTTTGGCGCGCATCCCGAATGCAACGTGGGTGCTTCCACGAGGTGGGCGTTACACCACGTACGGCGAAATTTATGGTGTAAGCTCCTTCGAATCGACGTGCGCTTTGCTGAAATTCTCGAGTGATCAGTGTGTAGGAAGTTCGCCGGATATTCTGAATTCCTAATGCAATTCACATAGAGACTAGAGCGCCTCTGGGAAATGTAACCGCGACATGCACGTATCTCTGTGTGTGTGTGTGTGTGCGCTCGTGCTGCGTGCGTAAGGACGTCGACAAAGATCGCGGGAACACCGTACGACGGTTTCGTCGCAAGAAGGCTGTAAAGCGGGCAATAATCATCCTCGACGAGCGGAAATTCACGGCCGCGCGCCACAAAAAGTTAACCAGCTTCGGGCCGTCGTTTCTCCGCTCGTTACAATTCCACGTCGTACGTCTTGGCTGAATAACATCGCGCGATTTCCGGATGGTATAAGCGAGATCATCCTGCGGGAGCAGAGGGGCTGCCCCCTCCGGTCATCCGGCGCTTCAGATGAAACGGAAGCTCTTTCCGCGCTTTCCGCCGCGGCGCTTTTAGGAGCGCGTCGGTTAAGAGCGCCGCTAAGAGACGCTCCGAAATAGGCAGATGCCTGAGAGATTTTTTGTCAGCCGACACGCGGGAGGGAAAATCTTGACGACGCAATGGCGACGCGAAGACGAGCTCGCGCGGTAATAGGTCGTTAATTATGCAGAGAACGGGCTCTCAATTTCATCGCCCCGGGTCCCGCAGAGTCGTTGCAGAGAGTTGCCTGGTAACGATGCACTTTTTCCAATTATGAAGTCGTCCCGGCCGCGACGGAGCAACGTTTCTCCGTGAGATAAAGCGGACGAGATTAATCCCTCCCTAATTATACGTTTCCCTCATCGGGAACGAGCTGGCGAAGGAGCGATCGTTTAGATCTTTTCCGCGGATTTCAGGACGACGATACGCAATTCTCCCGGTTAGCGAGAATCTCAGAGTGAGAAACGCGAAGAGAGACGTCAGCAATTAGAATGGACAATGGAGTAACGATTTCTTCTGCCAGGCCGATATCCCGCCGCGTGGATACGGGAGATCGCGCGCGAGGAAAGAAGCACACGAGATCATATTTCCGGTAGCCGTTCGGCGCCACACGCTCCCGTAAATATAAATGGCGATCCTCGGGAGTACGTACGCTCATACAGATATATTTCCCTTTATAGATATTACCTTTATCGCTCGTCGCTCGTATATCACACGGGAACGATTTGCTTGACTAAGAGCCGCGCGGAGTGCCTCGGTTATCCCGAAACGTGAGACTAACCCAAACTATATTTATCAATGGAGTCCGGAGGCGCCCGAGCGCCTCGTGAGAACACGAGTCGCGTTTGCGCGGCGCGTGTAAATAACGACGAATTTGTAAAACCGCCGATCCATTTGCGCGCTACTCGAGCGTGCCGAAGTCGTCGCTAACCTAATACTTTCTTAGAACTGTATTACATCGCGTCGCACAGCGCTGATAGCTTTCGGCCGGCTGCTAGCTGCCGACGACGACGACGACGACGACGACGATGATGTCGGAGGAATAAAAGCAAAAAGGATCGCCGATGGTGCGCGCTCACGTCTGCCTGAGAGCGAATATAAAGCGAAAGCACTCAGTGCGTTTCCTGTCGGGGCCTCTTCACGCCGCCAGGGACGCAGCCGAGGATCCATAGATCCGTTCAATTCTACTCATGGACCCACGCACGTTTCGTGCAACGGGGAGTGACGCATTCGCCGGGGCGCCGTTTGAAAAGTCCTTAAAATTTAATGTAAAGCCCTAACTCTCGGTGTTGTACCGGCCGAGGGATTAAAGGCAGAAAGGATTGGAGGAGGGCGAGGAGCAGGGAACCATGGAGAAATATCTCGGGGTATTATGCCACATGGCTTGGGTTTGCATTAAACGAGCAGCGGTGAATATAGCGGTCCTGAGAAAAAAAGAAAGAGACGAGAGGAAAACATAAAGCCCACGGAAGCTGTAAAGCCTGGAGATGGGACGCCGTTATTGCTATCGCTACTGTTTTAGGGCGCAAGACCGAGGCTGGAAAGGACGAAGATGAGGGCACTATGAATGGACGATGAATAGAGCGTCCAACTGAGTGAGAGGGAGAAAGAGAGAGAGAAAAGTGGCGGCAGGAGGAACGAAAATTAAGGGGCCCTGTGCGGAGAGACAGCGATGGAGAGAACTCTGGCGGATTACGAGGGAATTGGTATTTCGGGTATTAACCTAGGCACGCGTGCCACTGACACGTATACATGCACATCCAGTCACATCCAGATGAGTTATTTTTTCCTTTTTTCCCTGTACGAAACATGCAGGATGTTTTACGCGAAGGGACTGGTTGACGCGCTAAAAAAAAGACAGAGAGAAAGAGAGAGAGAGAGAGAGAGAGAGAGAATGTTAAAGAGCGGGAAAAAAAAGAAAAAAAAATGGTAAAAGGTCTAGCTAGATTAAGCTAGTTTGGTTGCGTCAATATTTGTGGAAGAGGAAAACCGATGTTATATCGATAACTAAATAAATGAAAAGAATCGAATGTATGGATGTTTTCACAAAGGTGTTTTTTAGATTCCTGAGGGAGATTTACTAGTTTTGTTCTCAGTACGTCTATACGTTTCCGTTCACTATATTCACGGAATCCTCTATTGATTCTGGATTTATTATTCTACCGAATTTTTTTCATGACAGAATATATCGTACCTTTTCATCAGCCTTTTCAGTTTTCGGTATCTACCGAACCATTATATTTTCATATCTAGACTGTAAAATAGCGTCGGTTGCTTTTGCATCGAGACAACGAAGAAATGTACTTTCCTACAATAGCTGTACCTTGAACATTCATTACTCGCTTAGCCGCTCGAGCCTTCATTTCTCGTGAAATGCGCGTTCTTCACTTTTACGAATAATACTTGTGAACGACATCTTCTTAAGCGGAATCTCTCATTCACAAGTTGCACACAGAAGTACACTACGACCGTTTATTCCTGTTAAACCGGTAGCTGGTAATTATCCCGTCAATATAAGCTGCTACCTGTTGCTAAATTTGGCAAAAGTGTCTCGTTAGCGACGATTACGAGGTCGGCGAGACGCGCTAAGAGGCGAATTACGGGATAAATCCCGCGCGTCGCGCAGGCCCGACGATGCCGAGGTGAAACGTAACTTTTACTCCCCCTGGTCGATTCTAGGGGAGGCTAATCCGATCCTTAGAATCCCACTCGAGAGAGAGAGAGAGAGAGAGAGAGAGAGAGCAAGAGAGAGAGAGAGAGAGAGAGARAGAGAGAGAGMGCAAGAGAGAGAGAGAGAGAGAGAGAGTGTCTCTCCGCGTCGCTCGAGGGAAGAAAAACGAGCGTAATCAGGGAATCGGGAGTTAAGGACGAGAAGAGCGAAGCGCGCGATTTTCCAGCATCTGGGTCAGATTCGCGTTTTGCGAACATTTGCGAGCGCGCGGACGTGCGCGCCGAACGGCGAGAGACGAGCAAACGAACGGAATCGGAGGGGGGAGGGGGGGAAGGGAGGGAAATGCGGAACGGCGAATCCGTCTCGCGGATTCTGATATCGAGCCCCTGTCCCATGGTACCACGGTGTATAAGCCGATTACGTAGGGCTTTCGCATTCCGCACGACGCAATTCCGTCGTCCTCTGTTTCGTATTAACGCGTAATACGGCATTTACAGACTGAAAACCCGGAAGGCGGGGATGAGACCGAGGGGGCGCGAAAGGGTTGAGCGAGGGAGCCGATGCCGCGCTGGCTACTTATTAAACGAGCGGCGCACTCGGCTGCTCGGCGACGAAATCCCGCTTGTCACGCTTCATTCACATTTCCGCGCTTATGTTACACCGCGTTCCAGATATCGTCATTCTAGCTATCCGCGTCTGGATCTTTTGTTCCCGGGAACGCGCCAGATACGTCCGTCCGCGGCTTTTGTTCCGGAAACGCGCGCGTGTCCGCCATAGTTTGGATGTTTTATTTGCCACTCCGAGAGGAAGAAGTCAGCGTGCAACTCGGGACGTCTCCGCTTATCCGGCAGGAATCTCGTTCTTGTGATATGCGTCCGATGCCGTTCGCTCGCCATGATGCTCTTCGCTCGTCGATCGTTCACGATCCAGTCGCGCTTAACGCGACGATTCCAGCTGCGAATGAAGTGTAACGCGAGGCAGAGCGGTTCTACGGATAATCGCTGTCCTCGCGCGCAATGCGATTGTCCGCGTGACGTCGAATCGAGCATTTTTAATCTCTCATGAATCTCCGCGAGTGCATTTTATAGGGGAATATATCCCCCCTCCCCCTCCTCCCTCCCCACGTGCACCCAGCGTCCTTTGACGAGAGGGATGCTTCGCGTCTAGATTCTACAAAAAAGTTCAAAGTGCCGGATCGGACGCTGGATACTTTCTGCACATCGTGCACATCGTCATTTCGACTTTAACTTGATTTAATCTGGTAAGTAAATCGGATCCAAGACAGACGTCGCGATGGCAATCCCGTTTTATACAGCGCTTCTGCTCATTACATTAGACGCGCGATTCACGGGTGCTCCGGATCCTTCGGAGCGAACGCGTTCTTCTCAGATAAGAGACTTCAATCAATCAGCGGAATCTTTTTCCAAGGCGAATTTTTCGTCGATCCATCGCGTCCGTATTAATCTTCCCGATTTCGATTCTTAGCCGGGTCGGAGAATAAGAGTCCGCAACAATATCGCTCGCGATAAAACTGTGGATGCATTTTTCGAAAGCTCCCCCCCCCCTCTCTCTCTCTCTCTCTTTTTATATCCGCGATGCTCGTCGGAGAACGCGTATCGTGGCGTATCGGACTATCGAGGAGCGCGGATGTCAGATCGAGTGGCGCTCGTAAAATTGCCGAGTTTATCGATCGGGCCATTGCAAGAAAAATATGCATCCGTGCGCGCTGCATCCGTCCCGATCGCTCCCGCCTTTCCGCGCGTACGCGTATGCGCTTACATCGAGTGTGTACCCTCTCCGTTATTAATACGCAGTCAGACGGACGATTAAACGCGGGCTCGGCCCCGGCCCCGGGACCGATAATTATTCGCGGCATAGTTCGCGTTGGCCCGATTTCGCGTACCGCAGTCGATCGCGGTCGACAAAATCATTTCGCCGAGTCATCATCTCCGCGTTGCCTTCACTTTCCGTTCGCTTTCCGGTTGTTCGCGCGATTTCGGCGCGGCTCGTTCGCCGCGCTGACGAGCTTTCCGGGATAGAGGCACTACGAATCGCTCGCCATTGTCGCCGTTTATTTGACCGGTTAATCGCGACAGCTGTACACACACACGAGTACACAGAAGCGCGCACGCACACGTACACACGTGCACAAACGGAGCGCGGCGAAGCGTCGAAAAACGAACGGTGTTACACTTTATTGGATTTCTGTAATGACGGGCGTCGCTTGCCCGTGTAATTCGTTCGACGACCCAGATACTCCCTCGTATGCCTCGACCCTGTTTGTTACATAAGCGAAGGCGACGGCTTGTCGTGTAAAAACCACGTGAGTGAAACATCACTTAAGGCGACATGCTACTGCTGCTGTTGCTGCTGCTGCTGCTGCTGCTGCTGCTGCCGTTGCTGCTATTGCGACGCGGTGCTCCTAATCGAAAGTGTCATTTCCGTACGGGTGTTTATGAAAAAGAAAATTATTACTCGCCTTGCTTACGATGATTCTTTTTTTTCCGCAAAATGATAAACTAAAGAAAGTACAAATCTGACGAATACAAGATACGAAATGTCTTTCGCTTCGTCTCGTGAAAACGTGTTTCCCCATCCGCGTGGGATCATCCTTGTTTTAACGATAAATTTCATAAAGCGAACAGGGACTTGAATTTAACAAGGAAAGCAAAATTTGTCGTCGTTCTCGTCGCGCGACGCATATCCGGGGAATATCCTTGGCGAAGCCTCCCCCGCTCCATCGACCTCCATCGACCTCCATCGCAGCATCGACGCGCTGCTCCTCTCGTCTCGAATCGGCGTGCATTCGGGAAGGAGAACAGAGCGATATCGCTATCGCGTGGAATAGGGGCGGCCTGGCACGTATTAATGCTCCGACTGGCGGAGTAAAACGAATGATTTGTTGGGGTAGCTTAAGCTTCGTTACCGTGGCTGCTTCAGGGTGGCAAATGGTGCCGCTGAACGGAAGCAGCGCAGGGAATCTCACCAAGGGGGCAAACTAGAGGGAGGCGGGGGAGGGGGGGGGCGTTACGGGATTGACCGAGGGAACACACGCGTGTCTCAGGGGCGTCTCCGGCGAGAGAGGGCTGCGCTTTGAAGAAACGAGGACAGCGCCATATCTGGCTAGATGAAAGGGGCAAGAGGAGAGAAAGGTGAACGAGGAAGGGTGGGGTGGAGGTGGGGGCAGGAGGGGAGCAGGACGGGCGGGGACGGGGTTGCAGTCTCGTCTCATCTACTTGATTGCATCGCCCGGATTACAGCCGGGCTTTAACGCATCCCCCTCGGGACGCTCTCGTAGCGTGAAAACAAAAAGAGAAGCGGGCGCGAAAGGAGCGCGAGTAGGACAGATGCGGGGAGGAAGGGAACAGGAGAGGCTGGACCGCTTTCCTCTCGTTCTCACTTTGCCTCGGCTCGACGCCGCGGCGGCTGCTCGAGTGAAATTCCCTGAGAATAATTTTCACTTCCACCTCCGGTGTCGCCTTCCACTCTCCTCTTCCTCCCCCCCCCTCTCCTTCTCCTTCTTGTTTCTTCGTCTCTTGTCTCCGTGTGCGCTCTTCTTCCTGCTTCTGTTACAGTTTGCCTCTCGTTTCCTCCCCCCTCCCCCTCCCCTAAGGCGGGACGTCGTCTTCTTTTGAATCTCCGAGTTAAACCTCTTCCCTCGACGGTAAGCAGAATCAGCCGCGCGCGAATCCTCGCGAGCGATGCTAATATGATCCGTCCCCCGATGACGGTCAAAGAGAGAGAGAGAGAGAGAGAGAGAGAGAGAGAGAGAGAGAGAGAGAGAGAGAGAGAGAGAGAGAGCTAGATAGTCGAGCGAGGCTACTTCTCGTGTCGCTCTATAGGGACACGAATTCGAGCCGAATTGATTTTGCGCGTAATGAGCTTTCACGCTTTTAGGCGGCACGATGGCCGCTTCAAAGCGAATCGTTCGTGCGCGAGCTATAAAGCTGCATGATTCGATTAACTCTTCGGCGGAACGTACCCACCAAAAATATCGAGACTGATCGAAATTTGGCAGAATCACTTGAAGCTCCTTCTCGCTCCTCTCGCAAAGCATCCAATCCTCGTCGTATTGCTTACTGCAATACCGATTTATAGTTTGCATAAATATCCTTCGGACTTTATCGATATTTACGTCGAAAGCGGATCCCTAGCACGGACGTAACGTATTTAATTTGACTCGAGGCAAAAAATACGTAATAAGCGTACAACTTTGAAAGCGTAGAACTCGTTCGCTTTTATTCCGCCTTTATTTTAGCAGTAGCGTCGTGTTCGACGCTCCGTATTGTCTTTCAACTGCGCGCATTGATCTCGCGCGGGATCTCAAGCATCGCTCCTTCGCGCCGATGCTATATCTCGCGCTCTCTTGCTTTGCGTCGCTGATCGCGACAGGATGATCTCGAGCGTGCCGAATGGGGAGTATGCATCCCGCAATGTCGCGCGTCGTGTGAGCAATGGCGCTCATGCGATCCCGCTGCTCGTTCGCCGCCCTTTGAACGTCGCGCAGGAATCGATCCTTGCATTCGGCTTTATGGCACGTGTATCGCCGAAAGCTCGTAATAGCTGACACGAATGCTCGCGCACCGATTTAATTAATTCCTGCGGTTATGTTTAGAAATTCGCTTTATGAAGCATCAACGGGCTCGCGCTCCCGCGTCAGCTCGCGACCCTTTTAAGACATAAAGCGTGATTAATGCAAGCGCAAGCGCGCTCACGCGCGCGCCCGCCTGTATTAAGCCCGATGAAACTTTGAAAGCCTGTTTCGGACGATATATCTTTCCCGATATGGCCAGACCATGCGATATTTTCGCGGCAGAATCCCCGTGACCCCGTCCTGGCCGCGTTAAGGCTCTCAGATCTCGACCGTTCGCTCGCTTCGCCGGCTTCGCGGATATAAACGTTTCAAACGGCGGGAATATCGCTAATCCTATTGTAGAGAATTTATGACGGTCTAATCGTCTAATGAATACTAAACGCCCCGCTCGCCCGACGCGTTCTCGCGGCGAAGATTCGGCCGCGCTAATAATCTCATTAATTCGTCCGAGTTTCGTCCGTATCCCGCGGATATTTTCCTCCCGCGTATTCGTGCAGCGGAAAGCAGCCGGGACGAGGCCGTAAATCCATCGGAAACTTTCTTTCCGCTCTAGCGGCGCAGGTTTGCTCTAAGAGGAATGCTCAAATTTATTGAACGGGATTGCGTGTTTGCTTTGTATCACGAAACCTTCGTGTTCCGCGTTCCCGCACGTGTGATGCACGTAATGCACGTTTACTACATACATATATATCGAGAGGACCGCGTATGGAGAATGCCGCGTTTATACACGGTCGTATCCCGAGAGCGGATACTTTATCCGTTTTTCTTTCCTTTTTTTATTTTATTTCATTTCATTTTATTTTAGTCTAATAGTCTTGATTGTTAAGACGCGTTCGTAAGCAGTCCGAGTATAGAAAAATTTGAGCAACGAGCATACCCAGCCGATGCTTCGATGCTAGGAAGAAAGAACGCGAACTAGAGCGCAGAGTCGCGGAGGAACGCGTGTAATGAAATGATTGGTCGAAGAAAAACTGAACGTCCAATTACCCCTTTAATTAGCATTGATCCACGCTACGGGAATTGAACGCTCAGACCGCATATCCGAATTTACGGAAACGTGCCGCCGCATTCCCCAGTGTCACTCTCCCTGCCTCCTCATGCCGAGCGAAGAGGATCCTTATCGGCGTTGCTGCCTCATCCCTCGAGTCGAGATCCTTGTTTCACCGGCGGCGATGATTGGATCATTTTGCATAGCGCGACGTAGTCGGCGCTTGTCCAACAACGTCGTACACGCCGGCAATAACGCGCCGCCGTCTCGTTTACTGCCCTTTGAGTGCCCGTGAAAGGGCACGAGGGTCGATCGTCACGAAGCCAGAGTCGCTGCAATCGTGTCTGCCTTCGGATACTTCCACCAGCTGTCGCGAGGTTGTTTTTCGATGAGCAGGCACGATTTACTCGTGCAGCCGGCACGAGCCGCCACTTGCTGCCTCGCATCGTCAAAAATTAAGCGTCGCGTCTCTCGCGCGAGAGATCCCAAGCGAGAGATCGAGCGACTTTATACCACTCCACCGATGGGATAAGTCATCGACTCGCATCGTCGACCGGTGAACTGCGCGACTCGCGCGATTTATCGGCGCAGGATTGCTTGCCGCCGTGTATCGATATACACGACGCAAGTTGCGAGATGATCGATCCGTGTACGCGCGGTGAGCAATCGAGGCGGTGATCGGGACTGTAAACTCGCAGACGCGATTGCCCTCGTATCAGGGTTCACGCATGTTCCTATCAGGCGGATGTGCCGCCTCGAGATTCCTGGATTTAATAATACAGCTGGAATACAGAGAATAGTCGCACGATTATTTTCAGAGCGTGGATACGAAAGACGAGAGACGAATGGTCGACGCTAACGCTTCATTAAAACATCGACGCACGTGAACAAAGACAACTCCGACCTCGAGTCATTTACGTCGCTTGATCGGGCACCTTAATTATCCCCCGTTCTTAAAATAAACAGTTCTAGTCACGTATCTAAGATACGCGGACTCGAATCAGATTAATGCGACCCGTTTTCGCAATCACGATGGCAGTTCCGCGCGAAAGTCTCCGTGTCGTGCGTAGGAGCGATAATGCATGATCCCCGTTTAACTTGCTCGGGAGTGTCGATGGGAATCGCGCCAGGGATCGATCGTGTCGCGGGTTCTCAGCCACAGCTGTGTCCACGTGCCAGACGCCGTGCTGGCACCTGACGCGAAAATTCTCTTGTGCAAGCACGCTCCGCGCCTCCGGTCACTCGCGGAGTCGCCGGATGACAGATGGACCGGAGACGCGATCGTGGTCGATCGATCAGTTTTCTCGAGAGTCGATGTGACACATGTTAGACACGTTGTCGCGCGTAATTCGAGGCGCATTATGCGCCGACACTTTAGACGCGGCCGGCTGCAATGCCGACGTCGCTGACGCGGCTGATTACGATGATTGTCTAAAGTTATCTCCCGATATCTCCCGTTCGGCAAGATCGATGAATTTATGGAAACTCGCGAAACTCGCGCGGCGAGTTGCTTTCTCCGAGAGGAAGAATTTTCTAGACCAGCTCCGCGCGACACGTGAGATATCTAAATTTCACTTGCGGCAAGTCCGCAGAATTCGGGAAACGTTGATATCTTAGAACGTGGAACAACCGTGGCGCCGTTCCGGAAGAATGAAAATCGTCCTTCCGCCTCGAAACCGCCGAATTGTTCTCCCTACCCTCAAAGCCGCAGAGTTGGTCCTGCCATCTCAAAGCCACAGAATCCCATTGGCTCGTCCGCCACCACGAAATGATATCGCTCTTCTACTTCCGAAGCATTAAATCCATTACGTTCTTCCGGTTCGTAATTTTTTTTCGCTCTCGTCGCATCCTACGCAGTTATATTCCTGTCCTTCTTCGATCTACGCTATTCGCGTAATCCAAACCAGGATACTCCGTGATTCCGTGGTTAGCATCGTGTGTTAATGATCTCGTCATCGAAATTTCATACGCGTTTCTCTTCTCTCGCGTTGATTCCATTACCTCGGAATCCCGTAAGTTTTCTTGAATCTCCATAACTTATCCCCGATGCCATTTATTCGCGGCAACATGAACGGCGCAACCTGCCATTCCTCGCCGCTCGGCGGGAAAGCTCCAGCTTCCGTCCGGGACGACGTAGCCGTCGTCATCGGCGGAGATTCGGCCCGGTCTTGGGTGAAAGATCTTATCGACTAATTGGAGCAGCGCGAGAGCGGCGATAGAGGAGGATTCCCTCGTGCGGTGTCTCCTCAAGTTTAATACAATGCCGGCGTCTTCCCATCTCCCGGGAACCGACAGCTACCTAATTACGATCTCTCCTTTCCGGCGAAGCGGGAAGGAGACCGAACACCACGAGGGGAGGAAGGTGGATCGGAGAGGGTTGAATTGCTGGTCTGGTCAGGTACGACGAGGATTGTTGCCGCGCATCAACGCGTTGCGCGCGTATGCGGGAACTGTCGCCGGTGTTATCGCGTTATCGCGACGAGTCCTTTTTTTCCTTTTTTAGAGAAATTCCCGCGCCTTAGTCGAGATCTTATCGGTTAATTAGAGACTTGAACGCGGCTGAATATGGAACGGATCCTCCCCGCGTCCGGCGAGACCGATGCGGTTCGCGTTTTTAATGTGACCTGGCGCTCGCGGCGATGGTTTTCCTTGCACAGATTAACGATGAGCTCGCACGCTCTCGATAGGTCTGGCACGATCGCGTGTCTTGTTCGCGTTCGAGTGTCGTTCGAGGAATTTCACGCGATCGCGTCGATTATGCAGAGGAGAGAGGGAGAGGCCCGCACTCTGGGACGGATTGATAGATAAAGAACGAAGGGATGAAATGATTAAATCGGTTTGTGTACGTTGCTTAAGCTGAGATAACAGATCAAGCCGACAGCTTATTTCCTCGTCGTCGTTGTTACATTAATAAATGCAAATAGATATTCCTTTAACGCGACGTTGTTTAACGTCACAGTTGTATTCGTAGCTTTATTGAAAGACATGAGCGACGTAAATCTTCGGGAGATTCGCAGGCTCGCGCGATTCCTAAAAAAAAAGAGGAAAAAAGACTGAAATGTTTTAAGACCATTACCTGAAACTGTTTTACCAAACGGCCCCCGTTTCTCTCCGTTATTGTCGCTTACCGGTAACGAATATGTGATCGTGTAAAAAAGAATCCTCTGACTGGGTTTATTTTAATCAACTTTCCATGCAAATATTCCAGCGGGAGAGGCAGAACGGGGATAAGCTCGAGCGGGGGCTTTAAATCCCCCGGCATGCGAAGGGAAAGAGTTAAGCTCCGTTAATGAACACCGCGAAACTCTATAAAGCGCACAAATACCGATCTTTTCGCGTTCTCCTTTTTTCTCCCCCCCCCCTCCCTTCCCCCTCCCTTGTTCCGATTGTGTCGCGCTTTAGCTCCTTTCCGTCAACACGTCCGGGCGCACTGACGTCGCGGGCTTTAAACAAACAAACTTCGGGATTATCTCAGGGACTCTGGGAATTTGCTCTACGCGTTGTTTCTAATTCTATCCCGGATCGGGGACAGTTGCGTGCAAATAACGTCGCGAAGTGCGTAGGCGCACGGAATACGCGTCGGGTATCGAATCAGATATGTCGCGCTTCTTGCTACGCGCGACGAGCGAAACGCGCGCGATGAAAAGTCGAAGCATCGAGCGAGCTGAATTCAGGAATTCTTTCTGGAAATTGTAAATCAGTTTCATTCAGTATCGCAGCATGAATCTAATTTTCAATTTGCGTAATGCTCTCGTTGATTATCCGCTGGCTCTTTTTGAGAAAGTCAACGATGTAACTTTGGAGCGCTCGTCATTGAATATTAAGTGTTCGATACATTTGCTTTTTTTCTCTCTCTCCCTCTCCCTCTCTCTCCTCTTTCTCTGGCTGTATTTTAGATTGCCTTTCGTTTTGCCGATCGTCACGCGTGATTATCGCGCATTTTAAAAGATTCAGGAACGATTCAGTCGCGAATGGACTTTCCATCGACAATGCGTCGCGATATAATTCGCTCGGTTCAATTACGCGAGGAATAACATAAACAGATAAGTTTTTTTACAAACTCGAGGTCTTTTTTCGCCAGTAGTTTTTATTTCGAAGCTTGATTGTTCGCATAACGCGTAGGAACGCGCATGTGGAGTTTTTCAAAATTATTCAACTATTCAAAATATCAATATTTATTGCGATATATTCGGAACGAACATTTCTCTAAAACGATATCGAAAACGGAACGGAACGGAATCAATATTTTATTTCCATAACTGCCTCGCTATAACGCTCATACCGCCTAGATATACGCTTGTACACGTAGAGCGTATTTATACTTCCTGACTCATGTCTACGGAAGAGGATTCGCGCGGTAACCGAGTACAGTCGGTTCATCGCACCGCGAATCGATCGGTCGTAACTCCTTCAGGGACAAATTATTCCAACGTCCGACGTTCCTCCGTCGAGAATTTTTACGCCGCGCCGGCGAACGTGGGGAAGCCATGCGCGCGAATTCGCGGGCTCGCGGGACCGTCATTCTCGCGTTATCGCGAAACAAGTACCTACCTGATCCTCGTCCTCTATTTATACGTGATTTTTATCATGTTTTATGGATCGCGGAATTTCCTTTTATTAAAGGGAGTCCATTTTGCGCGCGCGCGCGCACGCAATAAGAGCGCGCACGAGTAATATGAAAATAGTGCGCACTCGTTGCTCCCGAGGAACGTGTTCTTGAAGCTTCATGGTGGTCCGACGATTATTATTAGCCGCTTTCGTAACTATCACAGTCAAACGAGAACAGCGAGCAGCGGACACGTGAGAATAATATGTCTGCAAAGTGCATCCACGTTGCCGAATTTTAACCGCTCTTGTTTTCTTCTTTCTTTTTCTTCTCTCCCTCTCTCTCTCTCTCTCTCTCTCCCCCCCTCTTTTGCCGTAACGACGCGACTTGCGATCGTAAACTTTAATTTTCCGCCAGCCAGCTTTAGACCGCGCTCTAACCACCGCTCTCTCTCTCTCTCTCTCTCTCTCTCTCTCTCTCTCTCTCTCTCTCTCTCGCTCTTCCCTGGAATATACCTTCGTAAGTGTGGCGTTTATGGCGCGAATCGCGCACGTAGAAATATCATACGTGGAGAATTCGACCAGTCCCGACAGAATCGTCGATTTCGAAGCGTGAACACGTACGACCGTAAGTCTCAATACGGAATAAGTACCTACTAGCGATCTTGCTGACCGCTGTAAAGGCCCAGCGAGAATAAAAAGAGAGAGAGAGAGAGAGAAGAGATAGTCTCAGTCGCTGGTATATATATTTCTGCACGTCTTGGGGCTAAGAAAGAAGCTGCGAGGCAAGTTGGGTTGAATTATCCCGACCGTCAAAATTACTTCCCTTAACGACAATATCTTCCATTTTGAGTGACACCGAGTGTGCCTATGGCTTTGCTTAGTACCACTAACTACTCGAAACTACTCGTTTCACCGTTCAATCGATGTAATGAATCTTCGTTTTATCGTTTCTCTCCTGCTTGAAGAGCGCGACGTGATGATTCGATAAGTTGAATCAGACTCGCTAGGACTCGTTAGGAGATTATGAGAGAATTCGTCCTTCTTAACCTGTTCGCATCCCGTTGACGCTCAAAAGAGGGATGGGCGGGTATTAATTGCAGGAATTCTAAAAATTTGAAGAAAGAAACGCCGCGTCGTCATCGGCGAAAATTAGAGACAAAAAGATATTGCGCGAATACGTCGAATTTCTCTTAAATGGATGACGCGGGGGATGCTATATAGAGCACAGTTGCCGTTTATATTTATCGACTTATGCAAATAATATCCTCCCATTTGTTAAGAATAACCGCGCGCAGGGATGCCTGAAGCTGCGTTGAACAACGGAAATACCATCGTTAATTGCATCTTACGTTCCTGCGCCACTGGCGTTTCGAATAATCCGTTCGAGAATTAAGCAACGTTAAGCTATATCGCGTGTGGCACACTCTTTGGAATCAATGCTCGCGATCGACATGCGTTCGAGGCTTCTCCACGCGAGAGAATTCTATGGATATTCTAGGAAACGTAGGGTAGCCTTATTGCGAGCTCCGCACGTGCGGCAAGCGATCCTCAAAGCACGCGTTTTCATGATGCATCTCGTCGTTGCACCTCGCGGCGGCAAAGTCAATAAAAAGTTTGACAATCGGGCAAACGAGCGAGTCCGTGACAGTCGCAATTTCGCGCGCGCTTTGTCTTAATTACGAAATGATAATGGGCAGCGCGCCTTCCGGGCATGGCCCTTCAACGCGAACGGCCGTATCTCTCGCCGGGCGCCGTCGAAAGGCGTCGGATTTCGCGCAGAGTCAAAGGTGCGACGCGCGCGCGTCGCCATTGTAACGTCAACAAAGCGCCGTGAATGCGGCATCTCGAGCGCGAGGGAATTCCTTAAAATCGGAAGAAAGCCCGTCGTCCCGTCGCAAGCGTCGCACGGCCGCTCTCGCCCCGAGTCGGGGCTAAACGCGACAAAGGCGGCCATTGTGCGAGCGCACGTGAGATTTCTTCGTGCCGCGGCTCGAACGTGCACACGTACGTTGTAAGCGCATGCGCGCGTCCACGCGTGTGTTTTCTGTAAATTCACCGTACGCGACTGTATCGCGAGCGAGTTGGCGCTTATCGTCGCGCGACATCCGGTGCTCACCTAGCTGTATCTTTCATCCGAAATTCCAGCTGCGGCTGTTCTCGGGGACGCGGCTCGAGCCCGCCGCGTATCCAGCGAGTCGTCTTTAAAGGTGGGGAGAGGAGAGGGGGGGGGGAGGGAGAGGCGGCGCGACAGCGAGTATTTCGATAGGGATAAAGTAAAGTAGGGCATCGCGGCAGGGCGCGAACCTTTCACCAAAAGTACAATCGCGGACGGCCCTTTGCGCGGGAATCCAGTTCCCGATTTTCAATCGTCCCTTCGATCGCTGTTCAGCTCTCTTTGCGAAGAGAGGCGCTTCGAAATCATTAGCGAGCGAGTCTTGATTTATCTCGATACGGATATACGGTATTACCGTTTATAGCAGCGTATACTTGGATTAGGCGGGACACGCGTCGCGATATAGTCGTGGCGCACGTAACGCGGCTTTTTGAAATTAGAAATTAGACTCTTGGAATCAGCTGCGCAGCGTACAGAACATCGTTCCCGGGGACATGAAAATGTGGAGGAAATTTCTCTCTGTCTCGTTACAGTTTAATCATAATAACAATCGGTCGTTGAACGAGTACGAAGCGGGATGAAAAGCGTTTTCGCCTTTCGTCCCGCGATGCGCGATTGTTTCCAGTCGAGCGAGATCAAGTCACACCTCCTTCGCATGATGGGAACGGCAGGGCGCATCGTTTGGCATACGACAGATTTTATTCTCTTCTTTTAGAGACATGTGTATGTGGGGTGGGGGGGGGTGAGGGGGGAGGGGGTTTCTTGTGTTCGTTTTGCGGTCTAGCGTCCGTCTTGATTAGCCATTTCGCCGCTCATCGTGCGGCGTGAGCCGACCTTAAGATGGCCCTCGGGCGTCTCGCGAAAAGAGAACTGCCAGGAAAACGTGAGTCAGGTCCGAAAGCACGTCCTATTAACGATCAACCCGGAGCTGATTCACGCCACTCTCGAGGCTATTCGTTACAGCCGTCAGACGTTGCGTGGCATCTGCGCAGCGCGGGCGAAGGAAACGAGACGAAAAAAGGAAGAGAGAGAGAGAGAGAGAGGGGGGGGAGAGGGACGGAGGGAGGGAAAAAATGCGTTATTAGTTAACCGGGCGACGTCGCGAGCGCGCATACACGCGCGTACGCTCGTACGTGCATACGCGCGGCCTAAAATAGTAATATCGCGGGATATAACGAGGCGCCGCGACGCCGTCGCATCGAACGTGTTTTATCCCCGACGCGGCCATAAATCACACCGTGTTTAACAAACTCCAGCGCGCCGGATCCGCAATAATACACATATTCGCCGTGAATTTACACGCGCGAACGTTGCGCGCGTCCCGGCGATGCATCTCGCTCGTCCTGCTGCAGTTTTTCCCACTTTCCTCTCTCTCCTCCTCCTCCTCCTCCTCCTCTCTTTTTTTTTATGCATACGCGCCGTTGTTTTATTTCTTTTGGACTTTAATCATTGTTTATCGCGGTCACGCGCAGCATATTGCGTTTGGAAGGGACCGACATGGGAGGACAGGATGGATTATCTTCCCGCACGGGAGGTTTGATGCACTTTTCCACGACGATCGCCATTGGCGACTCGATCATTGCGCGCGCGCGCGCGCGCCGCAGCGTGCTCAAATTCGTAACAAAATGCGTAAACCCGCGGTCTACAACGGCAAGGGAGATGCGTTTTTTTTTCGCGATGCGCGGGCGCGTATTTTGTATATTCTCTCTCTCTCTTGGCAATTTTTTTTCTTTCTTTCTTTTTTTTTCCCCTGTATTTTGGATCCGTTTTTTTCTTTCTTTCTCTCCTCTCTCATTCTCTTTTTTCTTTTTTTCTCCCTTTTTTTGCTTTATTCTCTAGCGTGCATCGTTCAATTTCCGGTCAGCCGTCCGTTGCGTGTTGTTAACACACGCGAATTTTTACCGGTCGCCATTAGGCGATTATTTATGGCCGCGATTGCGCAATCAGCGGATAGCGTAATTCGCGGGCTTAGCGTGGCGCGTTTAATAGTAAATAGGATGGAAGATACGTCATAGAGATAGATATCGGGCAAATATAAGGAATGTATTTACTTTTCTCCCGGACGTGTTTGCGACGCTGTAGGGCGCATTGTAATCACGCGAAATCAACGCGCGATAATGCAGCCGGAACGGCAGCCGCGTGAAATTACTCGTTGGTCGTTCGTAAAGTTAAAATAAAGTACGGAAGAGAGATAAGAGTGTAATATGTAGACAGATGTAGAGGCCGGGGATAAGCATGATGCTTCGAGTGATCTGCGTAACGTTGCGACGCTGGTGTTACTATATACTATACGCTATATACCATGGGAGTCTGATGGAGTTTGTACTTAAAACGAGTCAAGCGAGGTCCAAGTTTTCAAGTCTGCGGGCTATGGGATGCGTTACGGATTCCGTCTCCCGTGCAATTTTGGGACGTTAATCATGCAGCGTTAAGGCGCCCGCTCCGCCTTCGTATCGCTGTTATCGAGTTCGCGCCATTATATTCTTATTGCTCGTCCCATAATCATCCTTTTCTCTCCCGCCGACGAGTCTTAATTACCTTGTTTACCGCGTTCATAGGCGTCGTAATGCCGGCGCGGCTATGCACCAGCGCCGTAACGCGTTTGATGGACTTTGAAAACAACCCCCTCGGCGCATCTCCGCGAGTTAGCTTCTAGATTACCGCGTCTTAATTTATTACGCCGGATATACCACGCGGGCTTTTTTCTTTAAAGATCCCGGATAATCTCACGCTCGTCAAAAGTTCGCTGAAGGAAATTCTTACGAGAGCAGCTTCGAGTTTCCCTCCTCCCTCCCTCTATCGAAGCAGAAAAGTTGCCTCCAGGGCGTAAAGAAAACGAATGTTAACGAATCGAATTTAGTTTCTCTGTTTTGATAACGCCTCGATAATGATCCGCGAGAATGGCGGCACTTGTCCCTCCTCGGGCGATAATTATCGCGATCGTTTGGGGGGGATTGGTCCAAATGCGAGCGGTGAGATTTGAATTCCTTCTATTCCGCAGTTTGTCAGGGCAGCAGGATCGTGTGTATCCTACCCTTTAAATTAAATCCGCGCTTTACGGCCAGCGTGCGGAGCGGCGTCCCGTGATTTGACACGGGACGAGGTTTACATTCGCAGCTGCGGCGCGCATGTTTAAAGTTACTTGGCGAGGGATTTACGACGGGCACGGGACGATTGTTGTTACTGTCGCAACAAGAGCATCGCAGATGGATGGTTTTAAACGGCCGTGAGAATAGAGAAAGCTCCAAATATCCTGGGGGAGGAGAACGTTTGTTTCGACTCTTTCGACGTGATGCGTTGGTTTTGCGAAAGGAAGCGCGAAAAATTTCGATCCCGCAATTCGCGATCGGCCGCGAACCGGCTTGGTTTATGTCTTTGCACGCGATGCGCGATCAGGAATCGATCGATCGACGTTAATACTCGCACTTGTGCTTACCGTATAATAAACCTACATTATTCACCGCTTCTCGCTGAGCGAGAGAGTACTCGTCGATCCGAAATTTCTCACCTGCGAGACAGACGTACGAGATTTTCCGAGAGGTATTCCCGGCTTTAATCGAGGCAAGGTGCGCCCTACAGTGTATCGAATTCCTTAGCTGATAACGAGAGGCAACGTACACGCACATGCATGAGCGAATATAGGGCGTACGCTCCCGCTTAAATCGACACTCACCCTTTAGAGGCCCTCGAGAGCGCCGCTTTCCCGGTTTGAGGATGAGGCTTTTGTGTGCGCGTGCGTGTGCGCGTGCGTGTGCGTGTGCGTGTGCAGCTATCGAGTATTACGAGAGCGGCGAATAAGCGCACCGTGTCGACGAATACGGATCAGCCTTAATACCCGAATGATCCTTCGGTACTCGATATGGAATCACTGCTACGATCCACGCCGTTGCTCGTTTTTCATCACATTTGCCGAATAGAGCGTGTCGCCGGGTCGCGTACAGGCCGTTAAAACAATCGCAGATCCGGGCTTATAAGAGTATTATCTAATGTGTACTCTGCAATTTCTGATGGAATATCGCGACGTGGAATCGCTTTCCCGTGCGCTCTCCCGTGTAAATTTCTGCATCGCTTTACAGCTCAATTTCTCGCGTCGTGCGTTTTGCCTCCTCCCCCTCCCCCTCCCCCTCCCCCCTCTCTCTCTCTTTCTCTCCTTTCTTTTCTGTTTTCATTTTCTATTTTTTTCTATTTCTATCTATCGCGCGCGAATGAATTTCGCACGCGAGTTCGTCTCGTATTCGCGTGCGCAATCACTTATTCGCGGAATGCAGCGAATCGACACCGATGCTTCGCGGAGCGGCAAACAATTTGTTAGACACTCGACACTGAGTATCCGAATAATATCGAGTCTCGCATCGTGAAATTATTCTCAAGTTACAAGACCATAACAAGACCAAGAGCGCGGTTAATGCCCAACTTTTTTCCATTTCCTTCTCTGAACACCGGCGTCAGAAAGTTCGCCTTCGACACGACCTAATCGTCGCGACGCGTATGGGCCAGGCCACTCGAGTCTAAATACGTTTCTCAACCGTCTCACCCGTCATTCGGGCGCGCATTCACGGCGAACGCCGACCCGTCATCGGGTATATACCCGGGCATCTGAATGGCGGGGGGAGGGGGAGGGAGGGAGATGGAGGTGGTCCGTAGGAAAGTTTTATTTACTTTAAAAAACGCGGCGCCAGAGGGATCCGCTAGTCGGCGCGCAGGGGAAATAAAGTTCCGCCGAATGGAACGGGGGGGAGGAGGGGGGGAGAAGGAGAGACTGCTCGAGGAGGTAGAACGAGGAAAGGAGGCAATAGAAACGCGGGAAGAAAGCCGAGACCCGGGGGGGGGGGAGGGAGGGTGATTGCAACGACGGGCGGCTGCCGGCAAAAATCCGGATAAGTTGAAAAAGTCAATTATTGCGGCGACGCCAGCTTAGCGACAAGCGACGAGCGCCGGCCTGACGCGTGCGCGCGGGAAATTATCTGTCCGAGAACGCGAGCGATTTATTCGCGAAAACTGCGATACGGCCCTGCGCAGCCTTACGAATAATCCGCGCGAAAATGAAATGCCCCCTCGTTGCCTTATTTATAATTTATTCGTGCCTGCGCACATCGCGGATTGTAGGGGTTGCGCGTTTCACCGCGCGCGGGCGCAAGTTCGCCAGAAATCTCCGCACGGAGATATTAGCCGCGAGCCTGAGGACGAGGCATCGTCGAATTCACGCGAGCGTGAATCCCCCCCCCCCCTTACGCGATATACGCGCCTTACTTTCGTCGACTTTGCGCGCGGGACGATCGTCCTATCGAGAGATAGGACGCCGGTGCCGGTAATTGTCGTCAATTCGCGGAATCCCACTAGGCGGAAACTAGAAATCTGGAAGAAAGAGAAAGAGAGAGAGAGAGCAGAGTCGTAATACTCGTGAGAGCATATTTTGAGAAACGTGTATAGTCGCTATGAATTATTACGTCTCTCTTTCGTCTATAGATTGGCAAGGGGTAAAATCTACCAGAATGTAATTCCGGGGAAATTATATGCATAGGGATATAGACGGGATCGCGAACTTGGTGAAAAAGAGCCGCGACTAAAGGCACACGAGCATTGCGCGATATCGATCTCGTTTCGTTTTGTTAAATGCAAAACAGGCTACTCGCGTTCCCCACACGCGAGATATCACCGGCATCCAATTTCCCACATCCATCTGAAATCTGGAATCTTCTCCCTCCTCTCTTCCTCCCTTTCCCTTTCTTCGACGCACACGGATCGCGGTATCCGTGCGTGTATCGTACGTGTCGTCGATACCCCGAGAATTCTTGAGCCTCGATATCCCGCGCGTCGCGCGCGATAATGCCAAAAGCCACTAATACCACCAGACGTAGGGCGATCTCCCTTGCCCCGCGTGTGCGAGGGATCCTCCCGAAAGCGGCGCTTTCGATTTTCCGCGCAATTTTCGAAGCACGGGCGGACAGATGGCCCACGAATCACAGCCATTGTCGCTCGACAATGCCTCCGTACCTCATCTTCCCCGTGCGCGCGGCGGGTCCTTGGTCGCGGTCTGTGTTATGTATATATTACCTATCCGTTATGTACACACCCCCGCGGACATACACCACGTATTATATCACATAACATACGCGCTTGGTGCGCATACGATCGTGTGTACAGGGTGTCCCGGGGCTAATGCTCGAACATGGCCGGACTGTCAGTTTTTCGATGAATTATGAGGTCGACCTACTCCCCCCTCGGCCTCTCGGATCGCCGATAATCGCGAGCCTTTAATAAATTACGGCGTTACACTCGCGATCGGCGCTCAGATTAAACTTCCGCCAAGAAGTCTCCGCGGGATGAAAGATTTTGTTGTACCCATTTATATACCTCTTGCCTCCCCCGCCCCCCGCGCGCGCTGGCGCGCGCAACTTAATTCATCAAAATTCTCGTCGGCCTTCGATCGCCGTCTAACTCGATAACCATCGATGCTGCCTCCGCGACTTGCTAGCAAACTTCATTCTTCTTAGTCACGATTCTCTGTCATCTGGAGTTGAAGGCGCGCCTGCGCGCGTGCGCGCGCGCTACGTAGAGACACCCCGTACACGTACTAGACACCGTGCTATACCCACTCATACGTACCTTCCCTGGAGAGTATTACGTACATACACCGACTATGTGGCCGGGAATATAGGTGGTAGGTAATATTCGACGAAGCCGAAAGCACGTTCGAGCGATCGATCTCGTGCCCCCCCCTCTCTCTCTCTGTGTGTGTGTGTGTGTGTGTGTGTGTGTGTGTATCTTGCTCGCGCGCTCTCTCTCTCTCTCTCTCTCTCCGTTCTCTCTTCCTCAACACCGAAGTCTCCAACCCTCTTCGCCTCCTCCTCGCGAGTGCCGGTTGCATTCGGGGTTCCAGACTTTAGCGTCGCCACCGAGAGAGGAGCGCCAGAGGAGAGAAATGCGAAGGGCCAAGAACGCGAGCGAGCGAGCTAGCGAGGGTGGTTGGAAAACCAGAGAGGTGCGGGACGTCGAAAGGGAGTGCGACGATCGGAGGTGGATACCCTGCTAGGTATCTCAACTTACGATTGCCCCGGGGGCGTGCACAGAAGTGCAAAGCAATCGTCTCCCAGCCTCGACCCGTCTCGAGCTCTGCGGGCTCTCTTCTCTGCCCCCTCCGGAAAGGGGTAACGTATCGAGATACACGCGAGAGCACCGAGGGGTTGGATATCTCTCGGTGGCTCGCTACCGTTGTTGCTGCCTGGTTTCGGGCTCGATTTACAGCACGAGAACGCACGACTTACGGAATTCCCGTGGAAGTCCGATCTCTCTCTCTCTCTCTCGCTCGCTCGCTCGCTCGCTCGCTCGCTCGCTTATTCCGCCCTTATGTGCGCGCGGATACGTGTGTATACTATGTTTACCTCCCAACGATCTTCTTCTCTTACCGGCGAGGCGAATCAGCCGACGTCGCGGATTTACGGCGCGCGGAATTCGGACGACGCTCATTCGTCTTCGCGCGTTACTTCCGGTAAGTCGACGTATTCCCTCGCTTCCCTCTCCYTCTCTCTCTYTCTCTYCCTCTCTMTCTYTCTCTCTCTCTCTCTCTCTCTCTCTCTCTCTCTCTCTCTCTCTCTCTCTCTCTCTCTCTCTTCGTCGGGCGTGCTGATATTTTTCTCCGAGCAGGCTGGAAGCGAGGAACGCTCGCGCGAGATTCGCATGATCGATCTCGAGAAGAGATTCGCGCGCGTCTGCCGCGAGAAGGGTGGTTCCTATTATTTTGCGGTTCCGCGCCTCCAGCCGGCGTCGTATATGACGATAATCGACGATCGATGGCCGATACTCTCTCTCTCTCTCTCTCGCTCTCTCTTCGTCGGGCGTGCTGATATTTTTCTCCGAGCAGGCTGGAAGCGAGGAACGCTCGCGCGAGATTCGCATGATCGATCTCGAGAAGAGATTCGCGCGCGTCTGCCGCGAGAAGGGTGGTTCCTATTATTTTGCGGTTCCGCGCCTCCAGCCGGCGTCGTATATGACGATAATCGACGATCGATGGCCGATAGCCGATAGCCGGGTAGTCGGGAATCGAGAATCGAGAATCGAGGATCGATAGTCGATAATATATACAGCCTATGGGGAACTTAGTTTTCCGCTGCCTGCGAATTCCCGCTGCATCGAAATTTATGTCGCGTTATTTTGCGATTTTACACTCGAATTATAAGCAGATACCCGCAGCGTATCCGTGTTTGCCGGAATTTTTCAGTCGCGCACGCTGACGTTGTTTTTCGTCGTTACTTTGTGGTCTCGCCTGCACGTACTTTTCTCATGCATTCTGGAGTCTCGATTCGGAGTTTCTCCACTCGATCGTTAACGGAAGCTGTTGTCAATGTTAATCGCCATCTAGTTTCCCCTGCGATATGATTCGCAAATATCGACAATATCTCCGCGTTCTCTTCCGATCAATACTGGATATCGATCTATTTTTCCAAAAACCGCATCATTGGCTCGCATCACTGCGAGCATCGCGTCGATAATTGTATAAGACTCGAGTATGCGATGTTATACGCTTTACAACTGTCGGGAGTATCAACGAGCGGAGAGGCGGGGAGCGCATTTGCACCAAGTTTATCAAATGTGGTTAAATCGCACATGAAGAAATATGCGCGCCGTAAGGTCGTAGTTGGGAATTCTTTAATGATCCGCGATGGAATCGGTCTTCATGCAGTAACCGGAAACGTACGGGCTTACGGGGGAAATGTGGGCGCGCAAGAACGAGGGCGTAGCGAGATTCTGTGACAAACGACACGACTATACGTTATCTCGGAGACCGAGATACATGTCTTGGGGAGGAAGTTTCCTCTGTAGTTTCGCGCTCGAATTACAACGGGAACGCGCATTCGGCGCTTTCTCCGCAAGTCGAGCGCGCTTTCTTTCGCGCTCTATAATTCGCCGTTCCCATTTTCGCGTACTCCCCATCGTTTACGCGATTCCCGACGATTTCGCGGACGGAATTGAGAAGAGGGCCAATGCTGTCGTTGGTAACCAATCGGAGTTACAGGCGCGATATGGAAAATCCGAAGCAGCGGCGATCGTCAAAGAATGAAGGAAACTATGCTACCAAAGCATGATGGACGTGCATTAGAAGGAACTTTAGCGGTATTTCTCAAGCGGCGCATCCGGAAAGATATACGAGCTTAATTAAGAACGGACATGCATCACGAAGTTCCGTCCGTGCGCAGCGCGTTGCAAAAATTCCTTCGCCATTTCGAAAAATTTCACGGAACCGTATCACGTTGTATTCGCGCTTCGCCGAAACGACCGGAAAGGCAAAATCTAATATCTTTCGTGTTCTTTCGCGAATTAGTTTTTTTCCACCGTGTTTTTCAAGCTGGGGAAGTAGTAAAGTCGAGTCTGAAATCAGGTCGAGAAGCTCCTCGCTGTATTCGTCCATGTATCAACTCTTGCAGAATTGCAAAGATAATTGTAAAATAATATTGCGGAGAGACGGGCGGAGACGCGAGGTAACTTGCAGGCAATCAAGTTCGAAGCGTTTAATTGTTTATACGATTTCTTCCTTCCCAACGTCACATCCAGCCCGTAACTTACGGGCCCAAGGGTCTCCTTTCTTACAGTGGAAGGAAATAAATATCTATTTCGATCAGGACGCGTGTTAAAACTGACCGTCAACGGTCAACACGGTCGCGAATGCAGACGCAAAAACAAACGCATTATTCCGATTTGACGGTAAAAAGCTCCTTCATCGTGTTCCGATCGGTGCCGGCTACGGCATTAGCAGCAAATTAAGCTCTCTCTCTCTCTCTCTCTCTCTCTCTCTTTCGATGCGAGCGCGTAAACGCGTCGTAGTCGGGCATCGATTTTGGTGTGGGTGTGCGCTCCCGTACGTGGAAGCGAATTATCTGCCGGTACTCCGATTCGGCGGTCCGAACGGGGTTCCCTCCCCCTTCCCCCGTCGGGGGATCTGCGGGGGAGAGATCGATATCGAGCGATCGGGGCTGAGGCGGCGCGTCAATCACCTTCGGATTCCTCAAAAATTGCCAGTTAGCGGTCAGTTTGCGGGCGAGGCGCGCTCTATACTCGGAATACTTCGGATAGAATCCGTGAGAGAACATTCTCGACGTCCGCAACGTCGGCAACTGTCGAATTAATCCCGCTGTGCACGTACGTATGTACACGCCCCCGGAGATACGGGCACTTCCGGTAGCCGGAGCCGGAGAGGCCGCCGCGGTCGGCCGGGCCGCAGCGCGATTCCGCTCGCAAATACCGCTCGCGGGTGGTGTCAGTTTTGCCTGGTTTCTTCGCCCAACTATTCCGAACTCCCGCTAACGGCCTGGAAACGACTTGACGTCGATTTGACGGAGCGCGCGGATCACTCCCGCTGCCGTCGCCGCGTGCCGGCTCGCCGATTTCTTTAACGCGGAAATTCCTTGGCTGGCGCAAGAATTCCGCCAGCGGAAATTCCACCGTCCCCCCTCCCCTCCCTCCGCCCCCTCCGCGGTGCCTCCGGGATAATTCCACCCCGTGCGCCGCGCTTTACGCGCCCCCGTCCATTACGATGTCTCGTGCGCGGATCGAAGTAGAAAAAGGGGGGTTTATCGAAGCTGCGAGCATATCCAGACGCCGTCCGAGTGATGAGACGAGCAACGATTACGAGATTAAAGACGAGCGTAAACGATGCTCTTTTTGTGCAGCAGATTCCGGACTAGTAGAAAGAAAAACTCGAGCGAACTTCAGGCTCTGCTCAGACTCGACGAACGGGATTTCTCATTATCAAGACCTCGTCTTGTAACGATGTGTGTCTAATTTCCGCGACATGTTTCGCTCAATGAAAACTGAATGTACGCTGACGCGACCACGGAGAGATGTATTCGCGATTCCCTCAGTTCCGCGAAACAATGCGCCATCGAGACGAATACGCGGTGTTTTTCGAAGCGCACGTTCTGTCTCGCTAATATGTAAAACACATGGATCCGCATCGTGTCAGTCACTTTTTTAAATCCGTCAGCTAACGCGATGTGTCACGCATGGAGGAATCGCTCTCGCGAAAACCTCGCCGTGTATTTTACGTGATGCTCGTTTATTAGAAACGGAGAGCAATACCGCCGTCGATATCAAGCGTATTCCGGCTAATACGGCTGTTTCGAACGTAAAAGAGAGACTGTAAGTAAGATCATAAAATGAAAATTTGATTAAAGAAAATTGAACGTTTCGCTCGACGAGCTTACTCTTAATCTCGATAATCAATCGCGCCGCACCAAATATCGCCGAAAATTGTCACCGAATTGTAACGGTGATCGCGAAGCGGAACAGTTTTGTTTATATTCCCGTATATCGGCGCGTTTGCAAAATTGCGCTCGCTGCTCTTGTTCCTTATCGAGCCGATGAAATACTCGCAACATCGAGCTCTCGAATGTACACAATGCGCGCCGCACCTGGCGCGCCCGAATTCGCCGACCTCGCAGGTGAGACTCGCAGAGTTTCGGGCTTTTTCGGGGTTTCGGTTCGTGCTCTGAGCTCGACCACGAGCCGTATTTCGAGAGATTATCGTTGGACATCGAGGGGAGAAGAAGTTAAGTACGAGATCGATGGCCCTGGATTAATCGCCAATTTCATTGTTGCAGAGGATTCGCCGATCGAGCCGCGTGTTGTCATCGGAGCCTCGAATCAGCGGCGAGTCGACGTTCTCCTCGACACGGGTGAGTTCTCATTCTTCTCATGCATCTCCCCTGCCCCTGCTCTGCGCGATCGCGTCCTGTGTTTACTTACGCACGGCTTTTGTGGGGGTTGTTTGCCTCTCGGGGGCCGTAATAAACGCCTCCCTCGCTTTCTTATCCGCTTTCGGCTACCGTCCAGCATTGTTGAGAAAGTTTTCGGTGCGCCCGCCGCGCCGTTATATCGATATCGCGTTCGTAACGACGAGGGGTCGAGTTGCTTGACCCCGCATAAAGTGCGGGGCTTGTGGGTCGTGTGCCGGGTATCTTGAAAATCTCGCAAGGGGTCAGGGCGTGGTGCCCGACGTCTGCAATCAGGCTGCGGTGTGTCTCGTTCCTCGCGCGCTGGCGCGCTGCAACGCGCGACCCTCCTCCTCCCCCCCCTCTCTTTCTGCTTTCCTCCCTGTGCGCACATCCACTGTCACACATCCGTGCGTAACGCACGTGCACCCTCTGTTGAACTCTGACGCACACATTCACAGCTGAATCGACCGCCGCCTGTTCTGATTAGCGGCAAATAATGCCCGTAACAATAGCTACCGTTCTCCGCTCTCCGGCTTGTCCGTCGCGCGTCTATGCGCATCGACGTTCGCTCGCGTCGTGCGTGTGTGCGTGCGTGCGTGCGTGCGTGTCTGCGTGCGTGCGTAAGACCCTTCGCCGGGTCTCGTCGAAGGGTCCAACGGCGCCCTTCACATCGAAGCTCCGGAGACACGAGCCAGTCAATCCCCATCTGCTTCCGATTCCTCTTGACTTCTCTCTCTTTCTCTCTCTCTCTCTCTCTCTCTCTCTCTCTCTCTCTCTCTCTCTCTTCCTCTGGTTTTCTCTTAGCGCTCGATGCGTGTTCCTCTACGTCCACGGAATTTCGATGATCTCCGAAACAGATTTATCGCGCCTCCTTCCGATCCTCCTGGACGCTCTCGATATCCCCTGGCCGCCTCAGTATCGATCACGCCGCGCGCGAATAGCCAGCTCGAATCCTTCTTTCCTTTTTTTCCCCATTTTCTCTTTGCTTCCGCTTCTCTCGCAAGCGTCTTTGATACGTTGAATTCTTTATGAGCACTTTGCGGGCGATTCATCCGCGATACAGAAATAGTGAGGGTAAGAATCAAGAATCGAGTATCAAGGCCCTCGGTTCCGTCTCGCGCTTTGACCTTGGGAAACACGCGGGGAGAGACGCTGATAATGATGATGATAATGAGACTGGTGAGACTGAGAAGTGACTTGATGAAGCGGCGGTCGCGACGACGGTTTCAATCGTCCCTGAGTTTGACTCCGCGACGGCATTTCGTTATCTCGTTCTCGCTTTTGTTTGGTCTCTTATCGCCAGCCGAGGCGATGAAAGTTATCGTTCGATCGCGGCTGCGGGCGAGGCGTCATCAAGAAATAAATGGCCGAGAGAAGCGAGGAGGTTAAGCTGGTTTTTCGCCGCTTAACCGCGCTCTTCGTTATCCGAGTCTTGGCAAGACTTCCGAGACATTAAAGAGAAGCAACGTTCGGAGACAGGTCGGGGGTTAAGCTCCTGGCTTACGGTTACGGTTAATAGTGGTGATTAACCCTTTACGGAGCCAATCTTTACGCGCTGATAAAAAATCACGCGAGATTAGTGGGGGGATATTGGAAACTCCTTGAAAAAGATGGTACGATGCCGGCTTAGCGAAGACAACTTAGGTTTCCTTACAAAGCTTGCTCCGTTAATTAGTTATAGCCAAGACGTGGAACACAGTTCGCGCATGTTCCATATTTCATTGCACGATCGTGATATCGCCTGATATCGCGATCAGATCACGTTCAGGTAAACGGCAGGTCGCGATTTTAAATTGCTTTAGATATCAACGACCGACTAACGTCCCTCTTGAATCGCCGTCGAATGTTATTTCAAAAAATGACGAACATTACGTGTATTACCTTGTACTAACCTTGTATTACCAGACCTTCCAGATGTATTCGTCTTCCGATTATATTCGGAGCGCCGATAAAAAGCGCGGTAAAAACTTTCTCTTATTAGCTTCATCTCGAGCCGTTCATCGCCGAGTTCTCGAGCGCCGCGTTATCCGCCGACCCAGATACATTCGAGATCCTTCGTTATCGCTCAAGGATCTCGAGTCAGCAGGAACCACCACCACCATCTAATCCCACGGAAAGCCCTCGATCGAAAAAGCATCGATCTCCAATTCATTCCGCCCCGTTCGTGCATGATCGGGCAGCGGAGCGGGAAGCAGTCGCCACGACCGGACGGTCTCGATCGCGCGCGCGAGAAAGAAACGGACAAAGAGAAGGAGACGGAAACGGAGAGGGCTCCTTTTTTAGAACGGGAATAATCATTCGAATTACGGTCATTTTCTGTGCGACCGCACAGGTGTCCGATTGCACGCGCGCGCGCGCGCACACGCCGCATCGCGGTGGCTAGCCMCCGCCGCCGCCGCCGCCGCCATCGTACACGTGTCACCTGCACTTCCACTGCACGTCAGTAGCCGGCGCGGCGTATATGCAGTAAAACTCATGCGCGCGCGCGCGCGCGCGCGAGTCGACGAGGTGCACGACCGCGTTAAACGCACGGCGGCGGTGCGTTTGAAAAGTCGGATTTAAAATCAGCTCGAGGGTCGAGAGAGAGAGAGAGAGAGAGAGAGAGAGAGAGAGAGAGAGAGAGAGAGAGAGAGAGAGAGAGAGAGAGAGAGAAGAAGAGAGCGGTCGGTCGAACGCCCGGATGCTCCGCGAACGCTGCGGAAAATTAAATTAAACACATTTTAACGCACCGCGCATCTCATTATCACAGAGGGAGATCACAGAGGGTGTGCTTCATTTCGGCACGCGCGCGCACATGTTACAGCCGGGACGCTTTAGCGACCAGCGACTGGAAATTATTCGCGCGTCGAATCGGCGCACTTAAACGGTGCTCGATGCCACGTGATAAAGGTGTTGCGATTGTTTAACCGTCGAATGCCACAGTCGCGCGTGATCGTCGATCGTAACCGTTTGAAGACCGCGACTCGGAGCTCGCTCTCTCGATCGGAATATGATCGGCGGTACGCTCCGATCGTTCAATCGTGCACCTGTCGATGTCAATGCTGGTTAACACGCGTCAGCCAAGCTAGCCATTTTGCAATGGTGAATCTACTTCACGAGGGACCCTCGTTAACCACCGTCGGGACTTTTGCCGTTATATCGGTCGCGCTCCTTCCGATTTTCCGCCAAATCCTTGTCGCTCGCTCGCGGTACTTAATACTCCTCGACGCGCCATTATCTGAAAAGTCCGCGTCCGTCCAACTGCCCGCCCGAATATCGGGATTGTCGCGTGTATCAGCAGCGGAAAAATCGCGATTGACATCCGATCGTCGCCAGCTACTGACCGAGCTCTCTCTCTCTCTCTCTCTCTCTCTCTCTCTCTCTCTCTCTTTCTCTCTCTCTCGGGCATGAAACGCGACACCCGTTCAAGGTGACGCTGCCGGGGCTAAGACGCCCAGCGCGTCGAGGCAGCTGCTCGATAACCAGAGCCTTCTACTATCGCACCTGATCTTATTAAAAAGTCCTTTTTCTTTTTCTTTTTCTTTTTTTCTTTTTTTGAGCAAGTTTAAAGTTTTAGCAAGTTGATTTCCTCCCGGCTGGAATCTTGCGAGGGTCGCGTCGATCAGAATTTTAATACGATGGAGTGATCGAGTCATCATTGGATAAACGCGCGATCATCGAAGAGACCGTCCGTCCTCGCAACGTGTTTCCAGAAATGCGAATGGGAGAGGATTCGGTGATTCGGTCTGAGCGGTTTCGGCGTATAACGGAGATTTCCATCGTTCCCGCGCCACGCTCGCAACGGCGGATTGGCCACCGATGATTCAAAACAAGAGCCGGAACTTGTTTCGTCAGATAGTAACCTAGAGGCTTAATCTACGGAAAAAAACATCACAGTTATTCTTCATCCCTTTTCGTGGTGACCTTTATCAGATCGACGTTTTCATTCGGGGAGCAACCGACAACGAACTTGACAGAAGAGATTCTAAAAGTCATGTTTAGGAGCTACAAACGAACGAGGAGAAAAGGGGGAGTAGGTAAGGACATTCGAGGAGAATGTCTGAAAAGTGAATCATAATGCCTGTTCATACGTAGTGAAGCGAATCGCGTTCAATTATTTCTCAAGTTGCCGGTACAACGGCGGAGGTGCCGTTCGGCAACCAGATGCGCGTGTCCGGTTGGTTGAGTGCACAGCGATGATTATACTCGCCTCGGAAAACAGCGAGGGATTAGCGTGTCGTTTCTCTCTTTTTTCTCTCCCTCGTCCTTCTCCCATCTTTCTCTTGCTCTTCCTCCGTGTTTAAATCCGCTTTGGAAGCACGCTAATTTTAATAGGTCGCCGTGCATTATTCAGGCAATTGAAGCGTTTCTTCCGCGTCAATGTTTCGCCGCCGTGTTGCATTCTGCAGGACGCGTTCGCGCTTAAGAACGAGCGAGCGAGATCGCGCACGTGATTTCGCGTCGTCGCGATTTCGACTCGGCTCGACCGGATGTGACGAGGAACGCGACGCCCCGAGGGAGGCGATTTTTCGTTATCCGCGAAGACGTCGATCGAGTTCGAATCGCGAGACTGTCATCGCGCCGCGCGACATTTCCCGCTGACCGGTTTTCCCTCCAAGTTGATGCGAGAAAGCTACAAGGGCCGCCAATGGGGGAGTGACGATCGGTCGACGCGTAAAAGCGATTATCGAAAGTTTGCTGACGTGTTTTTCCAGTCTTTGATTTCGAGGCACGTCGACTCGCCGGCCGCTGGCTACACAAGGTCCGGTCGCTCTCGTGCAATGGCCGCCGGTGGTACAGCGAATACGTGTAAAAGGGAAGTGGAAAAATAAAGTGGATACGCTAGCTCGTTAACCTTTAAGTAGCCCGTGAAATGTTACACGCTCGTTTCTCGATTCCACAACGGGTTTGTTTAATTGTGACAGTCCGAGGTTCGGATAACGTCTGGTTTTTTCGGACCGATCGACAAGTCGTAGTCTCGCCGTCGTGAATTCCCGAAATATTTGCGATCAGACGGAGCGACGTAGACGTCGGGCTTGCGAGTGGAAAAATAAACGATTCTAATAAACGTTGAATTAATCTTCTCGCCACGCGAAGATTAATTCATTCGAGTACGATTATTAGATTGTCCGTTGTTTCGATGCGAACCGAAGCATTTTTGCCTTTGGATTTTCATTTCGGATGTTTAACGAGAACGGAGTCGGACGGAGGGGGATGGCAAACTTGGGCGAGCTACATTTGGACATGCATTTCCCTCTATTTTCGACCAATATTAGTTGTTCCAAGCCTGCAAATTACTAATTCACTTAACAGCGAGTTATATTATCGAATATATAATGACCGGGCTCTGCGCCCGATACACACAGCTACGCGGATAGGTAGACGTCCGGTGTCGGTCCGTCCGGTCTCTGTCGTACTATTTGCAGGCAAATATGAATCCATCGCGACACGGCGCTTTAATCGCGTTTGTTTTGTCGCATCCGTTTCACCGCGGACGAGCGAATTAACGAGCGAGAGCGAGACCGGCTGTCCGCTGTCTAATTTTTTTCCTCGATCCGGAGAGCGCCGTTCGCCGGTGACACGAAAAAGGTCGATCGCCGACAGCGTCAATCACGGTCAATGGACATAAAAGGGATTACCGAAACTTCACTAATGTGATTTCCTTCCGTCGCCATTCGGCCGGCCCCCGATATACACGTTACTCGCAGTTCAGCCGCGTGTCAACGCCAGCCGAGTCGAGAACCGCGCAACAAGAAAGGGTCGATAAGGCGCGCTGCCCTTGCTGCTTCCTCGCGCGATACTTGCTATTGTCCTATATAAAGATTCTCCACGATTCCATCGTCACATTTCAAAACGAAATATCGAGCTTCCAGCGCACCGTCGTCGCCGACAATGACAACGACGACGATTGTTATTGACTGGACCATCGCGATCGTTGAACGGACCGTTATCTCTGTATTTTTCCGTTCACTCTTTCTGTCGATATATACTTGATACGACGTTTTGATTTTTTGCACGGCCAATCGGGACATTCCCGCCGCTAAATTAATTTCCACGAATGCGCGAGCGATTTTTATGTACCTCTCGCCAGTCGCTCCTTCGTTCCGTCGACGAAATCGTTCACGTCGACGAAGGAATCGCCGATACGCTCTCACGTGTTTTCATTAATTCACACCTTGAAGACACCTCGCGAGGGCAATTCAAACGGGATTTCTCTTCGCCGTGTAAACAGTTGAGACAGTGATTCCATCACGATGCTCCGAATTATTCCTATACTCTCATCTCCATCTCCGGTATCTGCGCCGACACGAGAGGCCACGAATGCCGATTGCATCGACGCCGTCAATCACACGGTAGTCATGGACAAAAATCGCGATTGTTGAAACCTCGATAACGCGATTTCCGTGCTCGACGGAATTCCTTTCCATGCGCGCCAGTCGCGCTTCAATTACGCGTCGTGCGACGGCTGAATCGTACACCGAAGATCATATTGCAAACGGATAGACGAACGTTACGGAAAAGTGAGAGAAACGCGGGACGGACGAGAATCGCGCGGAATCGTTAAAAGCGCAGCTCGCATGAATATAGAAGGATATTTTGCAACGGCGAGATTGGAATCGATGCCATGTTTACGATAATAATCTACGCTGCGTATAACTAATATAATTTTATCGGCTAACACCGGCTGTATCTATAACAAAAGAAGATATTCCGCGAGATGAAAGCTTGACGCGCGTGTAATTTTATCATCGCGCCGTTATCCTTCCCGTTATAATTTCCACTCGCGCCGCGGCACGGATTACTTGCGATCAACAATCTCGGGCCCTTTAAAGTTCCCTATACCCTAACAGCAATACAAGAGCCAGCTGTGTGCGTATCGGTATGTTAAAGCACATTATTCGTCGTTCATGGTCGAAACGCGTTCGACCTACGGGACTTTGCGCAGCACGGCCGATGCAGTGCGAGCGAGCGAGCGATCGATCGATCGATCGATCGATCGATCGATCGTGCCTGCGACCGCTGTTTTCTAATTCTCGCGGTTAAGCGATACGGCGGACGTATCGGGAGGCATTCGACCGGCATCGTGCATGAATGTGCCGATCGCCGCGCGCTACCGCTTACAGATTTTTTCTCCGGCAGAATGGATCCCCGCGGTGATACGACACGGCGTGAAAGCCGATTCCGTCGACGCTGTCAGTCACGGCACGACGGATATAAAAGCGATTACCGAAACATCGCTAATGTGATTTTCTCGGCGAGCGGTCGTGAGTCCTCTCATATCGGCGACAGCGTGTATTGACTTTTGCTCGGCTCCTCGTGAATGAAAGATGGCGCCGTGGATGGACCGTGGATCGATATCGCCGCTCGGCGAGAGCTCCCTTCGCAAAATCGCCCTTCGCGGCGACGCGCGTCACGGAAGTCCACCAAAAAGCGATCGCGCGTAAACCGAGAATCGACTTGTCAGGCAGGCGTCCCGAGACGGACGATACTTTCGCGACAACACGGCGCGCATTGCTCGCCGGATGTCGGCTTCTCAGGCACTTGGTGTTGCTTCTTCTTGCCACGAGGAGGAGGTCCAAAGACCGAGACATCAGGGAGCATCCAAGATGAATGCTTAGACTCGATACTTTTTACATGACTGAGTTTTAACAAGTTTCGTGGTTAACGAAAATCGCAGAAACGCAGAAACCGGCGAGCGCCAGTGACGACCTTCCGGATCTTCCGGTTTAGCTCGCTGGATATGCAAAAGTAGCACGAATACCGCCTCTCCCGATGGCAATAAGATGCAAGAGGCGGAAGAAAATACGTCTTATCGAAAGGTCGCAGGCAGCGTCGATCCGCGCCGATCCGCTCGGTCCGGGCGGCATTTTCGCCCGGTCCCTCCCCCCTCTCCCCCCTCTCTCCCGCTCCCTCCCCATCCTCTCTCTTTCTCTATGGCGTGCTCCCTTGGGGGCGAAGGGGGTTTGCCGGGTTATTTACCTGAATAAACCGCTCGATAAGAAGAGTATACACGATCCCTCGTCGTCGGCGCCGTAGCGCGACGTATATTAATAATTTCGCGGATACTTGGCGTACAAATCGCGCGCGTGCCTTCTGCCGCAACTTACTCTGTCATTCTGGCGGAAACGCGACATGAATTCGTTATGACGCGAGTTGACCGACACACGGTGGCTATACCACTCCAATTATCGCGCGTTCTTCCCTGCTTATTTGTTCGCAACGCGATACGTGGCGGTTATAAAATTGCCTGTCGTCGATTACATGATTAGCCGCGGCAAAATGCTGGCCGGATTCGCGAGCGCGGAGTCGTTACTTTTATCGAATGCAGCCAAACGAATGGACGGAGCCACGCTCGTGGCGATCGCGATCGCAAGTAACGCGGACGTGAATTCACGAAAGAGCCAAATCGGAGCCAGCCAAGGGATCGATTGTCTCTCTCGTTGTATCGTTGCTAACCATATAATGTTTAATGGGGATTCGTCCGTAAGTCATGTGCGATATCGGGTCGTATTACTGTATGATCATTGAACTCAAAATTCGATAATTTTGACACAGCAGAAGTAACACACTACTGCCGTTATCGTGTGTTTTTTTTCCCGGAATAAAGGGAGCGCGACGCGAATGGCGTCGCGACATTATTGTGCTAATTTGAAATTTTCACTTTCTTGGCGGGAACACAAGACGAGCATTGATTTTACGTTGAAATTGTCTGTTATTTACGCGTCGCACAGTGGTACTTTGTTCCTATTGATTATCGGTCTGAAATATAGTCGAGTTATTTGAAATTCATTACAGATGTTGCCTCGTATTTCATTTATTTAATTCGTTCATAATTATCTTTCTGCAATATTATTGCATAATTTCGGTATCATTTCGGTTTTGTTCTCTGTTAAATGTGCAAGATATCGGAAATGTAATTTTAATTTGCATTAATTCTATTTGGGCGCGTCCATTACTCCTGCGTTAAACGTCGCGCGTCGTGCCGTTCAATGGATATCGCATCCCGGTAAAGAGAAATTAACTTTTTCTCTTGTAAGATATAATTGACATCGATATCTCGAAAGCTGCGAGAAAACGTCAAGTAACAATCTTTGATCTTCGCCATTCCAATCGTGTACAGCAACAACCAATCGTATATAAACAATTCGATGAAGATGTGCATGATAATATATTAGGCTAATTTATTAGGAAAGTGGAAGCAACGTAACTGCACAGTCATCTCTATCGTGATTTTACGAAACGTAATTACGAAAACTTTTCCAAACCTGCGTTTCCGTGAAATTAGTGTTTTATTATTCAACGCAAAAGCACGCAATAATACGCTTGCCAATTAATGGTAGAATAGCGTAAACGTTATTCCAGATAATCCGCGTGCACGCTCGCGATCGCACAAAGAAAATAGTTTTCCGTTAGCAACTTTTGTACGATTTAATTGAGAGGCCTTTAATTGGCACGCTTTTTGCCTGCTTTTTGCTTTCAACCTACATTACATCATAAGAAGAAACACCGGCGCGCAAACGCATATTAAAAAAGCGCAACGTGAAATCGTTTTAATCCGCTTTACATTCATCCGAGACGCGATACATCCGTATCAAGTCACGCTGCTAATTGTGGCCTCTGGCCGCGTGTCGATAACGTCCATCCGAGCGTGTGATCTCTCTCTCTCTCTCTCTCTCTCTCTCTCTCTCTCTCTTTCTCTTTCCCCGTGGATATCTCGTCACCCGATAATCACATCGTCGTCGTAATAATGCGCGCGATTCCCGCGGGACGCGGCGCTCTTTGGATTATTACTTTCTTCGAATTACGCCGCCTGTCGTTGTTCCTAATCGCAATTAATACGCAATACGAGCGGGACTTGCGCAAGCTCGCAGCTCGACCGAAGTGGCGTCTCCGGTTATTAAATTCCGCGTGCTTTCCGTGCGCGCGACAGTGTCACTGTCAGTGCGTGCTCGCCGGTAATTCCAGGCGCGCGGATAACCGCCCGGCCGTGCATCAGGCGGTGGATTTTATCGTCCGTCCCGGACTCAGCCAACGTGCGATTATCATAGCGATACGTTCCCCAGCCAGGTTGCTCCCAGGACCCCTCCGGCTTGGAAACGCGCATGACGGAAGCGTGCACGGTTGTCGGCGGCCGCGTACAGGTGCTCGTGCACCTCGTGCTACAGTGCACGGAGTATTCCGGAACTGGTTGGCAGAGGATTGGCATTAAGGAACGCGCGGACGGTCGATCGCGAAATGAACACGTAGGAGACTGCGAGATCGCGAGGCATCCGAAATATTGAGCGATCAACGCGGACCTCTCCATTAATTCGGCGTTGGACTTGGCTCAATGGAAACTTGATCCGCCGCACGAGCTCCGTTTTCATCCCCGCGTCCCGTTATTTTTTCAAGCTCGTTTCACGGAGAGCCGATATTAAATTGACACAGTTTCCTTTTTTTCTCCCGCTCCTGCCGTATCCGTCAATTTGATTAAAGCCTGCGGCTGACGGAGGACGTGACATCGAGCGGGTTCGCGTCGCGTCGCGTTAACGCAACGCTGCCATCCGTGAATTATAATTTAGCGATTTAGAATATATATATCGCCGAATATATATATATATATATACGCCGCGATGATCGTCGCGCGTATGTCGATTGACCCCGAAACCGTCATAATCCCGAGCAACCGTCGTCATCGCTCGAGCATCGCGCTTGGATGGGATTTTCTCCTTTTCGCCTCGCTGTCGGCTGGCAGGATTATGCAAACGCGAATCGTTCCGTGCCTCTCCTCCTACGGGAAACGTTAGATCGTATATACGGAAGGAAAAGCGCCAAGTCCCGCGCGTTATACTTAACCTCCGGACCCGAGAGTCGTTGCGGGCCCTCTGATTACGGTGCATCTCGCGCCGTAGCGACGCGATGCACGCCACGCCGATAAAAGTCGCTGCTTTTCCGGCATGAAATGCCCCGCCGAGATTGCGCGCGGCCGTGTGTTTCGCGCCGGGGCCAGGTAATCGACTCGAAATTGAAAGAATGTCGTTACCGGACGGTGGGGGGGAGGGGGGAGGGGGGAGGTCCCCGCTTATCGCGACTATGCCGCCGCTCGTGTCTATTAATCACGGCGGCGAGATAATGCGACCGCGCCGCCATTGTGGACCCGAGGGTTATCATGCGCGCCGTAATTACATGTTCCTAATATCTTCCGCCTTGCGCCGGTAATTAGGCCCACTCGATGTCCCACTTCCCCCCCCCCCCCCCACTTGCCGATTGACCGGGGATTGACCGGTTTGACGGACGTGATTTTTGTAATTTACGACGGCGATGTCTATCGGCCGTAACCGATAGCCGGATGCCCGCGAACGCCTCAATTACGCTAGATTGGCTTTGCGCTCGATAAATACGTGATTTTTATTCCGAAACGTTATTAATCGCGTTCGCTGTAATAGCGGAGGCTGGTATCCTCCCGCTTACCCGAAAAGCTACCTAATATTTGGCGATCGTGTGCCCCTCCCCTCATGATTTATCATGGGCGGTCTATATTATTCGGCGTAATATTTTCGGCGTTACATTCGTCGTTCGGTCGATGGAATAACTGGCGCTCGCTGAAAAAAAAAAAAGGACGTCCATCGAAAATGTATTTCCAACGTTTTATTACAAGTTATTAGCCCTGCCGTCACACACGGAATAACGGATATTTAGAGTATTCCGTCCGTGTGGATTATATTTTGAAATAATCCTCGTCGGAAGTGTTGCCCGTGGATTTTTATTGGGTTTATCGGTGTTCTATGACGCGAAGTGTTACCTCCCCCGCCCCCTCTCTCTCTCTCTCTCTCTCTCTCTCTCTCTCTCTCTCTGCGCTAACTCGCGTGCGGATTCAATGGAATCATTCGTGCCTCCTGAACTCTCGCGCGCGAGAGATCGAATGCTGCATCGCCGGGCCGAGCCGGAAACATCAAATGATAGACATCGGCACTTTTTCCTTTAGATTCACTCTGCTCTGCTCCGAATCCGGTTGTTGCGTGCGAGTATTTCGAAGCAGCTTGCGAGTCCGTTCTCTGGACTCGAGCCGTCGCTATACCCACTGATCTCTGACGTCACTTCCTGCCTTGCCAGTGTTCCCTCTTTCAAGATCCGACGTAGATTGCGAGCCGCAACGAGGCCGCCGTTCGTGTATGGGGTTTTACGGTTTCGTTCCTTTGTTCGTTCCCGTAGCTCTCCCGCTCGCGGAGTGAACCTCCGCGCTCACGCAGAGACAAAGAGCGCGATGTAGAACGCGGCTGAGACGGTTTGAGACGCGACATATTCGTAGAATCACAAATGCCGCGGAAGGAGCCAGCTGGAACTTCCTTCGCGGACGCGAGGCGTCCGTCTCCGCTCCGAGAGAGCGCGCAGCTTTTGCCCGATTCCTTTCCGATAGTATGCGAAAGTTCCGTTCGACGCTGACGAAGATTAATGCACTTGCTCTTAAATTAAATTCGACGGATTTATCGTTAGAATTATACACGGAACGAAATGAAAAGCGGAGACAGGGCGGACGCGGCGAGGGAGAGGCTCGATGCGTTATTTCGGTTACCGCGAAAGGAAGACCGAGAGAAGAAGTTCTCCCCGTGCGGCGGAGAAGAAAGGGGAAACACGACGGTTACGGAAATGATGCCGATCATTAGCGGGCTACATCTGCGTTGCGTCGAAACTGCCGGGTATAAGATGATTCCCCGATAATGCGAAGACTATCGAGCGGGCTTGTAAATAAGTAAGCGTACGATTCCGCTGCTACTACATCCCGCGATCGTACCTCTTTCCTCCCTTCCCCCCCTTTCTCTCTCTCTCTCTCTCTCTCTCTCTCTTCGATTAATATGCCCAGAGCGCAACGCGCTCCTGATTCTTAACTCGCGTAACGGCGGTGCCTGCAATTTCATCAAGGACCCAGTTAACGGTAGCGCGCATGCGCGCGCGCGCGCGCGGAATGCGTTGCTTCTTCTTTTCCTTTATCCCGGGATTTAGTTTATAAATATTTATTTCGTCATTTTCCTAATTACGCGGGTGAAGTTATCCGCGCACGAACGAGCGCGAGGAGACATCCATACCATACCCCGTTGCTGAAGTACGGGAGCCGCATAGAAATGGTCTCGTGCAAAAAGCACCATCGTATACATCGGCATTGTGAACGTCGCGGCGCCGCTCCGCGCGATGCTTCTTTTCCCGGCGCGCGCGCGCGCGCGCGCTTGGCTGTGGCCGGATAATTTGTAGTAACACCGAGCGTCTTTGTTTCGCGGCTAAGCGTTTCCTCGTTATTGTATTCGCTACGAGGTTGTAACAGTTACTGCCGCTGCGTAGCTCTCTGTAGATACCGTTCGTTGCGGCGCATCGCAGTAAATACATCACGAGAGTTGCCGCTGCCGTTGCCGCCGCCGTCGTCGTTGCTGTAGTCGGAGAAATTGTTCGCGTAATGGTATCTCTTATTCTTACGAGCACGCCATCCCCTTCGTTTGCTCGTTCGTTCATTCGTTCGTTTACGGTAGCGCGGTGCGACCCGTTAAAAATTTATTACAATCTGGCTGCAGCGGCTAGGTGAGGTGTGGAGCGAACGGGGATACCGACCGTAAAGCCCGTAGCGAGAATTACAAGTTTTACAATTTGATTATCGTCGCAAAGTGGTTCGGTCGCCGTAGTTACTGCCCGCGACTACTCGCCTATTAAGAACCAACGCCGGAACTTGGCCGGACTCGCCGGTATTATTTATTTTCGAAAGCCAATGGCTCGTTCGATCGACCCAGTTTCGCCTCTTTCGATGTCTTTTTTTTTCCCACCTTTTCCTTCTCCTTTTTTTCCCAAGCAAGCCATTTTATCTCGCCGCTCCTCCTCCTCCTCCCTCTCCCACCCCCACCCCGCGCGTTCTTAACTTCGACGTTGGACTTTGCTGTTCCCGTAGCAGTCTTGTCATATTCGACCACGAGCTATTAATGGTTCTCTCCTCACGGCTGCCTTTTATTTCGCCTAAACTCCGCGGTCCGTCAATCGACAATTTGTATCGATATCAAGATGAGCTCCAATTTCCAGAGCTCGCGGTAATCTGATTTTGGAGACCACTGTTTCGTCATGCAGGTGACAGTTGTTGATAAACTTGTTACACCTCGAACGAGGGCGATCAGCATGTATTCTTGACTCTTTAAGCACATGATTAACCATGCAAAGACTTTGATGGATCGTAACGAATCATGTTACGGCGACGAATCACTAGTCATCACTGCTCGCTACTCTGCCTCTGCTAATTATTGAAACGGCGTTGTTAGAGCTAATTCCGAGCAAGATCAGAAGCAGAATCAAATTATCGCACGACGCGATAACGATGATAAACGCTCCGGGATATGAGCATTCCTTTTATCGCATCGGCGATAGCGGCTTCAAGGTCCAGCATAGACATTCACGCGTGTCGTCAGCGTCTCGTGGCGACTTTGCATTAAGCATTTATGCCATTTTCGCGGCAACGATCGCACAAGCCTGCAGCCACGCGATCGACTAATCTTACATCCATCTCGAGACTGCGGCAGAAACTATCTATCGGCCCGGACGCGCAGATATCCGGTCGGTTCGGTCTAGCTACTCCCAAGACGATCGCTATTACTGATTTATCGCGCTATTTTACTATTACCCCGCGGTGCACTTGGCAGTTACGCTTATCCCGGTCCGCTTTACTCTCTTGCGCGCTTGATGTTGCTCCGCCGGTCGCGTATTAATACGTATACTTATCGGAGATGATTTATCAGAGCTCGACCGATCGCGCCGGTCGATGGACGCGCGCGACCCGTGATCGTTCCGAGTCACGGTCTCCACCTACTCCTCGAGACAATCAATTTGATGGGAATCTACCGGCGGGCGAAAATACCGTGGCCGGTCGTTCATCCTTGTCAGACGGTAATTAACGTAAGCAAAGATCGTTATCTTCTTTGAAGCCCCGAATGCCTCTCCTCGAGTCGCCGTCTTCCTCCCTCTGGCGACTCCCTTCTTTTCACCCTCCTGCGTGCGCGTGGGGAAGGGTCCCGAGGCCCTATTCTCCGCGTGCTCCTTGTGTTCCCCCACCCTTTTTATCGCGGGATCAACCCCTCCCCTCCGCCCCCCCCCTGACTATTCTGCCCCTTCGTAACCCGCGGCTGTCGACCGTCTGCCGTTTTCCTCCCTGCGCGACCTTCTGCGCTCCTGCGCTCCCCTCTCCCGTTCTTCGATCCCTCGCCAGACCTCCCCCTGGTGTTTTTCCCGATAACGCGACCGGGAGTGGCCGCGGGGGGTGGCCGTGTCTGCTGCGTGCGCGTGCGTTTTGAATTTGCCGTGCGACGCGATTCTCATTGGACCGCAACGAACGCGCGTGACCCTGCTTTTCCCCGCGCGATATCATGGCGCCGCTACGTGTGATACGTAGCGTTAAAAAATTACTCGCCAGCCACTCGTTATGAGTCAGAACGCATAACAGGGCTGTGCGTTAATTTTCCCGAGGTTGGTTCGTCGCGACGTTTGACCTCTCTCTCTCCCTCTCTCTCTCTCTCTCTCTCTCTCTCTCTCTCTCTCTCTGCAGCGCGGGATACTTGTGGTTGGTCCATCCGCGGAAAATGTTTTTAATATTCCGGATGATGTTCCCGAAAATCAGAAAATCACTCTTGCGCGCGAGATCGCGACAGATGGGATTGCTTTGGAGTTACCGTCGAAAATCGAGAATCAGGATATCGGAGTACCTCGTCGAGATAGCGCCAGTACTCGAATACGGATAATCGATGAAGCGAATATTTTCGCGCGATTACGAATAAATAACGAAAACTTATTCCGTGCTTTCGATAATCGACCAAGAATGGATCCTGTCGCGAGCAGGCGTTATACTGCGACCACTCGACTCGAGTTAACGTCCCGTAAACGCGTAAAACGCTCTCGATCGTGCGCAGACTGCACACGCACACGGGCGGGCCAAGAATGATGCACACATGCACACATGCGCGCAGGCGTGCACGCGAGCGCGTGCATGCCCGAACAAGGGTTGAATCGAATGAATCCATAACGGATATGACAGAAGGGTTACCGTTTTTCCCATTACTCCGCCCGTGTATCGCGATCCGGAAATTACCTGCTCGTATTATCATACAAGGGTCAAATCGAGACCTGTGCCCTCCCCGAGGCTCCCCCGCATGCGAAATATCGCCGCGCCGTCGTATCCGCCAATCAATAGCCTTCGTGTTTGGCAGTCGGAGTTTTTTCGGCGGCGTCGCGAATGAGATAAAACTGCTTCGGACTGCTGCATCCGCGTGCGGAACGTTCGCGCCGTCCATTGCGGAATCCGTGTACGCGTTTCGCCGTCCAAGGTCGCCGTCGCGTAGGCGGCCTTTGCATCGTTTGCATCGTTATCGTACTCGTCGCAAACGGCTCGTGATAATTGCTCTCTGCCATTCGGGACACGCTTGCCTTGAGAAAGGCACGCGGATGCTGCGTGATCTCTATGCTGATGGGTCGATGCGTCGATTAAAAGCGTGGTTCTTTGACACGTTATCTTTGGCGAGCTTTATTTAGCCTTGCATTAAGCTATCTTTGTGCAATTATTCACGCAACGGACGCGTAATGGGGAAACGGGGATAGAGGCGATGTGATTAAAAAAGAAAAAGCCACCCCGAAAGTACATCATCGAGTTAACGCAAATCTCTTTTGTAATTTACTCGTAACGTCGCCGCGATGCAGATTACGCGCTCTCCTCTTAATTCATGCACTTTACGGGGGTTGGTTGGTTGGTTATCTATTTACCTGACCCGAATATCCGGACCTGCTCGCGTGCACGAATCCACGTAGGGTTCGTGCGGAGATTGATGGCACAAGGGGAAACGAATAATGTTTCGTGAAAAAAATAAGATGCGGAACGGGACGACTTTTTTTCCCTGCTGTTCTTTATTGCTGAATTATTGCGAGCGCGGAACGCACTCGTCGCAGGTAGTGAAGCAATAATAGGAGCGCACGGCGCTTTTTAATAATGCCTTCTTTTCGCTCTGCATCAGCTCGTGCCGACCAGCAAGTGCCAGAGGTCGAAAGTTCAAACACGCGGAGCGATATGCCAATGCAATAACGAGAGGAAAGCGCGCAATATCCGCGATTCTTCCGATTCTCGCGGGACGGATTAATCTCTAGACGAGGCGTCAGCTCTGCCATTAATCGCGCGTGATCGTACATTTCCGCCAAGAAAGAAAGGAGGCAGGAAGTTTTCTTACGGTATCAACGAAAAATTGCCATGGCACGTTCTCATCCTATTTTCTCCCCGCGACAAAGCAGGCTCCTCCCGCTCTTCCGTGTCGCCACGTCGATTTAGGGACTCGCAGCGCATCTCCTTACAGCGCGCGCGCGCGCGCGCACACACACTTATATACATATACACACGCACATGTACGTACGTGTCATATCCCCGTCGTTTCGGAACATCCGTTGGCGCGGAAAAGTTGTCGAAGGCGAAACTTACTTGGCCGGTTCGGCGAACTCTCCTCCGTGTCTCCCGCAGCTTCACGCGCGCCGGATGTGTTTCCAGCACACGATCGTAAATACTTTTTATTTCCTCGGTGTATACGGAACTTCTTCTATCCGTTTACCGTTGAAATCGCGCCGCGTCGGACCCGCCTTCGCGTCCTCGAGACTCCGCTCGAAGCGAGAACCGACGAGGACCGATAACGCGTTGGACGAAAGAACGGAAGCTCGGCTCGCACGTGGCTTCGGCGAGCTTCCATCGGCTTCCATCCCCGAGCTCCACCCTCTCGCCCTTGATTTCCATGTCACGCGTGTCTGCGATTTTTTCCGTCCCTCCCTCGCCAGCTCCCTCGTCGCCAAGTGTACTTGGCGGACACCCCGTATATCGCGCGGATGTCTGATGGTTTTACGGCCCGGCGATGAGCCCAGCCGCTTACGAGGAGAAGACGCGGAGTGGTTCGTTAATGCGGTGCATTATGGGCTTCTATCGAGCCTGGCTTTGCGAGGGCGGCTCCCCGGGGCATTCGCCCGAGCTGACGAGGATCTCGATACCGCTTGTAACCTACCGTGACGTGCCCGCGGAACAAATTATTTTCAAGTTAATTTAATTCCGCTTCTCGTTTTATCTCCGGGCGCGCGAAAGCGACCGGGAATTGGACGCCGGTTGGAATTTTCGAGCATTCGCTCTGAGACGGGACATCCGGTATACATTTTTATTTCCGCGTTCCGCGTTCCGTTTACCGAAGGTAAAACCAAGACTTGACAACCGAGACTCGCGGCAAGAAGCAGGCCAGAATTATCTTCACGGGGTGAAACTTGGCGTTCTGTTCGGAGTTGTCGATGTCCAGCGCGATTGAAAACAATGTCTTTGATTTGCACATAGTGCAAACTCCGTTGCAGCCATTCGCGTCAGAGAGAGAGAGAGAGAGAGAGAGAGAGAGGGAGAGAGAGAGAGAGAGAGAGAGAGAGAGAGAGAGCCGAACGCGGAGTAAGATAACGATTTCCGCGATGGCTAATGCGAAAGCCGAGCACGTGGAGTTATTTGAGTTTCAAGTTCATCGTGGAGTTTCGCGAACGGGCGACGATACGGGCGACATCGACATTCCGTTTTGTCAATTGCCGATTTAATCGGCGCGTATCGGCGAATTAAAGAGCGATTACGAAATGTTTGTCCGCGCGTCTTCGGCCGGATAGACATTTAATTAATCCTCTCGGCGTACGTGGGCGCCGTTCTTGTCGTGGAATTTCGTTCCACGCAAAATTCCCCGTTAATTTCCCGTTCGCCGACAGAACGATGTCGGCGATTACGTGAATAAAAAATAAAATGCTCGCCTTATGGGCGAATTGGCGTCGAAATTTGAACCGAATCTATATAAAACGCGCCTGTGGTCGCGGTCGCCGTTTATGCTATCGCGACAGAAAGCGAAATTGCCTGGCGTAATTTAATATTTAACATCACAGCCGTCCTGAAAGCTCGATTCGTTTACGGTCGCCGTTAACGCAATATCCCACGGCGAGCCGCGCGTCCCGCTATTTTTATTTTCCGCGCCGCGCGCTAAGGATGCGGCTTTCTCTCTCTTTCTCTCTCTCTCTCTCTCTCTTTCGCACGCATCGGCATTAACAAAGGTAAGCGCTCTGTGCGCTTTCGGCTCGATTCGCGCGTTGCCCCGTCAGCTTAACGTTAATATTACATTCCTATGCGACAAATGTAAAATAAAATTCCACCGCGCCCGGCGGCCTCACCTTCGAAACGACGGATATTTGAATTTAAGTGGAGTGTTGCTGCACTCGCGCGTTTCCTTATTACGGCGCATTAGCGCCGAACCTCGAGCTCCGTCGCGAATAAAGCAGACACGAACGAGGCTCGTTGCTCCGCGCGTCATTGACGCTGTTAAATGTCCAATTTATATTCGGTAGAGTCAAGGTAAACTTCATTAGCCAATTTTCCCACCTTCGAGACGCCGGTCTTTTACGTAGCGCGCGGTGTTGGCTGCTTACGTCTCGCAGCATCGAGATTCATCTCAAACAAAAGAGCGGAGTGGTGGGGGAGGGGAGGGGAGGGGAGTCACGTCGCGGCGAGTGTGCAATTTACGCCCCCCGGGCGGGCGTAAATTGAACGCCAAGTGGAACGGCAACGTCCAATTTTTCCGTCGTCCGAAGACGCGCGAGGAGAGATCGCGCGCGCGCGCGAGGAGAGATCGCGCGCGCGCGCGCGCTTTTATCCCCTGGCGAAGTTTGAACAGCCAGCCGAACGGCGACAACGGTGACGGGGACAAGGAGTAGAGAAACACAAGGATGATTCAGATAGACATCATACATCATCGACTCGTGCGAGTTCGTTAGCGGGTTGGCTAAAAATACGTGCGCAAGCGTGCGCGAATGAAATTCGCTCCCGCAATCAGCGCAGCGGGCAGCGCTCTTATCGAGAACGTCGAATTAAAATGCTTTCGCTCCGATGTCACTTCATTCCGTCCACTTCTTCAATCTCCTGAAAAATGCAAATTTCCGTGGCTGACGCGGTGCCGGAAATAAACGATTGAGCCTTCGTCGATTCGCGCGGCGATGGATAAGCTGGTCGTTTCCTCGGCACTTAGCCGCCGCGAGGAATCGATTGGAGACTCGCTAATAGGCATCCCGAGCGTCGTCATGCCGCGAAATGTCAATCGCGAGAGATTGGCGCGAGTTGCACCGCTGAAGCGGTGGCCAGCCAGTGCTCGAGAGATCGTTAAAAGCTGGCCCGAAGGCCGCGCCAGCACCGGCAAGTTTACGGTCCACGTCAAGGTCTGCGGTGCTTCGGGGCCAGTTTCATCTCGCAGCGCGTTCACGACGACCGGATGCAGCATCCCCGCGAACGGCCGCATCAACGTTGTCCGCTCTCCTTGCGCGTACAGCCGCAAGAAACAAAAGTGCAGCGTGCGCGTTTAACGAGGCGAGGCAGATTAGATCGGTTGAACGAGAACAGAACGAGACAGACGCGGGCATCGAGGAGGGAGATGGATAAAATGGTTACTATCAGCGCGCGTCGAAGTTTCGGAAATTTACTGTGTGCTTCCTATGCTCGTTGCGAGCATTTATAATTTATTAAAACCGCGCCACGGTTGGGATCGTTGCGCGCGCATGCGCGCGCAGGAGCACCTCGGAAGCAGCGAGAACGTAAATATCGTATGTATGGACTTACGTCCATCCATAAAATCGAGAGCGGATGCTCGGATTAGTATTTCCGCGATCGTTGTAGCATTGTTAATTATAAGCCAAGAAGTTTATCGTCGCGAGCGGTGTTACGGCTGCGCGCGTGTCGTGCAATCTCAGTTCGTTCGTTCGTTCGAAGCAAACGGAGCCTTTTCCCTGATACGTTATTCGCGAGGTTGCGTTAAGCTGTTGAAATAACGATCGGTCCGCGGTATCGCCGGTATCGCCGGTATCGCCGGTATCGCGATGTCGCGAGTAGATAAAAATCCATGTTTACCGGATATCGAGAACACTAGCACGCTGCCGCGGCACGGCGGAAGTGCTTCGTCATTTCAGGAAATCAGTTGAATTTTTGCGAAAGCGCGAAAATTCTCCTCGTCCGCCCCGTCCGTCCGTTCTGTTATCGTTTTCTGTCAGCGAGAGCGGCAGCCCGAATTTCCGACGAAAATATTGAAATATGAATCGCTATGATCAATACGCTAATGTCATTGGCCGATTAAATCACTCGTCCGATTGTGGGATGCTCGATAAGCGTGTAAGAGCCGCCGCAATGCCAGACCCTGCCGATATCATCAGTGTCAGCGCTATCCTTCAGCCACGCGCACCATTATGCCATGTGCACTTGCGGAGCGTGGTGCACGGCCGCATTCAGCCTCGCGGGCCCTCGTGCACTTTGCACGCGAGCAAGGGAGGGCATAAATAACGGCTACACGTGTGTCCGGCGAGTAATGCCTCGTAATGCACGCCGCTGTGTTGCGAGAGTCGAAACGGAACGAAACGTAGGGCCGCGAGACGAGAGCAGGAGGGAAAGTATGAATATGCGCGCGGTTGGCGCGGCGCGGGGATGGGGCGGAGGGGACGGAATAGTAGTCGCAGTTAAAGAGAAGACCACCGCTGCCACCATTGCTGCGACTGTCGGAGTTTGGCGAGAGCCGAGCCGCTGAATGCCTTTATGAATATAGCGACGCCTCGCGTGCTCACCCTCGCGCGCGCGCGAGGGATGGGATGGCGCGGCCTCTCGCGGGAGGCAGGACGCCTGCCGGGGGTGGGCGAGGGTGGAAGACGCGGAGGGATACACGCTGTGCAGAATGCACAGGGAAATATAGTCCGGGCCTCTCGCTCGACGGACGAGTTATCGATATCATAACTCGAGGAACTCGGATGCGCCGTCGTCGTCCTCTCCGTCCGCGTCCCAATCGTTGTCCTCTCGCCTTCCGCGCGTTTCCTGTATATTATATGGCATACAGCCGGCGTGTCTACGTGTGTGTCCGTGTGTGTATATAACGCCTCCGACCTCACCAACTTTTTTATTTATTGGCTTTGTCGGAAAATCCCTCGACCGCCCGCTTCCTCCCTCGCGTTCTCCATCCTTGTACACTTCCGCCTTGCTACCTTCTCGGTTGCCCCTCTCCCTCCCTCCCTCCCTCCCTTCCACCCTTCCTTCCAAACCTTCGACTTGACTCGGCGAGTACCACCGTCGTCGTCGTCGTCGTCGTCGTCGTCGTCGTCGTCGTCGTCGTCGCGCTCCTCCTCGCCTTACTTTTCCATCTCTTGTACCCTTTATTTCTCCCTTTTTTACCGCCATTCCGTTTCCTTTCTCCGCGAATCCACCCCGCAACACTCCCCGGGCATCCCTCGCGGGTGTATCTTTCTCCAAGAGAGCTAATTGTGCTCGCTGCCTCTTGTCGTCGTCGTCGTCGTCGTTGTCGTCGTCGTCGTCGTCGTCGTTCTCGTTCTTAGTCGGCACGAAACTGGGGCTCGTCGGCAATGTTGTTGCTTCAGCACGTACGAGCGCGCGCGTGTGCGTGCGCGTATGCGCGCGTCGGTGTCGTTAAGTATCCAAGTATTCAGATATCGTCGCGAGCAATATTGCAGCCTGCCTGAGAAGGACGTTATGATTGACGTATAAAATTCCATTTCGCCATTTTCTTGTTTATCGATGGTAGACGGGAAAAATCTTATTAGACGCGCGTACATCTCTCTCAGATGCACGCTTGCGGCGTATAACTGTCCTTTTATATATGCAAATGACATCATTCGCCTTCCTAGCCAATTACGCGAGAATTCGACCGCGTCGCCCCGTGCGGAGTATTCTCGTCTAAAGATTGGCTGATTTAATTTTACGCCGTTCTTTGTTCAATTACCGAACACCGGGCGGTGCCCGGTACATACGAACATTAATTTTTTCACACAGGACTCTCGCATCGGAGGCTGCGTTCGCTCCGTGATTGCATATTTCTCAAACGCGCGCCGCGCGAGTCGCATGCGAACGCTCATTTCATTCACTGATGCCGCATCTATATGCGACCCGTTGCCGAGTATCTTTAACTAGGTATCTTATCTCGCAAGTAACCGCATCTGCATCCAGACGCCCCAGTATCGCGTCTTTAACGACCCCCGGCGTAAGCATGCGAACGGCGTGCGCATGCACGAGCCGGGCGGATGAGAAGAGGAAGAGAAAGAGAGAGAGAGAGAGAGAGAGAGAGAGCAGCGGCGGAGGACGGCGCTGAATTTAAGCTAACCGTCTTCGACTCGCACGCCGGGTGAATTAATCGAGTTAATTGTTGTGTACTCTGCCTCTCCCTTCGTCGGCGCTTCTTTGCGCCTAATTAAGTGCATTCGGTCGAGCAGCAGGGGGAAAGTTAAACGCCGCTTAGTACGCGCGGGCCCGACCCGGCGTCACTGCTCCTCGCCGCGCGGCGCACGAAAGTCTTTTGTATCCGCCGTCGTCTGGCGACGACGTAGCGATATTCCTCAGGGTCCTGGTAATTGTGAATTCGTTGCGCCGGGCGCCGCGGCGCAGTCCGCGTTTCGCGCGGATGACGCCGCTCCGGCGAATTGGAAGACGAGTTAACTCTCCCCGCAGGACTCCGGAGCGATCTCGCTGCTGGAATAAATTGTTTCCCCGTCTCGGAAATATGTTGATGTTTTTACGCTCGGTTTTATTAACGTCTGAATAACGGGTGTGCCAGGTAAATACCGATGCCGGAATCAAATTAGATGGGATGAGAATGCATTATGCATCGGAGTCGCTCCTTCGTCGCTCCTCCAGCGGGCGAGAGAAAGAGAGAGAGAGAGAGAGATACGTTATTTCATATATCTCACGTATTTTCTGTCGTGATTATTTTTCATTGTTGGTTCAAAGACCGAGTATTCGCGATGGCCGTTGGTGGTGCATGAAACGGTCCTGAATCTTGGATAAAAAAATACGTGTCATTGAGAGGGCGAATGTCCCCGAGCCGATAAGGCGAAAAATTCACCGCGGAATTAAGTCAAACAGCACGATTAAATATTATAGTTCCCGGCGAGAAGCGAGAAGATGGAAGTGACATCCGTGGTTTGCCGAGATAACTCATATTTAACCGATATCCAGCTCTTGGCTGCAAGGCGCTGCGTGTCGCGGTTTCCGCAGTTATTTTCTATGGAACCATCGGTGTGCATTATCATCCGTTAACACCGCCAGCGCGAGATTTCCCGCGCTACGGGTTACCGCGACATATTCCGGACAACCGAAATTATTCCGCGGGATGTCGACTGTCGCGTTTGAAAATACAAATGCGCGACGCGGGATGCTGGCCGGAGCCAGCGCGAGTCCTTTCGCGGTGGCGGGCGCATTTGCATCCGTTAGACGTAAGTAGCATTCCATTTAACCGACGTGCTTGTCGGCGATCGATACGACCCCCTCGATGCTGACAAATCGTTGCAAAGAAGACTTAACTCGCGGACTCGAGAGCAACGCTCGATCCAGCGAGCTCTTGTTCATCATGTTACATCGATCGGGATAACTCTCTCTTCTTTTGCGCACGTCTGCTTCTCCCACGATCGGGATGGAATAATGGAGACGTTTATTTCGGATTTATCGCTTCTGCCGTTTCTCCTGCGGTTTCGAGCCCTGCGGATTTTCCGCGCAAAATCTCGGCGCATCGTGATCGGATTCGCGAGGACGGGCAAATTCATTTCCCATCTGAGAAAGAATCAATCGTGCGCCAATTTGGAGATGTCCTCCCGTGTACTATTGGCTGTAAAGTGCTTCAAGATGTATCGATTCGGACGAGCTGCGAGGAAGGCAACGGAAGGCGAAACGCGCGCGTTCTTGTCCTAGACGGGCTATTAATTTTCTATTTGGCTTAAACGCGCGACCATGGGATTGTAACGGGCGGAAATTCATTTCCACACTGTTTCTCTCTCTCTCTCTCTCTCTCTCTCTCTCTCTCTCTCTCTCTCTCTCTCTTTCGACTCTCTTATTGGCTTCCGCGCCCGACCGGGATGCCTCTCAACACACTCGGTCACAGAGGCGGTTTATCGAAAGTTTAAATTATTTCGCCGCACCAAGTCAATGGCGAGACGGGGAAGCGGAGAGGGGGGAGGGGAAGGAGGAGGCGGCAAGTGGGAACCTGGAAGCGGGGGCTCGATTTTCTCGTCAAGCGGACGCGATTGCCTCGTGCCTTATATGCCTAGACTGCCGTCCGCCTATCGCGTGGAAAATCGATGCCCCGCGACCCGGAACGATTTTCCAGATTCGAAGCGGAATCGGTGCGGTTTTGGCGAGTTACCGCGAGTTAATCCTTCAAATACCCGGCAAATTTTCGTCACGCGAGGATAGAAAGCGGAATAGAAAGCGATGGGGGATTAAAAACTTTCCACCAGCGTTGTGTTTCCTAACGAAACGCCCTTCGTCCAATAAAAAGCGGCGCCGTTATTAATATCTCTTCGCGTACACGCGGATTGTTTGAGCCTGTATTAAACCGTAATCGACGCTGAAGACAAATCGCTGTGCCTTATTTTCGGAAACTACCGTCGATCTTGTTGCGGAGCGGAAGGCAGGTTCGCCGCGGATTTATCAACACAATCTGTTATTAAGATTCGACACCGGGCCTCTTCGGAGCCTATGAATCAACCGATTCAAACCGAGAAACGTATCTCAATGCCCGTATTTCAATGATCTACACTGAACGACGTCGTGGAAGCTACCGATGCTGCTGTCAGCATTTTATTCACAGCGAGCGACAATTATGTCGATGGGATACAGCAGGGATAACGCGTCGGTCTCTTTTCGGCGATTCCGGCTACGTTGATCGACCGCATTAATCATCATTAGTCCAGGGGGGGGGAGGGAGGGGGCTGTATCGAGAGCCGTGGACGTCATCCCGCGGGATGACAAACACATCGCTGGCCGTGATCGTTCGCGGACAAACACACCGCGCAGGTAAAACGATCACGCCGCTGATACGTGACTCTCAGACGGCGCGTAAACGATATATCGACAATCGATTAAGACCGCACGATAGTCGAGCCTGCTTCAGCTTTCCGACGGGAGGCCGAATCTGTTTTCCGCGCGAGTTTAAAACGGGGAAACGCCGATCGCCGTTGTTGTCGTCGCCGGCGCCGTTCCGTTTGAAGTACATCCTCGCGCGAGGAAATGCGATTACTCCCCTTCGATTATCGATGCCGACCGGTTAACCGGGCGAAGGTTTTCATACAGGGCGGCGGGGTGGAGGGAGAGGCAGGAGGGAGGGCACACTCTTAGGCACAGCAATGGGTAACATTAAACGCGCTTTGAAGAGAGAGCGCGGCCCGAGCAAAAGGGAAAATGAGATACGCCGACCTCTCGCAGGGCGGAAGGTCGATTTAATTTCGTGCTTCGGGGCACGCTTCGGTCAAGGCGGCCGCCAGGCGGAATCGCATCGATAGTAATCGGCGCACGTTACCGCGCCGAATGCATCGGAAATATTTGTTAACCTAATTAAATTTGTTAATCTGCGCGCTCTCGCCACAGCGCGGCCGCGCTCCGCTCCGGATCAAACACTCGCGCGCGGACGCGAGAGCCGCTTTAGCGAAGGCAAGATGCTCTAATCGCCTTAAGCGAGCGCGCTCGCGAGCAGCCGCTGTGCCGAAAAGTTTCCTCGAGCGAAATGAATATATGATGGTTTCTGCGTACGGAGAGCGTCGAGAGCGATAAATGGAGCGCGACTGGCTCGCGCCGCGCCGTAATTAATTATCGCGTTGTTTCTCTGTTGTTTTATCATAATTAGTTTCCCAGCTGTTCCCTCTCCCTTTCTCTCCCTCGTTCTCTCTCCCTATCTTTTTATTCTTCAAACTCCCAACTATTTTTTCGTATCTCTCCGCGTCACGCCTGTCGGCGCGTTGTTACGTCGATATTGACCGTCATCCATCCTGTCGCTGATCAAATTGTCCATTGAAATTAAAAAAAAAAAAAAAAAAAAAAACACAACCCGCGGGGGAGGAACAAAACAAGCTAATACGAGCTTCGCGCGTATTACACGCACATGTGCGCAATGAGGAGAGCTTAATGAATAAATAGCAAGAAAAATCAACAGGAAGCAAGTTCCCACCAATGCCGTGCATTGGATATCGTCGTAGGAAAATCCGAGTTTAGTTCCGTTAACCGAGCGCGAGGAAAACCGGAGCGCGCGGATGGGGGGGAAGTAGAATCAGCGTGCAAAAGATTTTATTGGCCTGCTCGGAGGAGGGGCGCGAGGTGGGGAGTGGTGGTGGTGGTGGTGGAGGCGCTCTGGCCAAGCCCGCGATTTTCGGCGCGATTTTTTCGCGCGGAAATAATTAGCCCCGAAATCTCTGGCGCCCAGGGGGAAGGAGACCCGGCCCGGCGGGTCGGGGGTGGGGAGGCAGCAGATTGCGTCGTATTTACTGGACGTGTGCGATCGCTGCAACGCAGCGCAATCGAAGTATTTACGCGCCGTTCGGCCGAATTCCCACGCGTTCGACGCGCGCGGAAATTTCAATGAATAGAACGCGGAGCGAGTGCGCGCGCGAGCGCACGCGACGTCCGCACCCTAAATATTCGCGCGGGGATCGATAGGGGAGGAGGGAGCCGTAGCCCTAGTCGGTAATCTAAGCGCCGATACCCTTTGAGATATCCCCGCTGGACTTTATGGCTCTCGCTTAACCCTAACCCACATAACCCGACCCCAACTGCGACCCGGCACTGGGACAAAGACGGGGAGGGGGTGATCGGTTAATATTTTTAGCTTTTAGCATGCGGCGCCACAGGCGATGCTAATGACGAACGAGATTGCGGTGATTATCGCTCGGACGTCGCGCTTTCAAGCCCCTTCGGGAGAGGGAATCTTTGTCACTTTCGACGAGCCCTTAATTATCGAACGTTTTACGAATATCCGAGACCCGCATGCACCCGCCCCTCTGATTGTACGTATTTTCAGTGCCGTAAATATTTACGTGATTTACGGCAGATTTAACGAAGCGCACGTGATCCCGATTACCGTGATCTCGATTACTCCGAGAGGCTGTTCCGCGTTACGCGTTTACTATGCGGGCGCAATAACAACTGTTTTAACGCGAGCTTATGACGCGATCGATTAAACATTGTATTTTACTCGCTGCGCGAGCCGCGCTCGAAATCGGGAATCTCGTTTTACTTCGTACTACTCGSGGGGGRGGGGCGAGGGGGRGGGGGGGAGTACGCGATTAATCAGCAGCGACGGGGGAAACTCGTCGCTCTGCAAGAGTTCGCGCCAAGTTAACTCGACTATGCAAAACGTGATTGAAAATTTTCGAAAGGGGATATTTCATAAGTGTTTTTCATTCGACCGTAATTTTTCAATCGCGATGAACGCAATTAAATCTACGCAACGCATCTACTCGTCGCGTCTTGTCCCATTCTCTCAGATCAAGGTTCCACCGAATCGTATTCAAACTCAAAGTATCCAAAATAAGATGCGCTTGTTCGCGATCGACCGAGGCCTCGGTCAACTGGCTTCGTTGACCTCCAACACTTGACATTCCTCGAGCAGGGCACGTACGTGCTCTTGACAAATGGTTATTTTATTGTTTCTTCCGTGCGCGCGATGCTGGACTCCCGCCAGTTGGGGCGACCAGCGGGCCGCAGCTGGGCCCGCATAAGTCCCATTTCCCGGCCGCGGGCCCATTCGGCGACCCCTCCCCCCCGGACCCCTTGTGACGGGCCGCCTGGGCCTGTCGCGCCGGAAACTTTACGAGTTATTTCCGTTGCCCGGCTGCCGGTGCCGCCGAGCGACGTATAATTGGGATTATCAGTCGCGCGGCCGGGACGGCGTGTCTCGCGCAATCGGGTCAGATAGCGAGCGAGCGGCCGGGATAGGGGGAGGGGGAGGGGGAGGCAAAACTGGACGGCAGAAATAATTGCGACATCAGCTGACGCGCTCGCTGTAAATCCCGGACTTTGGCCCGCCATCTGTCACAGCGAGAACTTGGCGCCATACGCTACGGTGGTTTCTTACCGATCTGTGACGCGGCCGTGGAGCGCGCGGCGGAAAGTTCTCTCTCTCTCTCTGTCTCTCCCCCCCCCCCTGCCCCGTCGGCCCGCCTGTTTTCAGCACGCCTGCCTGCCTGCCTGCCCGCTCGCTGTAAATCCCGGACTTTGGCCCGCCATCTGTCACAGCGAGAACTTGGCGCCATACGCTACGGTGGTTTCTTACCGATCTGTGACGCGGCCGTGGAGCGCGCGGCGGAAAGTTCTCTCTCTCTCTCTGTCTCYCCCCCCCCCCCTGCCCCGTCGGCCCGCCTGTTTTCAGCACGCCTGCCTGCCTGCCTGCCTGCCTGCTTGCTTGCTTGCTTGCCTGCCTGCCGCCGGGAAAATATCGCGGGCTTATGTGTCATCAACAAATAATTACACGCTGCCGCCACCGCAGCCGTCCCCGCGTCCCGCATCCCCCCCTCCCCCTACCTCGCCCCACCGGCGTCCGGCGTGTCGGCCCGAGGCGAGAAGTTTTTATCTCCCGCCCGGAAACTCCCGGCGCATAAAGACGACGCGATGCGACGCGCGGGAGTCCTTTAAACGGTCGCCGGGAAGAAAGCGCGCAATAAGCATATTTCAGGAGCGCCGCGCGCTTCCTCCCCCCTTCTCGCGCCTCGAGAAAGAGAGAAAGCCCGGGCTCGTTTCCCCGCGCGTGATAACGCGCCCCCCCCTTCCGTCTTTCTTGGTGAAATTTTCAGGCTGCGCCTCGTCTGTGACTGACGCGGATAATTAATCGCGATTCCATCTTCTTCTTCTTCTTCTTCTTCTTTCCTCAGGGAAGACCATCCCGCGTATATCGAAACGGATATCTTCGAGTATATTTGAGGGATTCAGGCGCTCGCTCGCTGTAGGGGAGATTTACCGCTGGCACGGAGATCGTGACATTTATTATCGCGAGCAAACGTGATATTACGTTTGGAGAATATTATTTATTATTTAAGCGAATGGAAGTGCAGTAATAAGAAGTTGCATAAATAAAAAAGTTTGAGAAGAGTGCGGAGAGCAACGCGCTGAGTGCAGCCCGTGAATATTTATGATATGAAGGTACTGAATGCTGAGTGTGTCGAGGAAAATGATAGTCAAATATCCGTGAGCGCGCGGTGGAAACCTTTTAGAAAGGGAAGAGAGATAAGTGGCAGGAACCGAGCTGCAATATCGCGCGGACAAAGGATACGTGTCACGGATCCCCGTGTGTTTTCGAGCCAGTTCTTGCGCGCGACTGCCTCGCGCCAGAGGAGCAGCAGCCTCTCGCTGTGTGCAAACACGTAAATACGTAAGGAAATCATTTCTTATCTAGACGCGTCCGCCCAGATCAAGCATTTCTCCACTTCGGAGGCTTTCCCGCCGATGCTCTCGAGCCGCGCGACTTCCCGACTTATTTACTAAGCGAAGGAGCAGCAGCAAATCGAGCGACGACCTTGCTGCGCGTGCGCATGCAATCGCGATTTATTGCGATTTTATCTGGAGATATGGACGAGAGGTAGCGAGAGAAAGAGAGACGTATGTAATCTGTTCCTTGTAGCGTTCATGATCGCGCAACGGTCACCGTCAGTTTCATTACACAGCCGATCGCACAATGAAGCGCTCTCCACTCGACGACGTTTCGTCTTTGCTTCTCTCTCTCTCTCTCTCTCTCTCTTCCATCCATTGTACTCGGCATAGATTTGCCATACTTTCACCATGACGCAAATTGAACAACGTCCTTGGGATTCCGGCCCAGGGGCGGGAACGAGGGAGGAAGATTCTTACGAGCGAGCGACAGAAAGTAAGTGGAGCGTTCCGTGCCAAATCGATCGGTCGGCCCGATCAAAGCGCGAGGGGGGCTCCGAATGTAATCCGAGCGCGCGCGCAACCGGGATTGCCGGGGAAAAATCTAATTTGAAACTTAAATGGGGGGAATTTGTATCCCCGTTGCTCTCTTATGATGATTCTTCGCGCGTAGGAAATGAAACTCGGCTCTCGAGTACCGAGCGCGCGACGCGATTACGTCCCGATTCGATTCTCTCTCTCTCTCTCTCTCTCTCTCTCTCTCTCTCTCTCTCTCTCTCTCTCTCTCTCTCTCTCTCTCTCTCTCCCTCTCTCTCCCTCTTTCTTTCGTGTACGCGAGTATTCCTCCGGCCTCGTCGCCGGGTCGGTGCCACGTCGATCCTCGCTGCATCGCGACGCGAAATGTTAACATTCGGACGAGAAAAGAAGAGAAATTTCCACGGCAACTGTAATACGTTATTTATTTTGAGAATTTGCACCGTGAGAAAAGGGAGGGACGAGTTCCTTACGTGAGACAACTGTGTTTCAACGAGGGGAACTGTGGGAACGGCGGGGGAAGCGAAGGTTTGTTTTTCGTCGCAGCGTCGCGTGGGCATTTTTAACGAAGAGCGCCTCTAATTTACATTATTTCGCGACGCGGATTCCGTTCGATGGATCGCTTTCTTTGTTTTGCCGCGGCTCTCGTTACCATCAAATTACCGGACGCGTTTATTACTATGCCAATTATACCCGGATCGAATTAATTACGATAATAGATACAGTGCAACATGCGATAACGGTAATAATGATAAATGTGGGACGCCGCTCTCGGCGGCGCGCGATATCGCGGCGCTCTAAACATTTTCATTGTCGTCGTGAGACGAGCGCGACGAGCGGAGCGTTGCGTTACGCGCGCGGCGGAATGGCCGAGAAGCAAGCCGCCTCTCGTCGTGATAATAGGAAATTCACGATGAAACACGGCATCGACAATTACACGGCTGATTTTCATATTTACGCTCACCCCTCAAGCTGAAAGTTCGTATTAATATTAAACGCTCCGAATCAGCAGAGTCCCAGGCGGGCCCGACTCGATATCGATCCCGCGAGGCACCTCGCAACGCAATAATAATAACAACAAGATGAGAAGTAATGGGCACAACAGGTGCACCGTTCGTCGCACCTAACGACGGGCGCATTAATACGCGCGAGCGTAACAATAATCGCACACGACGGCAGTCTCGCTGGCTGTTTTTGTCGGGGCGGCATTACGAGCTTAGCAGCTGGATTAACGTTACTAATGCGCGAATCGTTTTGTTGACTTTGGGGCCGGTTAGCTCGAAAGTTTCGACGCCGAGGGGACGCGAATTAATGCCGGTTATCCCGCGACGGCGCACACTCGTTGTACGGTTTCGCGATAGAACCGCCGAGGGAAGAGACAGACCGATATATATATATATATATATATATATATATATATATATATATATATAKATAGATAGATAGAGAGAGAGAGAGAGAGAGAGAGAGAGAGAGCTCCGCGAGCGTCTGACTTAGCGTTGGAGGCATGGATTATCGCCGAGTTCGTGGTTCGGTGGGGAGGGGTGGTGGTGGTGGTGGAGAGGAAGCGCGCGAGCATCGTCGAATGCGCCGAAGTTCGTTCGTTTGTGGGCCAACGACATTAAACCCGTCGTCCTCTTTCGCTTCGCTAGCAGCGTCGGTCCGCCGTTGCACTTTCGGGCTCGAAACGAGCCCGCGGCGCCTGTGTAATTCCCTTGGCGGCGTGATTCGCTCGCGTCGACCGTGCTGCGGTTTTATCTCGCTTACACGCGCGATCTGCACTTCCGGTGCAAGCCCGTTCCTTTAATCTTTCAGCGGAGATTCGGTGTATATGAGATTTCAAGGTGCCGGGGCCACTCTCTTCCCCGCTCTCGTTCTCTCACTTGGCGCGTGAAGACGGAGTTGGGAGTTCTGTACTGTTGGGTGTACGGGCAGGAATACCGTTAGAATTCCGCCGGCGTGGCCGATTACGGTAGCGTACGGTATATTTATCGATTACCGGGGAGAACCGGCGCCGAACTCCGGCCGCGAAACTTGTTGCTTCGAGTCGCCGAGTCGCGCGACAAACGGCTCGCGCAGAAAAGGTTTTGCGCTTTGCCCTGAGCGACAGTCCTCGCAGCGTCAGTATGGTATAGTTTGCGGAATGCATTGTCGGGCGGTGCAACGGCAGCACCCAACGACGCTGTAAAGACATACTTGTCGCCGTAAATACGCGGCTAGAGCGCGACAGCTTACGGCAGCCGGGTATTGTTCGGCGTGTCAGACTGTTGACTTAGTTTCTTACCTGCGGGTTTCGCGACAGCGTTTTGATTCAGGACTTCCGCCGCTCGTCGCTTTAACGAACGCCGCCGCAATACTACAAACGCACCGCCGCGGCGCGAAAAAGCGCCACGGGATTTACTCGCTCCGATACGGATTCTCTTCTCGTGTAAATTCGTTCAGCGGATTCATTATCGATTGGTTCACGGTCATAGTAAATGAGAAACAGTGGGCACGATAAATACGCGCGGCGGGTAAATAACCTTTAATGATGTTTTTTATTAAAACAGTTAAAACGCGATTATTAATCGAAGCTACATTTATCATTCGAGATTAACGTGCTTAAAAGAATAAATAAATGATTTACGAAATGGCTAGAAAATATAAATTATTATAACGGAGATACAAATGACAAAGGGAGAGAGAGAGAGAGAGAGAGAGAGAGCTAATTGTTAGTTAGTCTTAATTATCGATCGAATAGGTTCGATTTCGATACGAGAGTGGCAAATAGAAACGCGAATCAAACATCGAAACCGTCCGCGACATTACGAAGAGATTGTCGCGTGCGTGCATCGCCGATGCTGAATATAGCGAATTATCGACCGCCAGTTAACGGCGGAATATCAGCGCTGTCAGCGCGGTCTTTTGACGTATGCGTAATATTATTAATCGGATTTATCCTCGCGAGCGAGGTTCCCATTGTCTTTTGATCGCGCGCCGTCAGTAAAGTATCTAATTGTTTCGGCCGCATCGTGCGCGCGGACCGCGCCATTAACGAATCGTTAATACTGAATTGCAACAACCGCGAAGCGCTTTGTGCGCTAAAGCGTGGCGCGGCCGGGTAAAGAGCATTCGAGAAATATATCCCAGAGTTTGTGCGCGCACAGGGTACATTAACGGCAGAAAATGCCGGGCTATTACAGTACGGCGCGGCCGCGCCGGTGAATGCGCGGGACATACGTTTCCGAACTTTAATCGCGATCGATGAACTCTCTCTCTCTCTCTCTCTCTCTCTCTTTCTCGCCGCATGCCAAGCGGCGGGCGATCGCGCCGGTACGCCCCATCGAAGATAAATTCGCCCTACGAGCGCGCGCGCGCGCGTAATGTAGCGACTCGTCGTGCCGACATAATTACGATTGCACGCAGTTATACCGTGCGGAGCAACCGATGCCGGAACGTTGTTTTTCGCCCATTGTTTCGCATAACTGCTGTCAATGAATCGGCTGCACGCGCGGCGCGCTCTTGCTATATAGACCGCAGATGAACCACCGGCGATTATTCCTTCGGCTTGTACGGTTGCTTCGAGTTCGCCGCACCGTCCCGCCCGGTTAACATGACCGATTGCACCTCGCAGCGAGCGAATCGCCGGGAGAAGAGAATAGGCTCCGCTGGTTTCCTCTTCCGTGACCACGTCCAATTTAATTACGCGCAAAGCTGGCCGTACAGTCGGCAAAAACGCGTCCGGAATTGAATTAACGTCTGTTTGTCGGGAGAGCGCCGTCGTGTAATCTCCTTTGGATTACTTTATGACTAAAAGCCGCGCATTCGTGACGCACGAAGGTGCCGCGCCTCGCGCGCGCGACAACGCGCGCGCCGGAGGGTCGACGACCGTGCCCGATACGAGAGAGAGAGAGAGATACCTATCGCGCTCTTCGTCGGTCCCTTCGGTGAGGCGGGAAACGCGCGCGGTTCGCCCGCTTTTTTCGGAGACGCGCGAAACGAGACCGCGCTGAATATTTCAGCGGCCGTTTAATCCGATCGCGCGATCTCTCGCGCCCGCTATTTATAAGTCTCTTGAAAATTTATAACGAAGATTCCTCCGCGAGGATCTCTCGCTCGCGCTATCTCGCGCGATCATCGTTAAATCATCGTTTAATATCATGCCGCCTCCGCTACGCGCTCCGCGCGCGTCCTACGAGAGATTCGATTAAAGCGATTGACAACGCTGTCGAAAACGCCGTCGTCAATGCCAACGATTCTCATCTCGATATTCATATCGTTCCCGATATCGATCGGCCGACTTCGCATCGGCACCGTCCTTGCGTTTAGTCCGCGATGTATACCTCGCGGCGTTTGATTAAAAATTGACGACTCCCATTGCCCGTTGTTTCCATCGCATATGCATGCGCGAGTGTAATCTTCGGGCAAGGCATGCAGCGCGCCGTGCAAAACAAACGATATCATTCGACGAACCGTTGCCCTTTCCGTGAGATGAGATCTCACGCGTGAATGCCACGCGCGTTTGCGTTTATCAATTTCGCCCGAGCCGATGCTTGTTGCCGCTATGAGAAAGGGTAGAGAAGTAAGAGGATCTAAGGATATGTCGATAGTCGATTAATAATTAGTCGCTCGTCCGAATGTCGTCTCGATCATCGCGTCTTTCGAGATCGTCTTTTGCGAAAATCCGATCGAATCAGCGGAGGATCAGCATCTCTCGCTTATGCATCGTTAATTTTTGCCGAGGTATCCGCGGTATCCCGAATTTCCTGATTATGCCGTCTCTCGAACGCACACTTCCGTGTACATTTCAGCGGGAAACAGTCGCGAAACAACGGAAGCAGATACAAAGTCGGATGACAAGAGTTCGCTCGCTCCAGACAGTTTGGCTATCGTGGTAGCGCAGTGGAGCAAGTTCATCATTAGCGACGTAACTCCGAGGTTGACTTAGTCCGATACTCGATAACACAGTCGAACGTGCTGTCGGAGAGTGCAAACTTTGGGGAAAAGCTGGCGGAACTTAAATAGACATTTTTCTATGCCACCGAAAGCGGGAATTCATCGACCTTGCCTTGTGTTCTCGCGTCGATGTGCCGGCGAACTGTTGCATTAACGACCACGTGGATGCACGGATGTTGGTGCATTCCGTTACACACGCGCGCACGGGCGCGCGTGGCAATTTCATGGCGGCGATAAGGATCGAACGATCGTTTGCGAAGCGAAAGCCCGCAAGCAAAACGTGACTGCGTCGTTTCTAGACCGAACGATACGAATTATATCACGCTTAGGCGAATCCCGATCACCTTCCTCATCACCTTGCTTCGTTCGACGACATTCCTTCGATGGGATTGTCACTCGTCCTAGCCGCGTAATGTAAGCAGCGCGCGTACTTGTTTGCGGACATCGCACTAAAGAAGGATCGAAACTCCGATTTGCGATAAAAATTAACAAGCATCTCCGCGATCTCGTCGATTAGATTTCCAGCACGCGCGAGCTGTGAATATCGGGCGTGCCATAGTTCATCGAGAGATACAGGAGCTACGGCTCAATAAATATTGCCTTTGCGAACAATATGTATCCCGTGCTAGCTCTGCGCTCTTTCGGAAGGAGCGTTCCATTTTTTTTCCCGCGCGCCGATTTCAATTCACAGGAGATAAATATTAATATTTAAAAAAATCAATTTGCGTCCCTCAAAGGCCCATAAAGGATCCTACGCTATGCTGTTTACCTCATACGTCACCGATAGATATCAAACGCTGGTCCGTACCGTGCATAAGCCGCCTCCTGCATTTGAACGCATTCCAAGAACAAAGACGCATCGGTTCCAGAGAAGCGATATAAATTATTTCAAAGCCCTGCGAATCGGGTCATGCGCGCGACGCGCGTTTTTTCTACTCAAACGCGAGATATCGTCGCGGTATAGACGTCGACGTTATCGGCCCCTTTCCGTCCACGTCCGCATGCGTGGACGTGTGACAACTGTAGATGAATAGAGGCGTTTCCAGATTCTTATACCGCGTGACGCGCACACGCGCATACGCGCACGCGCGCGCATGAGGCGTGGCATTAGGACATTTTTCGAGGATGTGTATTTTCTCTCTCTCTCTCTCTCTCTCTCTCTCTCTCTCTCTCTCTCTCTCGCGTTCCCGCGTCTCTCATTAGATTCGAGAGTTGCGCCAACAACGTTAATATGGATTGCGAAAACTGAGGAAAACAGGCACGCAAGTAAGCAACTGCGATAATCCCAGTTTGTAATTGCGCGAGTCTCCATTAGCGATACGCGGTTGCGCGACGCGGATTTCGCGCCGTGTCGTGAGATATCCGCTTGATTGCGCTTTTATATGCGCAACTGCGTAAATGAGGTTAGCCGAGTAACCGGCTTGCCGGACGGTTTAAGTGGCAGACGAGATGATGGATGAGCGCTTTATCGGAAACGATTCTGTATTCGTTGTTTCGTTGGCTCTCCCTCTGCATCGGCGCTCTGAGAAGAATGACGTAAGAGGGTAGATCCGATAGATCTATCGGAGTTTATCGCGATGCTGCTCGCCTTACCGGCCTCTGCAGCGGACCGTTCTTCGTCTCTTTCTTAATCAATCCCGACAACCAACACGATCGAGCATGACGAATTTGCGCGCCTACGTTCGTACGCGTTTCGCGCCCGACCATCGCTGCAGCCGATTTATATGACGTACACGTGATTGAATCGCCGTCGCGGATCCGCGACAAGGACACCACCACCCCGTGTAATCGCTCATGCTTCTCTCCTGTTTTGCGGTGTCGCGTCCGGAAACGTGCGATCGTGTCTCTCGCGGAGACCCCTTCGACTCGAGTGACACCGCCGGGTGTAATGTTTCATACTTGACATTACAACCAGTAACGTAATCTGCCAGTTCTGCCGGAGCCGGTGACGAACGGGGAGAAAGAGAGAGAGAGAGAGAGAGAGAGAGAGAGAGAGAGAGAGAGAGAGAGAGAGAGAGAGAGAGAGGGAGAGGGAGAGAGAGGTCCGCGCGCCAGGGAGAAAAGAAGATCGGCAAGAAAAGGAGAGAAGAGCATCGCCGGAAATGGCGAGGGAAAAAGAGACGCGGCAGCGGCCGGAGAGATCGAGATGAATGGCAAAAAAAGGGAAAGAGACGAGGGAAAACCCGGGCATATAGGGAAAAACGCTAGTGCTAGAGTGCAGGGAGGGGCGCGCGGCGGGGGATGGACGCGGGTCCTCCTCTGAAATGCCAGGGGCGCGTGTAAACGAAGAACCATTAATCAAAATCCGCTCCCCCATGTCGCTCGGTATCGTTGAAATCGGAACAAACGGGCCGACCGGTCTCCCCCTCCCCCGCCCCCTCCCCCTCCCCTCCTAACGGATGCACGAGTTCCCATATTAAATGCGGATATATCACGTCACGGGCAGAGTCGAACGGGCGCTACGTACCGTTCGCTCGCGTCGCGGAGCGATTCTATGCGCATCGCGAGTGCCGGACGATCGTTTACGTTCGTTCATGCAAACCGGCGAAAGCGGTGACGCGGGAAGGCGGATCGGCTGGATTTCTGGATCTCGATCATCTCGTATCGCGCGAGATGACGTTCGCGCGTTCGCGGTCTTCGTACGACGGAAATGGAACTTGGGATCGCGCGGCGCGTGATTTCGTTCTCGTTCGACGTGCGCAGATGCATTTCCCGCGGCCGCGTATCGCGCGGCATCGCGCCGTGAATCACGAAATTGGCGTATTGGCAATTAAAATATATTTACGGTATTCCGGGCGAGGCGTGACGCGCTCGAGGTCGAAATCTGATAGTCCCCGCGTAAATCGTAACGGCACGATGCGGTCACTCGCGCGAGATGAGCGCGAGTTAATTACGCGAACGATTTTAACGCGAATAATAACGTTGGAGCCGAAGGACCCGCGGCTGAGACGCAGGATGTCGTTTTTAATTGAATCCCGCTCGGATACGCCGTTAATTCGCCATTTAAGTTTTGAATCATCTCTCGCTCGCCGGTAGAGAACGCGCGCGCGCGCGCGCGCGTTAATAAGCACCTGCTGATACATCCTCGCGTAGGCTGCGCGTTCTCTCCGGCCCTCTCGCGATACAAACGACTTCCTTATTTCTGAAGAACGTCGCGCGAACGCTAAATTAACCTCGGGACAAGTAAAAAACGTCGGCGCGGCACGCGACGCGATATTTCACAATTTCTCGTGATTTTCCTCTTTCCCTCCTTTAATGGGCGCTCCCGCTTCTCGAGACGCTATTAATTACCGTTTGCAGCATTGTTTGTCGTATTCATTTACGTTACGTCCATTATATCCATGTATAATATCATCCGAGCCATTTTCATGAAATTTAAACAGCGCTAATTGGCCAACGGACGAGTTTGCTCGGAAGAGGACGGACCGCGCGCGACCGCGACTGAATTCGCAGCGAAAGTTTCGTGGCTGAAGCACTTTGTCTTGGAATCGCTCGATTTAGAGCTGCATTCGCAGCTCGATACGCGATCGCGGTTACAGCTCGCGGTAGTCCGGCGGCGGCACGCGATCGCGAGCCAACAAATTAATCGCGCGCACGCCAAGACGCGCGTACTTCTCCGCGCGAAGATACACAAAGAAACAGAAGAGCGGCAACAGAAGAGAGAGAGAGAGAGAGAGAGAGAGAGAGCAGCCGCAAGGTCGGTTTTCCATAATTACCGGGAAAAAGCAGTTTCCTCTTTCTCTCTCGTCGCTCTCGTCGCTCTCGTCGCTCTCGGCCGTCTCGCAAAATCGAGTTACACCGTGGCGACCGATCGAAGCAGACGATTGTGTGTGTGTGTGTGTGTGGCCTCGCCTTATCTGGCCGCTTAACGCGCCCAATGAAATTCCGATGACGTAATTGCCGCGCTAATTAGATAATTGTGTATTCGACTTCGCGATCGCTCGATGGTGAATTCGTAACGAAATAACGGGGCAATAAAAGCTCCGACGTGTACGGGGCGTTTTTCCCCTCCTTTTTCTGCGACCTCCTCCGTCCTCTCTTTATACCATTTCAACGAAAGGTGCTTTCATTAACTTGGACGAGATAAACGGAGAGATGCGACAGAAAATTGCAGGCGAAGAGCGCGCTTTCCCGACCCGCCAAAGTTTTACCATCCAAATGAGAATTTTAGAAAAGTTTGCATGTGCGACAGATATCTCCCCTCTCTCTCTCTCTCTCTCTCTCTCTCTCTCTCTCTCTCTCTCTCTCTCTCTCTCTCTMTCTATCTATCTATCTATTCATCTACCTCTCTCTTTATATCGGTCTTTCTCCGAGACCTCTCCCTCCCGCCCAAGATAATAAGAAATTTCTATTGCGATTAATAAAGATTCACAATAACGCTGATTAGCATTACGTACGTTGGCGTTATGATATTAATCGAACGTCTCTGACAGAATTTCTTTCGAGAGCGGAATACTTGATAACGAAGATTTGCGGCGAAAGAAATTTAATCAAAGTTTCGTTAAAAGCGGTACATCTCCCCAGAGTATTCGAAAGCCTCGGAAAGAAGAGCCGGGACATTTTATATACGTACTCTACTGTTTCACAGAATGGGGAACGGCGATACACTTGGTCGTCCGATCGAAATCGAATTACGTAGGAATCCACGATATTGAAATCGTACGCTCTACGAGCACGAGATGCAAGGGGATGCAAGCGGGAGGTAGACGGCGAATTCGAGAGCATCCCCGAATCGATGCCGCTGTAAATCGCGATTCTTATTAGTCGTTTGGGCATTCGGGCTTCGTTAATCGCGTCGCAAGACGGCACAAGCGCGAAAGAACAGTTAACTGTTCTTTCTTTCCTTACGTCTCTCGAACATATCGGCGATTCCGACACTCGTACGCGCGCTCGAGTAATTACGCGATTATCGACGCGACGTGTCGCACAAAGCGCGAGGAACGTCCTTACGAGCGTACTCGCAGAAATCTCGTACTTGCGGAAAATCGTGTTTATAGCGTGCTTTCATTGGCGGCTCTTCAGCCTGAGCCTCCACTCGAAAGCCCGGAAAGTCCATCGCAGGAAGAGCGACGCGCCCGGAAAAGCGATTATCATGGCGTGTCGTAATGACGATCGTGCGGGGAAATTTCGAAAATTGATTCCGTGATGGGCGTGTTGCGGGAACACGCCCAGCTGCACACGATCCGAAGGATCCGTGGGTCAATATCTGCTGCAGCTGCACGTTTTCGGCCACCGGGTGCGGCGTTGTGCGGTTTAGCGAGCATGGAAAATGCGGAAATTCATTCCGCTTCGTGTGGAGCTGCTGCCATTAAGTCCTAGACGAGACAACTTTCGGGAGCTTATCTCGCAAACGTAACGAAATAATAATTAATCGAGAAGCAGGACGACTCCTACGCGTGTAATTCCCTAAAAGGGAGATGCCGGAGGAGGTCAACTGATCAACTGACCTACAAAGGTCCAAGTGCACGCGAGACGTAATAAAAACGATTGCACACATATCTGTAGGGATATATCCTGATTATATCCTGATGGAATTGTTAAGTATGATGGATTTTCGACGCCTCAGATTGATAAAACAATAAGTAAAAAGACTATTCTTCTTCGCAAAGATATATAACAACTCTCGATAGACTAAGCTGACTCCACAGGCTTCCGCGACTCTACTCGCGAATCACTGTCCATCACACACTATTTGTCACACTCTGTCTTCGTCTCACACTGACTCCCACTCTCACATACTGACTCGTCTTTTATATACCCGAAAATGCTGTGCTACATTTTAGAATTGTCGGCTAATCGCTACACATCATCCGGATGAATCACATCGTCTCGCGAGCTTCCGGGCGTCAATAGTTTTTCGCGCGGTTGTCTTTGTTCTGGACGCAACGTACGCTCGGCGCGTCGGCTTCTTTGATTACACGGCACCGTTAATTCCTTTCCTTTTATAGTACATATCCGTGCGCACACGGATGGCATGCGATCATCTTCGAGCTGAGAGTGTAAGATTAAAGCGACGATGTCGGGCGGATGTGCGCGAGTGGGAGAAAGAGAGAAAGCACGCGGTGCTTTCAGCGGCGAACGGAATTCAGGGACTCGGATCGGGTGCTGTACATCGAATATACGAATAATATGAGAAAGTATCAGGTCGTTGGAGCTACTTTGACAAAGCCGATCGTTTCCCACGATCGTTATCGTCATGCTCGCGAGATATCGCGCGATTTCATTTCGGACTCGCGCTTATACTTTCGATACGTCCGCGAAAGCGTTATCATCGCCGCGCGCGTTCTTCGCCAATCAATTTCGCATTGTTGCGAGTTGAAGCGTTGAAGCGGGAAAAGAGAAATACACGGGCGTCGATCGATTTGTCGCGGAAATGGAAGGCCGCAAAAAAGCGCGTGCGGCTCCAGGTGCGTTTGCGCGGCGATAAGGATCCCATTTTCTTTTTCTTGGACGTGCACTCGCGCATCGTACGTGGCCTTTCAGCCGCGGCAGCGCTTCCGAGAGGATCCGCATCCTCGCTATGATAAACGGTGCATTATCGAGACGATACGTTCTGTTGTTTGATTATTTGCCGACGTTTACGAGAGATCTTCCGGTGACGCCTTTTAGTTGAATGCTCGTCGATTCATGATACCGCGATATCGCGTCGTCGCAATGTCGTCAGAGTCGCGTGACCGATTGGAATTGTTCCGAATTGTTTTGAATTATTTTCACGTAGCAGCTTCAGCAGCGGTGCAATCTACGCGAGTGCAGTCAAGCAGAAACTCGCCTAACCGAGTTCTCAAGAGGAGCTTTATAAAAATTTAAATCACTTGGATGACCTTAATTCTTATGGAATTAGCGCATCATGAGATTAATGTACATGCAAATGTTGCTGCATTACCACGATCTTAGTAATACATAATTTATGTTCATCGTTATGCATACTTTGATCGCGCGATTATGCTAGGAATGAGAAAGTTTAAGTATGAAAGGGGGATCGCCCGCTGCTCGCTGCAACTACTACGACAACAACAACAACAACAACAACAGCAACAATGTTAATGCCTTTTTAACGTGCATCACAAGAAGCGCGCTCGTTTGCGCTCGGCCCACAATAGCGCCGCTAATCTATTCTCTCTATTTTCCCCGCGAGTCGCCTCCGTGTCGCCGCTCGCTTCGTTCCGCTGCATCCCCCTCGGAGCGGAGCTTTTCGACACGCGCAACACGCGTGCATTACCGAAACGGGGGGATGCGTGATGACGTCGAGATGAAACGGCCGCGGAAGAAGGGCGGCTTTGATAGCGGCGCGAGCGGAGAAGGGCGTCGCGTTTTCATTCTCATTCGTATCTGCCGAGGTAGAAACGGAAACGCGTATCCTCTACTTGGCGGCCGCGCCGAGTGCCGTTCAATGCAGCGAGCGCGAGTGTTACAGCGACGACGACGGCGATGACGAGGAAGCGGAATGGCGTTGCACGTAATGCGCGCGCGATACGCTGCTCGTGTAGCTATCGAGGCGAAGGCCCATAAACGCGCGGAATGTTCGTCGAACGCGCGCCGAACGAGAAAAGTTTACGCGTCGCGATGCGCGGCATCTTCCGTGCGGAATCCGTCTTGCGGCGAGACGCAACACCCCCGACGCGATGCAATTTATTTGCTAAAAGCCACCCGCGTTACATTGTCAGCCGCTTTGGCGAACTGGCGGCTGATACAACTGCGAGAGAGAGATAGAGAGAGAGGAAGAGAGAGATGGCCCGTCCGCGCGATTCATTATCCCAGACACGCGTCTCTTTCGTATCGCTTTTCTCGTTTTCGTAAACGAAATCTTATCTCGCACGAGATATCGCGATGCGTTGCCCCACGCTGCCACGCGGAAAGACAGAAAGAGGGAAGAGAGAGAGAGAGAGAGAGAGAGAGAGAGAGAGAGAGAGAGAGATTGCCGAGCCGGTTTTCCGACGTTTTCTGCGTTATTTGATTTAGCCTCGCGACGGTCTAGCTACTCTCGTTTGCGAAACGAAATGAGAAAGTTAGGAGACGAAGCGTGGCCCTCCACTTTGACGGAGCTTTTCAGGTCCCGGGATGTTAGTTTGACAGATACACAAACTCGTGAAACGAGCCCTAGATGTAGAGAGATTAGATAGAAACGTGTAATTGTGGAAGGAGGTTGAAAGGCCCAAGTAAAGGGTTTTCGGGTTAAGGGAAGGGAAAAAAGAAAGGAGAAAAATGCTCTCGATCGTCGTGCCGTTGTGCCGCGAGGGTTTGCGTCATTGAAACGCGGGATTGAAGCGATTAAAGAATTAAATTGGATTAACTTAGACCCAATTGGATTGCAGCGGACACGGATTTTATTATCACCGTCATCGTCATCTCTTATGTATGCCATCTGAAATTTAATTCGCTGAAATTCCTTAGACTCGCAGAATAATTCTGACGTCGATTAAGAATTAATTAACAATGCGAGTTGCCGAGTCTCGAGATTAAAGGAGCCGAAATTAAAGCTCGCGATTGGTCCGCCGATTTTCGCGCCAGAAGACCGAGTTCACCCACGCACACGCCTGCGCGCGCGCGCACGTGCCAGCACGACGACGTGTCCTGGCGTTACAATATTCCGAGCTGGAAAGTGTAAGGCGATAATAACGCACTTTAGCGCGCGATCAATTGGATTAGCCGACGTATACGGTTGACTATTATTACGGACCGGCTCGTACCTCGAAACGCTGTCACGCTTCGTTTTATGGAATGGCATTCGCTGCGGCCGGCGTGCGTGCACACGCACGCGTGTTCCTCTCGCGCGTCGATTTTATTCGCCGCTCTCGGGCATGTACTCAAAGTGACATAATACGGATCAGGAGGGAAGGCGATGCGAGGACGAGCCATTCATTATTCATCCGGCGGTAAATTCTGAAGATAGCTCGGCTCGCGATGGAGGATCCATCCGGGATATCGCAGATCTATGTTGGCAGAATTATCAGCTGGCTTTATTATTCTGCATTTTTTCACCTGTACCGTTCCCCATTTGGCATGCATGCGTCGTATCTTTCCTATTAATTAAAGACGTGAGAAGCGTGGAAGCTTTGAACCCGACGCATAATTTTCCTTGTTCCTTGCTGCGAAGCGAAGAAGCTTCTTTTTTCATGTATCTCTACTGATGAATTTTGAATTCTCATACATTTCTTCTACTATTTGTACTATTGGTGTATCACACCATAATTCCATGGAGTTTTAATGCACGGGAATCGTCATACCTGTAGCAGTTGAGACGAGACTTTCTCCGTTCGTGAGAAGCACATAAAAGTTCACGAAAAATTTAGTCGCCGAACGCTGCGAGGCAAAGAGGCCATAAATATATCGGCAAGTAACTTTGCGGTGTATTATTCATTGATCGGTCCATCGAAAGCGATACGGCTAAAAGTGGCACATGTCCCCGGACAATAGCGAATCTTTCCGCGCGGAAAAATGAAATTTAATTACGGACTAGGGAACGACCGAGGGAAGAGAGAGGCCGCGGCGCGGATCGCTGATGCAGCAATCAGCGCGAGTAAATGCTCGCTGGAGCAATTCGCATTTCCTATCCATCGTGGCAACAATTCCGCCGAGAAAACGACCGATAATTAGACGATTTATCACCCGGAGCTAATGCCGCTCGGCTGTCCCATCTACGGGCTCGACAATGAAAAAAGATTGCGACGATGAAAGCCTAATGGAACGTCATAGGGCGGACATCAACGTTTGGACATCCATGAGGGAATATTTATCAAAGCAAAGCGCATGACGAAACACGTGGAAATAGATTGTCCTTGCGTAAATGACAAGACGGATATAAATAATAAGGGATCGCGTGCCGATCGACTTGGATGAAGCCTCTTTTCAATCGAATGGCCCTTCAGATGACTCGTAATACATAAACACATTAGAAAATAGAATGACAAAACGACGACAAAGAGATGCTAAAAAGAGATTTTACCATTTTCGAGTGAGTATCCTAAACGTCATACTCATCTCTCGCAACTGACAGAATCGTCCAGTGAACCGCGGCGTATTCCGTTTCTATCCCAGCCGGGGATTGTCGGGAAATGCAGGTATAAAAGTAGCGCGCGAGCCATTTCGAGGGTCGTTTTGGGGGTAATGGTTAACCAATAAAGGGTAATTAGTTATTATTTTGCGTCTCGCGGACTTGGCTGGCTAATTTGTCGATGGTATCGCGGTCGCACTCGGCAAAAACGCGAAAATTCCCTTGCCACGGATATATCGAAGCCGTATATTATCGGTGTGTTTTGCCGATCAGATCGCGATCGAGGCTTTACCCTCGGAGAGATTTTCATTTCGATACAGCGCGCGAATTTTCGCGGAGATATATCCGGCTTCGCTCCTCGTCGTCGTTCGATCCTCGCTCGTATCGTATCGTCGAACGTTCACGTCGGATCGTAATTTCTGGTACGGCTGGTGTACGTATTGTCGATTATATCGCCGGCGAGCGCGACCGAGCAAATTTTTGCCGTTGACACGTCGAATGCCCGCACACATCTCGTCGTGTCTCGACGATAAACGACCGGCATCAAACGGAATTTAATCGAATCGGTAATTTTTGACCGTTGCCGGTCGCCGATCCGAAGGAAATTTTTATCATCGACCTTCCACGCGAGAGCCTACGCTTGGTCTGTCCTTGATCTGAAAGCTTGCCGATCGCGACCTAAGGTAACTTTTATTATCGATACGAGTGCACATATTAGTCCAGTGAACTTTGAAAGTTCGTCGCTCGATTGCGAGCAATATTCCGGCGAATTGGAAATGCGACACAAAGTCCGTGAATGATGAAAGTAAAATTTCCTGGCCAGAGAGCTGCTTCTATAAATATTTACTTGAGAAAAAGCTATTTCTACAAATGTTTACGCGAAAATTGTACCTTATAGGAAATATCTCAAGCGCGCGCGCGCGCGCGCTCTTAGAGAACTCTCACGGGTTATCAATATTTTTCTTCCTTTTTTTCCTTTCATTTTTTCCTTTGCCTTTCCTCTTCCTTTCCTCTTTTTTCCCTTTCTTCCTCCTCCTCCTTCTTTTTTTTCCTTCATTTTTTATCGATTTCAGATATCAGGCCTGATACATATTTTGCTCCACTCGAGCTTTGCTCGGCAACTTCATTGCCCTATTGTTTTTTTCGACAATCGTGGCGCTATGAACGCGATGATAATAGCGCGATCCGCTTTATTCGTGCCGACAAAGAGTCGCATGCGGCGAGTGTTTTCACGTGGGGTGCGCGCCACTCGCGATGAAAATCTGGACATGAGAGCCTGAAAGTGGAAAATCGGCACCTTTGTACACGGAACACAGCGGGGCGCGACCATGTGCATCGGGGTAAATATCGATTCGCGGTAAAATACCGTCAGTTTTGGCCACGCTGTCTCTCCTTTGCTCTCTTACCTCCCCCCCCTCCCTCCCTCCCTCCCTCTCTCTCACCGCGTGCATTACGCGATTTTAGATTTCTGCACGATCGGGCCCGATTTGCTCGAACAAAATGCGCTAGCGCTAGGAAAGAAGCATCGTAAAGGAACGAAACGAGTCAACACTTGATCGACACTTGTGAAATAGATTGCTTACTTGTCGCACTCGTGACGTTACAATGCGACAGCAGATTAACCGCGAAATGTTTGCGAGCACCGAATAGAAGGCGCGGGGTAATCCTGAGATTTCTTAAAGGTAATAATGATACACTTCTGATGGAATTATTACATATGGGTTTGGGTTTTCGATGGAACAATAAGTAAAAAGATTCTTTCGTCGTCGTCACAAGGATACAAAGATAGACTATCTCGATAGGCTAAGCTGACTCTACAGGCTTCGTCGTTTGCGACTCTCCACTATTATCACTCTGTTTACACACACTGTCGGCTCCTCTTTTACTCTCCTTCTTTCATCGTCTACCCTCGCATTGCTATCGCTACTACTTTCTATCGGCTACTCTTTTACTCTCCTTTTGTCACATTCTATGCCATTCTATAGCATCACTTTTTATACCTAAAAGTGATGCCACATTTTAGAATTGTCGGCCAATCGCTACATATTATCATTCGGTCTGGACGAACGCGTCGTCCCGCGAGCGGCAACGTTTTTTTTCGCGATTGTCTTTTGTTCTAGGCGTGACGCGTCGGCTTCTCCGATTACAAGCTTTTGATACATGCCGCTCTCTTTCTTCTATACTACAAGAATTATCTCGCGTTATGCCCGTTATCCCATTTACGATGTCGCAGTATTCTATAGCGTTTGACAATATGCGAGTCAACAATCTTTTTGCGATATATACAATAATAAACGGGCGTGCATAATTTTTTGTGTATTATGCAGGTATCAGATCAGATGTTCACATCGTGGGACGCTGCAGGCATTCATATCGACGTATTTATAATTATTAGCGTTACGAAAGGCTAGGTGCAACTTTTAATCAAGGCATTCTTCCGTACGTAAGGCATGCGCGTTACAACGAAATAAATCAATCGGCCGAGAGATGGAGGGCGCGCGGGAATATCGAGGCATCCGAAACATTCCAATTCCACGGAGAAAGAAGAAATACCCGCGATCGAATTATCTTTTTAATCAAGGAGGTGGTCCCCCCGGCTCGCTTAGCTTTGCAAATTTGGCGATCGCGAAGGAAAGGAAACATACCGGCTCGCGTCTCTCGCTCTCCCGAGTTAAAATTCAATCTGACGATGTCGGTACGTGGCCGCCCGGGCTGACGGTATACGAAATCGGAAAGCATCGCGCGAATTTTCAGGATTTCATCAAAAATTCAACGGGTTCCCCTCGTGCCGCGGCTTAAACTAATTCCGCTCCACGTGGCTGCAGTCGCGGCTGCGATGCCATAACGCTCGCTCGCCCGTCTAATTCGACGACGATCAGACGTATCGCTAAAGAAAAGAGATGTCCGATAGCTATTCCAGGCAGCCGGTATCATGAATTTATCAAAGCCTCCTCTTATCGCTCCACTCGAGTTCCATAATAGATCCTCGCAGATATTATCTGCGCGAACTACATTAAAAGACATCTTCGCTGAAGGGGATAATCGAATCCTTTCTTTTTCCGCCTGTCTCTCGGGGAAACTGGAAACGTGAGGCGCTTTTGTAATCCAAAGTCCCGGCGCGATATGGCGAACGCATCGACGCTTAAATTCCGCGCGGAGGACTCCCCCTTGTCCTCTTCTAGTTACCGCTCGCGGCAATGAAGAGAGGACCTCGGAGCGCATCCGTGCATTTTTCACTGTCTTACGGTTCTGCCGTTATAAATCTTCCGCCACTCGAGAGGCAAGGCGGAGTCAGAGAGAGAGAGAGAGAGAGAGAGAGAGAGGGAGAGGGGAGGGGGGAGGAAGTAGAATCTATTTGCGGATCTATTATTCATCGTTGCGTATTGTCCGGTCCCCGGATGAGACGCGCTTCATTCAGGCCCGCTCGTTCGCTCGTTTCGTCCCGCGCCGTCATGTTCTCGCGAGCCCGCGAACTTCGCGGGAACCGAATCGGTCGTGGCTACGGGGGGAGGGGGAGGGGGATAAGGGGGGAAGGGGGGGAGGAGAAACGAGGGATTCCGCTCACGTCTGGAGGGCGATCGGGGAACGTAAGGCGAAACGAAAAATCGGTCCTCCGGAAATCCTACACCGGCGCGGCGTCAGTGATTCATGCACGCGCCGGTGAAGAGGGAGGAGGGGCGGGGGGGGGGAGGGGCGGCAGCGGGAAGGAGCTCGGCGGCAAATGTAAACGGATCTTATCGCGGTCGATGAAGCACGCCGACGTTCGATATTCCGATATATACATGGACACACGCGTATATGTGTATACGCGCGTACCGCGTGCACCTGCTCCTCGCACACTATCCTGCGCTCGAGATATCGAGCCCGGCATAATGGAATTCCTCGTTATATAAATTTCGGTGCACATTTTTCCCACCGCCCATCGATCTCTTTTCTCATGCGCGCCGCAGGCTCCCGCCCGTTCTCTCGTTTGCGCTCTCTCTCTCTCTCTCTCTCTCTCTCTCTCTCTCTCTCTCTCTCTCTCTCTCTCTCTCTCTCAAAGTGCACGTACCCCTTGCACCCAACGTTTTATTCCACCCCGGGCCTGCTCCATCGGTCGTCCGCTGCGACGCGGAGCGCGGAATCGCGGAACGATTCCTCAAACGTTCTCTGGGAAAACGAAATTCCATCGATAAAACCACTGACGCGCCGTCGCCCCTTCGAGTGATCTTAGTCCTGGGAACAAAATGCACCGCGGTGATAAAAAGCGATCCTCTTTTCCGCTTCTTCTTCTTCTTCTTCTTCTTCGTCTTCGTCTTCGTCTTCGTCTTCGTCTTGCCTCCCGTCGAATTAACTGTCGTTCCATTCGCGCGTTTCGATCGTGAAGAATCGCAAAGTGGTAATACCCTTCCAAGACTCGACGTTTCTTTCTTTATCTTTCCGGCCGCATTACCGCCCAGCATCCCCTTCCCTCGCGTCCTCCCGCGGTTACGTTCCCCCTTTTTTTCCCGTTCATTCCCGACCGCTCTAATAATCGACCGATTCCGCGGGTTATCGCATTTTTTTCCGATCCACCTGCTCGATAATCCTCAGTCAGTTCGCGCGCAATTTTTTTCCGCTCGTCTCACTGCGCAGCCTGCGCGCGATAACCGTCCGAGCGCTCTCGTTCGACGACTATTATCACACGCGGTTGGTATTCGGTAACCGCGCGCATGATTTATCGGACCGGAAATGGAGTTCACGAGGTTACGCGGTTGTATCCGGCGCTGCCCATAAACAATCGTTGGCATCGAAAAATTCGAGCGCGCGATCGATCAGCCACATTTATCGCCGAGGTCCGGTGGCCGCTCGTTTGCTCTCGGTGTCACGTCTCTCTCTCTCTCTATCTCTCTCTCTCTCTCTGTCTCTTATGTATTATGCATCGGTGTCTCTAGTGCGCGCAGCGTGCGCTATTGATTTAACGCTACTTACGTATGCACGTTAATTTCGTTATACCGCGCGTGCTAAATATTTTACGCGAGACTACGCATCCCGGTATATATCAGCGCCGGTTGAATTATCATCGTCCCTGCGATGATCCCACATCGATTCTGCGAGAAAACGCTTCGTTTAACGCTGCCATGATTCTCGCGCGGTGCTTAATAGCTAACTACCGGCGGAAAAGTTGAAGCTGTTTTAATCTTCGACTCCAAATATGATCCGAGGTCCTCGAGATGAGGTGTTTGGAATTATGACGTAACGTCGTTCCAACGTGAAACACGTGTGCGAAACTCTTCAGATGCTGTACAACAGCGTGTACCGTTCACTCTAGTATTCCATTACCCGAGATACATCGCGTAGCCGCGGCGGTGGCAGCGAAAGTAGCATCAAAGGATGTCGCCGCGCGCGAATAGCGAATGCGAGGCTGGATCGAGCAGTTCGATGATACGTGCAAAGAGTGTAGTTTGAGCGTACTCTCGTCACATCTAAACGGCCTGCCGAAGAACGCGTCAGCCGACAGGCTGTTTCGCAGAAAGCCGCATCTCGCGGACCATGGACCGAGATACGACCATGAGGAGTGAAAGAGAGGGACACAGTTTCCCCCGTGCAAGTGGATTAAGATCGATTCGAATTTTCTTTCCCTTCGCGGGAGGATCGCGTTTCCATCGCGTGGATTATCCTATCCGGGACTCGCGGAGGCGAACGTCCACGCGGCTCCGCTTCCTCTTCCCTCCCTCCCCTTTCCACATTTTCGCATCACCGAGCGAGCCGTCTGGAAATTCATCCGACGGGAAAAGGAGAGGCGCGCTCCAATCCTTTCGGTAAATAATTTTCGCCGGGCGGAAGGGCCCGCTTAAAGCCGACGGGAGCAGAGATTTTCTCCGATTAATTTCCGTCTCCGTCCTCGCCGCTCGCGCTCGTTCCCGCCCGGCGCGGTTCTTAGTTTCGAGTCCACCGAGGCGTATAGAGGCACCCCCCGTTCCCTCCACGGTTATACCCCGTCGTTTCCCTCCCCTTGTTCCGTCTCCTCTTGCTCTCCGTCTGTTCTCCAGCTCATCCTTTCTGCACTCTCCCTCCGCGTCTTTTTCCTGTATTATGCATTCGGGTTATTCGTTATTTATAAGTATTACCCTTAAACTTCCTCAGACCTTATTGCTCGCGGGAGTTAGCCACCCGCCGCGGGGTAATACGCCTATGATTTATCCTCGCCTCGTCTGACCTCGTTCGTGTCGTTTCCACTTACGCGACGCGCGCGCGCGTCAAGAAACGCGCCCCCTCGCCGCGCCCGCTCCGAGTTTTATGAAGCTCTGGCTTTCAGGCGCGAATGAAACTAATTCTGACGTACCCTTTTGTTACGTTAATACGAGTGCGAGTTTGGGACAGTCGTCGCGCGTGAATTGTCGGGGATGACAGGGGGATGCCCCGCTCCGCGTTAACAAAAGTTTCATGCCTTCGAGCGCGGGATGAAGGAAAAAAAAAAAAGAAAAGGAAAATATTTGAAAGTAAAAGAAAACTTTTCATTTCGGCGTATGCGTATAAAGGCACGTTTTACCTTTCGCGTAAATTTGGAATTTTCACGAATGTATGCCGCGTTCTCGACGCGCGGCACAATGTCGGGGGTTGCTGCTGGAAAAAAGTCTCTCTCCCTCTCTCTCTCTCTCTCTCTCTCTCTCTCTCTCTCTCTCTCTCTCCCAGATTAATTTCCGTCTCGCTCCCGCTCTCCCGTCGTTCCGCGCGAAGCGCGTCCGCCTGTTTTCAGACCCGACGAGGCGTGTCATATGCTTGATGCATGATTGCCCCCGGATCTCACGTCGTGCCGCCGTGCAGGATTCGCGCTCGTTCGTCAGAATTCTCGATAATCAGGTTATCAGAGGCGAATCGCGGATCTATCCTCGCTCTATTTCCTTACTGCACGGTTGAAACGCGTGGCGGTGGATTCGACGGACGGCGAAGATACATAGAAGTAAACGGCAGAAATCGATTTTCCGCTCGTATCCGCGTTAGCGCACACATCCGCGATAATTCGGTTAAGTTTCAGCCTGGCCGCTCACACTGACGCGGTCCAGCCAGCGTCCGACACGGATTAATACGCGAAAAATTCGCCGCTCGTCGCGAAGTGAGAACGGTAATTGCGCGCGCGAATGTTCCGATGACGATCAGTAGGGAATTAACAGATCGAACTGAATGGAGCTGAATCGAACCAAGATAAAATCTGTTTCAGATTTCCTTCCTCGGCTCGGTCCATTCACTTTTTGCCTTTTCCACATTCGGTTCCGATCACATCGATCGCGCGCGGCCACTGTCGCTAATTGCCGCTTTCGCGATCTTATCCCTCCGCGTATCGCCGAGGGCCGCGAAACGGAGCGGAAACGGAATACCTCGCACCGATTAATTTCCGCGCGATCTCTTTCTCTCTCTCTCTCTTTCTCGTTCGCTCGCTCGATATCGCGAACGCGCGAGCGTGTTTTCGTGTCCACCATCGAGGCATTACATCTGCGACGCATCGTTGTGCCACCCCTGCCAATCCGCCAGGTCGTTCGCCATCTTGCCTTCCATCCCCCCGGTCGCCCTCTCGACCGCCCCCGCTGTCCCTCGTTCGTCGATCCCGAATTCGTTATAACCAGCCGCGAGCCACGCAACCGGAACTTTGCAGGATACGATGTACAAAGTGTGTGTGTGTACGTTCGCGCGTACGAGAGAGAGAGAGAGAGAGAGAGAGAGAGAGAGAGAGAGAGAGAGAGAGAGAGAGAGAGAGAGAGAGAGAGAGAGAGGAAGATCGACTAAATCAAATTTACAAGCTGCTGAGTGTTTCCCTGCCTCTCCCCTCGTCCCTCGAACTCGTCTACAGCCGGCCCTCGGCCCTCCCGACGACGTGTTCCGGCTTATGCCACGGCGGTGGCACTATTTTCGTCAGAAGTCATTTAAAAGTTTTTCGTGCCGCCGTCTGCGCGCCGAAGTAGACTCTGAATTATTTATTCGGTGCCGGCTGCACCTCGGCATGCACGCGTCGCGATCGTCGGGGGGTTGGAGTCATTATTTCCCGGCCGATCGCATTATACGCAATCGCGCGGTGCAGCTCTCCGCCCCCCCCCCCCTGTCCCTCCCAGGACGAGATATAAGAGCCGAGGGAAAGTTTTATAGGTATCCGACGAATACCGTTACATGGCCGCTTCCTGTGCGTCTTAATCGGCTGGATACGTCGCTGCGGATGTTACGTAACTGTGAAAGCGCGTCACGTGCTTTGAAATGCTTCTCTTTCGAGCCATCGAAGCATCGTGCTAATTGAATGACGACACGAATCGGAGAATCGACGAGAGTGATACCAGTGCACTCTACGAGTGCAAGATTTGCGATTCGTATTTGAATCGTTGGCAATATTTCCGAATCGGTTCACTGATCGTATCATGATGTTACAATAATGCTACGGATAGACACGCGATAATTATCATGTATCATTGCAAAGAGCTGCGAGTCGTAGCAAGGATGATGTGATTGTTATTAACGCGCAAATATCAGTCGCTCGTCGATAATCGTGACAGGAGTAACTAATTAAGTTAGAACGATAATATGAGTGAATAATGAATCGATCTAAATATAGCCGTCTCCCGTAATGATTTTCGCGGTTAGTGGTGGTATCGTGCGTTCGCACGCGCAGGTTTGTTCGATAAATCTTGTACATCGTACAGGCACGAGATTAAACACGTGCCACGTTAAATATTTTACTGATTTGTATTCGTAAAAAAATATTATTCATTGAGCCGATGCAATATGATACGCGATACGCGGGAATTTAATTTATAATCGTGATAAATACACACAGCGCTACTTCCCGTTCGCTACAAAACTGTATCGATTGTATTATTAAGGTAATGTTAAACGGTATCCGTGCAGATTAATCGCGTATTATTCTCAATCTCCGATCGGAACCGAAATAATCATCGATCGGCCATTGTTTCGTCAGTCGGCCATTCCTTCGCAGATAATTACGTGATAAATCTATTCGGAAACGCGAAAATCTATTACTTTCGTTCCTTTTGTTGTTGTTGTTGTTTATTACTGCGATCGGTATAAATAATCATCAAGTCATTAACGGCATCAAGTCATTAGCATCTTCCGGCGAAGAATCCCGGCAGGGAAAGATATCGATGACGATGACGATTTACGATGTCATTAATTACGATTAATAGTAATGTGTGTAAACGAAAATAAGTCTGTGCACATTTGCGTACAGGGTGTTAATTTTAATCGAAATAATTGATCAATTTCAATCAGCCTCACGGTGTAACGGTGTACACGTGAACCGGCGTAGCGTGAATCCACCCACGATCCCTTGAAATGGAATGGCCAGGGCGCAATGATCTCGCGAATTAGCTCGTCCCTCGCGGAAACGCTTGCCACGACGCTGCCATTACTTTCTGAACATTTCAGAAAAATTGCGATAATATTTCTTCACTCTGTTAGAACAACGCCGGCGCCGGCAAAGTATCGACGTTGTATCATCGTGCCCAAGTACGGTACGCGCGTTTCGCGTAGAGAGCACTCTCGCTCTTTCCGGCTGTGCAAACGAGTAAACTTGGCAGCACGCGCGATTAGCATATAGCCACGTGCACAGGATACACCCCGACGCGTATGTACGTGCATGCATATGCATCGCATAGGCCGGAATTAGCTTGAAATGTTTAATTGAACGAGCATCATCGACGCGCAAGTCTGCTCGTCGTCGTGATTGATGTATTACGCAAACATAACGCTCATCAGATCGACGCTCTCCTTAATAATATCATACACTACATAAGCGTCGACCAATTACTCCGCGGATGCGATCGATGTCCTGCGATCGATTACAATCTACGGAATCGAGAGAGCGGACAGCGTATTACTTCCCTTTGAAGAATCGCCGATCGACGATGCGGATGCAGATCGTGCGGATTGCCTGTTGTCTGTTGCGCTCGCGCGTAAGAAACGCGAGCGTCACGCGAGCTTAACCGAGCTTGAAAATTAATAACAATCCGTAACGGCGATCCGTGCGTCCCGTATATCACCGATGCGCGGCAATCTCCGCCAGAGATGCTGCCTCGTGTGCAAGCAGCGATACTCACACGCGTGGTTTGACACGCGGGGAGGGAAAGCAAAAATACCCGGTCCATGATAAATGCCCATCACGGGCATGCAGCGACATCACGGCGCGTCCCTCAAAACGGCCCTACAACGCGGCCTCTCGTAGCCATTATGCTAAAATGCAATCTCCTGATAACCGCAGCCGCGCCATCACGGGGCTTAATCTCACCTATCTGTACAGCCGTCGGGAAACGGAAACAAAATGGGAATGAGAGACCGGTCCGCCTGGCCGGGTGATTCGGGATAAAGAGAGCGGCGGGGCATTGGGGATGCAGAGAGGATGGCGAATCGGGGGGAGAGAGCGAAAGAGAGAACGGACAATGGCGGAGGCTGGAGATACGAAAAGAAATAAATTCCGCAATCGATAAGCGTCCGGTTAAACGTCAAAGCGCACCGGTGTGGGTAGACGAGGCACTTTCGATCCTTGACAAAAAACACAATCGCCGATATCCAGGGGATATAGAGCGCGTTCTCTCTCGCTCTCTCTCTCTCTCTCTTTCTCCTTCCTTTCCCTCTCCCGAGTTTTGTCTCTCTTTTTCCGGATCGCCCGCATCTTTTTTCTTTCACGGCGGAAAGTCGAGTTGATGTCGGGGTACACGTTGTAATGCCTGCGAACTCTTCGGACTTGTTTCCCTTTCCTCTTCTCTCTCTTTCTATATATATATACATACATATATATATATATATATATTTCTTCTATGCGAAGCAGAAGAGCTCCGCAATTTTATTATATTGCCGATGGAGATATCCGAGCAAGAATTATTTCCGACTGCTTGAAGAATTGCAACGAAGCGTTCCAAACGACGTGCCGAGTATTGCTGAGTAGTGAATAGTTTTCTGCGATCGATACGTTCTATAATCGTTATATCTGAATGCCTTTCCACATTTATTTTCACATAATTATGTATCCATGTATTCGAAAATGGCGCAGATAATAACGTTTCATCCATTTCTCGTTTAATATCCTTGCATACGCAACGTTCTACGAACCTATTTATCAAGAAAATGTTATCCCGCATTGTCCAAAATAAATGTTACATGTAGTTCTGGCATATAGCTTATTTGAAAACGAGTCAAATTCCGAAGCGGAATGGTTCCATTTTATTTGCGGGCCGAACATAAATGCATCATGAACGACGCGTGAATATTGAATGCGAAATATCCGTATCACCAAACCGTTTCATTGACCGTGCGCGATGTGATACACTCTGTTAATATAAACGAGTGAAAAAGATTTGATCGTTATTTCGCGCGAGCTATTGCCTTTAATAAGATTCTCGAAACTTGATAACCCGTTTCCCTTTTTTTTTCTCCCCTCCCCTCACTTGTAATATTCTGTATTCTGGAAATCGCATCCATCCACGTTGGATTCGTCGTCGTGTGACGACGTAAATCATCGGCCATCGTTTGCACGATTTAGTCAATAGAAGGAAGAAAGTATCGGGCCCCCGGCGATGTGGCGGCAGCGAAATCCTTCGGCGTTTAGTTCTCTTCCGGCGAGCGTTCGGAAAGTTTAGATACCTCTTCGGGATCCTCTTCCGGGCGGGCGAATAAGCAGGCATTAAAGGCTTAGACCACAGATCGAATTGGAAGTACCTACGTAGCGTTCCTGCACCTTTCCCTACTATCCTCCGCCCTCTTCTTCTTGCAATTCCTCTCCTCGCTCCTTGCCTCCCCCCTCCCCCTCCTCTCTCTCTCTCTCTCTCTCTCTCTCTCTCTCTCTCTCTCTCTCTCTCTCTCTCGTTCGCCATCGTCTTGCAACGAGGACCAAGTATGGCCGCGTTGGGATAAGTTAAGCATCGAGGAGCGCCGAGGTGCTCGAACGGGTCGGCAGGCAGACCAGGAGAACCAGGAGGAGGGCGGCACGTTTAATGGAGGATCATCGTGCGAGATTTCGTTCGAGTTCCGCCAACGAGTCGCTCGCCGTGATCAGGCCAGCTCGTAAAGCCAGTTACGACCCCCCCGTGGTTTTTTCGACCCGTGATGAATGTATCGTAATGTGCTGATGGGTGAGATCGTCCGAGCACGGTCGCCGGCGAGGGTCCGCGGAATTATGCTCGCCTAGACGCTTTCATCCCCACGATGTAACGTGGAACGTGTCCCTTTCCTGTTCGACGTGCTTCCTGTGCGGGGACGCACGGAAGCGGGACAAGGCCGCGCTTTCACGTACCTGAATAGCAATAATCCGTGATCGTGTATTTACGCGGCGATCGGCGATCGTTTCGACGTGGTGTTTCGGTGTGCCGTCACTTCCGGAGAGAGTTATGATCTTGTTGATAATTTGCTGATTGGCAGCCGTACGTACGTACGAGAATAAGACTAAAGCGGTTTTATGATTAATTGATTTAACATACGAGGCAAATGCGAGTCAATGTATTCGCACGTTTAACAGCCGCGATACTCGCGCAGCGAGTTATTACGTCGGGGCTTACGTTTCAATGTGTCGCTGAAAGCAGAGCAGCAGCCCCCCCCCCTCCCCCGAGTCTGTAATTTCACGTTTTAATGCGTTATTCTCTCTCTCCTTTTTTTTTCCAGCATCGCCGAGCTACCCAAGCAAAGCAGCCCAAGCTGGATTCCATCGTTTCCAGAGCGCGTTCGGTGAGTCGACGTTTATTTGACGTAATTGTAATACATCCGTCACGCGGAGCATTAAACGGCGCGCGGTTTCGGGGAATGGAGTTATTCCCATTTAATGCAAGGCACAACGTAAGACCGTGATCCCCGTCGAAAATTCAAACGATCCTACTCCCCGCCCCCCCCCTCCCTCCCTCCCCCGGCAAAATTCCTAATTAGAGTAAGGCGTATTTGAGATCAACGGAAGCGTGAAAGGTCTCTCGTCTGTGCTCGCACTCGCTCACGGCAACTCGGAACTCGAGCGTTCTCGATGGGGGAAGCAATTATTATTTCACTTTTCCACGTGAAACATCGTCCGCAGCGTCCAGTGCGACGTCCGAATGCGATCTCTCTTCTCCCTCTCTCTCTCTCTCTCTCTCTCTCTCTCTCTCTCTCTCTCTCTCTCTCTCCTTCTCTTCGCGATTATCGCGATCTTCGTCGCGGGCTTAAAATCGGGAATCGAGCTTAAAATCGCTCCACCTATCGTGACAGGGGGAACGCGAGAACGCAGGAATGGCTGAGACTAAGTATCGGGAATCGTCGGGCCACTCGACCGACTTCGTTTGAAAGATGAAAGCGCTCCTAATGGAGTACCATTGTCTGGTTACGTTCAAGTTTCGCCCTGCCACGGTGTCGTCCCGGCCTCAACCCTGAGCGCTCGCTCGTTTTATCGTTCGGGATTTTGGCTTCGACCGGCCGCCGCCGCCGCCACCGCTTGCTACAAGGTGGTCCCGAAGACGGAGGAGGGGGGGGGGGCGGACCGCTCGAACCGTCGGCGTAATTAATGGCTTCATCAGTTCGCTCGCCGACTAATTAATTCGCCGTCTCGGACGTGTCACCTCCCCGCGAGAACTTCCTCCCGGCTCTTCTGATACATGGGTTCGAATATTAATCGGCTAGGGCGTCAAAGAAAAGCGGAAGATCGCCGAGGACTATGATTAAAATGCCCATCCTGATGAGGATCTCCTTTCTTCCTGTTTTTTCCCTTCCTTCCTTTCTCTTCCTTTTTCTTCCTCCCCCCCCCCCCCCCACGTGCCATTCGCTACGAGCGAATTTGCATTTTGATGCATGAAGATAGATGGATAGGTAGATAGATGAGAGAGGGAGAGAGAGAGAGAGAGAGAGAGAGAGAGAGAGAGGGAGAGAGGGGGGACAGTTTCGACTCCTTAAATCCTTCTATAGCGTACTACGATGGATGTTTACGGTGCGTGTCATCGTAAAAATCTCGAAAGGAGAATTATCTATTTTTTTTTTTTTTTTATACGTGCGCTTTCTTTGCAAGTTGTTTTCTCAAGTTCCGCTGTAGAACTTGTGAACGAGATGGAGATCGATCGTTGATCATCCGAATCAGTCTCTTTTTAGTAATTTCAAGCCGAATTTCTTTTCGGGAAAAGATTCAAGGGGAGATGCAATCTCCGTTGCGATTTCTTGATATTGGATAAACGGGCGCTTTCATTTTCATCTATTTTGCAGCATGCGCGAAAGCTATTTATAGAGCTTGAAGAGATTCTCGTAAGTCAATTATTTAGTGACGCTTTTACGCCGGAAAAACGTCGGCGATGTCGTCCGATCGCGTAATTATTAATTGGTCTCGATATAAAACGAAAAGTGCCGGCACACGTCGACTCGCGCTCATGCGGGAAGCGATAATTCGCGAAACTCATTAGTACAATTTGAAATTTTTTTTCTCTCTCGTTCCCGATTCTCCCCGGCAGTCTCACCGAATTTCCCGTCCTTGAATCATACCGCCGCGCATATGCATTATGCGTTGTGCATATGTTTTCAGTCGCGTCCCAGTGCGCCGACACGTCCTCACCAGCATGATTCGAAAATGGGATATAACTCGCAATTGGAATTATCTTCGCGTCTGCGAAAGGCTGCAACTCGGAGAGAACGTTGATCATTTTAATTTAACAACGTATCAACGCATACAATTACGACTGAATTAAATCAAAGTAACCTTTAGCGAATTATCTTTCGACAAAAGTTCAGAGTTGGTACACATGCGTGTATCTAGATTAAATAATCTAAATTAACAAAAATTAGTGTAACAGTCATAGAGGGATCCTAATATTCGACGGAGTGATCATAAAATTACCGAGAGATAACGCGCGTCAGAGAAATTCGATCAATGCCCGGCACATTATCGGCATCTTATCTATAATGAAATTTGGAAATTCCTTCAAAGATCGTCGCGATCCTCCGGCCTGATCCTCAAATTTATCATCGTTCGTTTCGTCGCCTTGAGACGGCACGTCGATACTTTTCGTACACGCTGGAGGCGGCGGAATCGCGGCGAACGTTGAAGGCGAGATCAGCAACCTTCCTGGAATGAGACGGGGACCGAGAATGACTCGACAAAGCGGAAAAGGGGATCAACGGGCAGTAGAGGGCGGGTGAGTTACTCGGGAAGGTTACGGTAATCCGCCGTGCTCGTCGTGTAATTTCTCGCAAGGCGGCGTCAGGGCGGCCGAAAACTTGCGCGTTGTCGCCTCCGTCGAAACTTTTTCAGGGTATATCTCGCATCGTCGCATCGTTTGCACCCTCTCGAATCTGTCTCGCCGAGCGCGCGGCGATCAATGACCTTCCTTTCAATTTGGCATTTCCGCTAAGCGCGCGCCTCCCGAATTCCCGCGCGATTCCGTAATTCAGGTGGATTTTCTATTAATTTCCTTTTTAATTACCCTTTTTTCTTCTCTCTCTTTCTCGCTCTCATCCCGCCTGTCGTGTTTAATTGGGCCCGGGACGGTGTAGCTTCGCGCGTGTCGCCAGGCTTAATTAGGCTAATGGATATCCGTAATTGATGCAGCGGGACTGGCCACTCGAGTGCCGAATAACGTCGCCGACCCCGCCGCGCTGTGATATATATATATATATATATATATATATATATATATATATATATATAATTCGCCCACGCGACGAGAAGCTCATCCGGGCTCGTGAATTTTTCGGACACGTGCTCGATGGCGCGATCTTAGGATTGCACTGTTCAAAATTCATCGTGTCTTGCGCGAACGCGCAATATTGCACGATTACGGCGCTCTGTACGCACGAGTGCGCGACGATGCAGCGATTCTTCCGGTCTCCTTGGCCGTCCTTTGATCCTCGACTACCTGAGAATTACGAATTGAATAATTTAGCATGTTGATTAATCCCCGCGCGATCCCGCGTAGGACGTAATATGCAAAGCGAAGAACTGAAATAACAATCCCGCCGAGTTTCGGGGAACCGTTGGCGGCTACGAGCTTCGCTTCGGCGCCGAACCCGTATTAAGATCCGTGACAAGAATATTAAGATTAACGAGTCTAGTTGTCTAGCGCGCGGGGCGGGGGGGGGGGGGG
>JAHMML010000001.1:1989365-2192948 GCA_020341155.1 Eciton burchellii
GAGCGCTCGGCGGGATGACCACCGCGCGGGGACGACCGGGATCGCAGCGGCGGAGGAGGAGGAGAGGGCGGCGGGGACGGGAAATGAAGCACGTGTGAACGCTACGCGCGGCGTATAAAATTCGTGGGGACCCCCTGCCCCCTACCCCCCGACACCCCCCGCCTCCCGCCCCCCGCCCTCCCCCCGCGCTATGCGCGGCGTATGTAAATTGCGCGGAGAGAGCGCGCGACGCGCATGAATTTAACTGCCGCCGCATGTAAATTCAGCGCCGGTGCATGTAAATTTTATTGCAATCAGCTATTGTAAACAGGATTACCACCGCCGCGTGGGCGCGGCGCCGAGACTGGCGAGCGAGCCGGCCGGTGTCGATGGAATCCTACGAATATTTCGGATTCGGGGACATCTGGCTGTCAGATAGGCGCACCGGGGGATGCTTCCGATATTGTACTTCGATACTGCTCGGGGGTGCACACCGGCATCCGGCTGGCACGGACGAAAACCACCGGGTATTTTCGGAGCGCGCGTGCCGCCGACGAATTCCGGCGGATGTTTCTGAGATGTGTGTCCGCGTCCGAATCGATCCTGCGACTGGGAGATGAAATCTGATCGAAGCACGATTAATCGCACTTTGCGATTGTATCTATTGACGCGGACGACGCGGCAAAGTCGAGGCGCGAATATTTTTGGAGAAGAGCTCCCGCGCGATATTCGATTCTCGGGGAAAATGGAGGAAAATTGTCGATATCTCGTCAGGTTCAAGCTGCCCCGGGGCGGCGCAATTTAGAGTGTAGCTCGAGTAAATCTTCCCGCCGAGCGTTGTCTTCGCCGCCTCTCGCTTCGGGCGCGCGGATTCCGGAAATAAGCGGCGGACGGACGGCGTTTAATTTCGAGTGGTTATGTTGCAAATTCAGTCGCCGGCGGTTTGCAGATTGCGCTCGCAAATATTTGTTGCGCCGCGCACGTCGAGCATTTTATTGGCGCTGATATTAAATGGCGAATATTAATTAGAGCAGAGAGAGAGGAGGGGGCGTGCATCGCAGGAATGAGAGCGAGATCTCTCCGTTTTGTTCGGCAGGTGGCAACCCGCTGCCTCTGAAATGTCGGTATCGCTTTATCTCGTTAAGCAAGCCGGAAATACGGAAGGCATTGTTCAAGTATCGCGTTACGCGCGGCGGTTACAGTTCTTCTTTCGAGCGCAGTCTCCGGCTGCTCTTCCTGCTGACGCGCGGAATTATTATTATTCCCGTTAAACGAACTAAATCCACTTATGCCGGGGATATTAATCGCCTCGGCGTTTGCGGATACATCCTCGAGGCTGGATATCTCCTCTACGGTCGTGATTCGTTCTCCAACGCGGCAATTCCGCTCCGCCATCAGCTTGCGGAAGTCGCCTCGCAAAGCTCGCGGGCCTCGCGGCCTTCGCACCGGCGGCGATGGCTCTTCAGCTTCCGCGAGATCGCAAAAATCTTCCCGGATTGCTGTCGTCACTCGCTGACGTCATTACGCGCGTCTCCCGGCGTCCAAAGCAAGCGAGGCATGTAATCGACTATCTGTCGGTAAATCCTCTGCGGCGAATGCGTCGCGGTCTCTCTCTCTCTCTCTCTCCTCTTGCCGCTATATATCGGCCTCGCCGAATTTCGACTGCGTATTTACCGGACTGTGCGTTATAGTCGGCCAAACGAGTCGCTCTCGCCGTTGGCGCATCGCTCTGCCTCCGTACATACATATCCGGCGGCGTAAAATGGATGGAACTCGCGGACGGCCCGTGGGACCGAGGCGCAAAAAGAGAGAGAGGGAGGAAACGAGAAACATGAATTTATTAAAAATTCTATTAATTAATACGGCGCACCGCGCCGTTGCGCACCGACTCGGATCTCGCGACGATCGCTTCGAGCGGGGCGTTCCTCGACAACAAGCAGAATTTCAAAGGGGTAAACGCGTCCGGGCGATTTAGCGCGACGCGAATCTCCAGAGGGGAGGATCGCCAGATTCGGATCCTTATACGTTCTCGTGCCATTTAGCGAGATAACAGCCGCCCTAATCCCGCCGTAATCCCGCTAATCCGATTACGCGCGAAACCAATTCGCGACGCGGTGAGAGATACAAGACGAGGGAGAAATCTGAAAACGCGCCGTGACGCCCCGACCGACCGATCGACCGAGCGACTTTTCGTGGCGCGATTGAGCAGAGATCGCATCTTGGTCTCGGCGCTGATTCGCGAGGACGACCGTTTCATAATGGAGAAACGAGAGACCAAGAGCCAATCGCCGTTACGTTTACACGTCGGTCGGCATGCGGCGATATGGCTGATTCTCAGGGAGAATTCCTCGGGTGAGCACTTCGACGATAAAGAGGATTTAGATCGATTTAAGATTCCAATTTCCGGCTTCCTCGCAAGGTGGACCTCCCCCCCCCCCCCACGCCCTCTGCCGGCCGACATTCNCCCCCCCCCACGCCCTCTGCCGGCCGACATTCTCGGCGACGGCGTCGACGAAGCCGGGAAACGCTGCCGGCATATCGCGCTGAAAGGGGTAAAGCAGCGTTTCTCAAATCCATTTACCATGGTAAATGCACCACCCCACCGCATCCGCGTCCCTTTTCCCTCTCTTTTTTCCGTATGCGTACTTGAAATTTATCGAGGCGCTTGGAGGTCGATTGAGGAGGCGCTCGCGCGCAATTTGTAATTCCGTGTCGCTGCGTGTTTATTTGATAAAATGGAAAAAAAAAGAGAGAGAGAAAGAAAGAAAAACTGATAACCGAGTTTGGGAACGATGTATTATCGGCTTTATTGATGAAATTATTTTTGTTGAATCCAATTCCAATAAAATCTACCCCCTAATTTATCGAACAGCGAGTCATTCATTATTCAATGGAAGAGCGGCCGCCGCAAAATTTATTTCGATAAAGAAGGCCAATAGCCTCGTCCCCGGATAAATCATGTTCCCATTTTTTGCTTCCTTTTGCCTCCGTAGCACGATTTGAGAAACACTGAGGCAGCAGCAGGGAGACGTTGAGGGGCGCGAGCGGCGAACGCCGCTGATGCCCCAGCCCGTGATGAAGGAAGAAGGGTCGGCCCTCACCGCGCGAATTACCGATCTCCGTTTCTCCATCCCCTCCCCTCCCGCTTTTTCTCCCTACCTCCCTTTTCGCTCCTCCGTTCGTTTCCCCCTTTATCGCATTCCTATTTCTCGGATCTGCCTCATCTTTCTCGCCTCGCCTCGCCGTTCTCTGCGAGGGCCCTACTTTTCATCGGCGCTCGCTTCCTCTCTCGTCATTTCTCTCTCTCCCCCCCCCCTCTCTCTCTCTCTCTCTCTCTCTCTCTCTCTCTCTCTCTCTCTCTCTTTTTTTTCACACGGCCGTGCCGTATCTGCGGAGATTGTAATTTTAATTCCGATGCGATTTTACCTCTCGTATTTTCCGCCACGGCGAAGCCGCTTGTCTATGCGTTCGCACGCGCGAGGATCCATGCATCACGTCGGCTAACTATCCCACAAACACCTCGTGCCATTTTCCCTCTTCGTGATTCCTGGCCGCCGGGGTGGCCCGAGCTTTATCTTTCGGTACGTGCTCGCCGGCGAGCGTTTTGCGATTCGCGCGACAGCTGCAATTTTAATTCCTACGGATGTCTTTCCGCCGAGGTTTCCGCTTTTTGCGCTTTTGGCCGATTGTCCGCGCGATATCGATCGGCGGCGAGCCGGCGTTTACCTCCAGTTTCGCTTTCCCGCCGACTCCCGGACTCTCTCCCCCCCGTCCACCCCATTTCCTTATCGTATTTCTTGTCGTATCGGCACTCCGTCTGGATTTAGGGAGCGCTTAGATCGCGGAAGATCGCGGCTTAAGATGGACACTGCCGGTTACCGGATCGCTCTCGAGCTGGATCCGAATTACCAGCCTTCGTTCTCTCTTTCTCCGTTGCGTGTAATTTATATCATTCAGTTTATCTGCGCTCCTTTCATCGCTCCGTTGTCGTCTCCTTCTCCCTTGCGATCTCTTCTTGTACCGATTTTTTTCCCAACCGGCAAAAAAATTCTTACCTTAATCCCGCGTCTTTCGGCTTCACCTCGCTACTCGGTCCATTCGTATAATCACGATTGGCGTGAATCGTTACGTAACCACGGTAATCTCATTTCCGCATATTCTATACGTAGCACGCACGTGGCTCGCTTTCATAGCGAAACGATCAAACGGATTCTCTCGATCAATGCATTTTATCCGATGCTGCAATGGAAATATTTTTGGCTGAGGCTGCGAAATCCGTCTTACCAATCGCCGAATGTCAGCCGAATGACGGTACGCTTGACGGATACTTGAGTCTGTTTCGCTTCTTCTGATTATGAAAGAAATCGACGCTAGTATCGCGACAATTCACCGGAGACGTCCCGTCTCTTTATCGGAATTATATGCGATAATTGCAATTATACGCGCGCTCGTGTAACCGACATTTGCATGATATTCGCGACGGAGATGAATTTTGTTCCAAAAATAACATAAACATATCGCACAATCGTATAATCTGGCGCGATTGATAAACTCGAAGAAGGCGCGGAATACACCTCGCTGCGATAATATTGATTTTAATAATATTCTCGGCCTTCACCATCTCCATGTCCGCATTCGCGGAGATAAACGGCTTACGTACTCGTCCAGCCTCACGTCCATGCGCGCGTAATCTTGTTCTTATCCCGACAATGGAATACCCCCTCCCCTCGCCTCGGGGATGCAGGCGACACACTTTGGAATCAGGTCGGATATTACGCGCACTCGTCCTTATCCCATAACGAGCTATCCGACTTTAAGGTCTACTCAGATCGACTAAGATTCCAGATTTTCGCGAACGGAGTTGGCGGGAGGGGGAGGGTGCACCGTCGGGCAGGTCGTCCGCCACCAGAGTGCCCGGGGTTCGAGTGGATGGTCGACTCGATCCAAATTACCAGCCTTGGCTTCTCCCGTCTCTTCCTTTTTCTCCCCTTTCATTCGTCGTGCCTCCCCCCTCCCCCCTCCCCCGCTCCCCATCGCCGCCGTCGCGCTCCTCCCCTACTACCCTCCGGTGGATATCCACCCGTTCTTTTTTGCCCGACCCTCGTCTTCATTGTTGTCTTTCTTCGCCGGAGCGCGGAGAACTGGCTGCACTCCTTTCCCCCGTTCCCGGTAGCCTCCTCATTTTCATTTACCTTTTCTTTATTTACTTTTTGTATCTGCATTCTATCCCGTATTCGCCACTGAGCATCGCCGCCAACAGCAGCCAGAGCCAGCCCGTGTATCGCGCTCGTAACCGCCTCGGGATTCCCGCGCGATCTGGATAAGGAGTTACGAAATCGTTGCATTTTTCGCGTTACGCCGCGATGACGCGACGCGGGAGGCCGCTGAAACGAGAGGCAGCAGCAGGGAGGCAGAGTTCGCTGTTTATCCCGGGATTAAATCTCTCGAGAATGATCTCGAGATGACGAGGGAACTTTTACAATTCAGTTCGGCGATGAACGTTCTGACGTTCATTTGCATCTAAGCTAGATTCGAGATAAACTCAAGGGGAGGAGCCGTGCTCGTGAGCTTTTCGAGCTTGGCTTGATAAGACGTTACGAGGCTAGATTGGCAGTGCGAGAGAAAGAGAGAGACAGATAGGAGAAGCGGAGTTTTATCCGGGAATCTAGGCAATCGCTTTAATCTGCTCGTATAATGCTACAACAAATTGCTGATACGTTGAAGCTACGATCGCACGAAGGGACACGGGAGAAAACGCGCCACAAGAAACCGTAATCCTCGCAGATTACTTTGTTGTCATCTTGTGTCTAACACGACACGAAAAAATTGTCCCCGGCGGGACGAGGAGGCGGTCTTACGGTTTCAGCGACTGCCTAGTCGAATAACTCGGTCTCGACTCGATTCAACTCGGCACCGGACATCCCGAATTGCTTGTCACGACATTCTCCCCACACGTGCTTTTTTCCCCTCTACCTTTTTTTTTGGGCCGGTGTCCCCTCGCTGATTGTTATTTGTGTTTTTCCGGGCTTTCCTTCGACGCCCGACGCGACGACGGCATCCCTTTTTTGTTGTTGCCTTCCTTCCTCGGCCTTCGCTCGCTTCTTCTTTTGTCCAATTGCTATGTACATTTTTAGCGTCCAATCTCGTCCGGCTTTGATGCTCCCTAAAGCTCTTTTCTTCTTATCTCCGCTCCTTTATCCGGCCTCCATCGAGCGAGAGTCTCATTTAAAAAGTGCATTATTATCTTCAGATATATATATATATATATATATATATATATATATATATATATATATGGAATTACGTTTCGCCTGTGCGCGAGCGATAGAATTAAATATTTCTCCGTCCATTCAGCCATCCATTTCTTCTCTTCTTCTTCTCCTCCTCCTCCTCCTCCTCCTCCTTCGTCGATTCTTCATTCTCTCTTTGACCGTGATCCCCTCTCGCTATAATCTACTATTCCACTTTGCTTTCCTTTCGTCTTTGCGCACCTCACTATAAATTACTCTTTCGTTAGCCGCGGCGCACTAATCGATCTCGCTCGCGCCTTTAGCTGAGGAAACTTTCGACCTTCCTCTGTCCCTTGACGGCTCGCTCTGTCGACGGCACGTCTCTCCTAGAGTCTGCGGTCCATCGAGTCCAAGATCCAGATCTCCATGGAAATACCTTCGCCTGGAGCCCCCTCCGCGCGACCTTTCGTTCTCTCCATCCCCCACGTTCTCCGAGCACTCACTGCAAACCCCCTCCGCTCGTTTCCTCGCATTTCTTTTTCCTTCTTACCCCTTTTCCCTCTCCGCTCTTTTTTTCCCCCTCGTCGCACTCGCCCCCGTTCTCTTTCCGTCCTCCTCCGCCTTCTCGTAAGGAAGGTCGTAATTGGCCCTTCGGCCACGAGCGACCACGGTGGAAAGCAAGAGAACGAGCTCCGGATAGCGGGAGAGGATTCGGGGTTGTACGGGGATAGGGTAATAGCGGCGGCGGCGGTGGCGGCGGCGACCGTGGTGAGAGATCCTCGGGAGTGTCTACCCTATATCACGGGACTGCTGGGAAGTACAGGGGACACGGGGCTCTTCCTTCCATCCTCCTGGGAGCGTACCGACCATCCCATCGCTCTGAACTTTACTCGGGGTGAGATATGCAGAAATTAAATATTCATTCGGGTTACTGGTCCTCTCGGTTCCTCCCTTCCTCTCCCCTCTCCCTCCCCCTCCCCCYCCCTCTCTATTTCTCTCTCCTCACCTATCTATCTATCTATCTGTCTTTCTCTACAATTTGCTTTCTTGCTTCCTCTCTCTCCCACGCGTATGTTGTCCTCCTTTTATAGCCTTCCCTCCTGTTCGGAAGTAGTATTCGTGGCCAGTTTCGTCGAACCTCTCGAGATTCGACGTCTTTCCGTCTTTCTCGCATCCGTGTGCATCCGAGAGAGATGGCCGAGGGATGGTATGCACGAGCATACGGGGTGTCTTAGAAATCGAACGTGTGAATACGTATTTTCTAAATCTCACCGGTACCGGTGAAAAATTGAGAAGAATGGAGGACATCGATCAATTCTAGGAACGATCGGATATCGAAGAATTTTGCGAAAACTAACTTTGGCCAATGCTGCTGGTTCAACTTCACCCGTTCTCCCTCGGTTAATCAGGAACGAGCACTGGACTCTGAGCCATTCGTTCATAATATCGAAACGTATGAGAATTAACGGAGGAAGAACGAGGTGGATCCGACACGTGGATTTTCATAAATCCGCGGCAGGAGTCCGCTTTGGCGACATGCTGCGATACAAGCGCCATCATCATCCGGTATCCGGTGCATCCGTCCCTTCCGCCGTTTCCTTTTTTCCGAATCCGACGATTTCCGCTCGGACTCGTAACGCGCATATCGCATACCCGGAGCATTGAAGCAGCCTTCGATGAAATAATGACGCTTCAGCGTCGTCAGCCATCGGCAGCAATGGCATTCCCAGGAAGTTAACGCACAGGATGCACCTCGCGTTGCGTGGTGTTCCAGCCTCCCTTACGTCCCACCACCCTCCCATAGCTGACGTAGGTTTTGCTCTCCGTCAGCGTGGAATTGCGTCCTCCTCTCCACACTTCTCTCATTCCAAACACATCCCGCGGGATGAGCACGGCTGTGTGCGGTTTCGAGGAAATGAAACGCCTCATTCGGGATAAAAGGATTTGTTTTACTGCTTCCATGGGGGTAGGGAAACGCAGAGACGAGCGAGATTTGGATAGCGCGCTGTCGCGCGTCGTCGGGACGCTAAATTGTCGGAATCGCGCCGATAATTCGCACCGAGACGCAGTCGCCGTGTTTCACGGCTGGAATTGCCCTCCGAGTCCTTTGCTACCCGTCCTGCTTGCCGGGAATCCTCGGAGTGATATCTGTCTGCTCTCCTTAAATATGGAGTTCCCTCGGCTGAAGCCGCCGAGAGAGAAAGAAATCTCCCCTGGAGGCGAGCGGCAGCGCTCTTAATGGCGTATTAACTTACACCGCGGACTTTAGACTTTGGATGCAGGTGCTCGCGTTTATGTAACAATATACTACAAAGTTCACGGCCCTTTGCATTAGTTGTCCGTCTGTCTTATTTCTATTTCGCGAGAACGTCGACACGCACGTCGAGAAAATTACGAGCGCCGAGATTTCAGAAACTACGAGCGGGGAATCCCGCTCCCGCGCTCCCTCATTCTTCAGAATGAAAGTGTCTACTCCCATTTATCCCATGAGACAAGATTTCTAATTACGCGGGGTCTAATCCCGTCGCGACTATTTCTCCGGTAAGAACTGATAACTTCGTGTCCCTGCCCTCCCCCTCCCCCTCCCCCTTCCTCTCCTTTACCAATTACCATAATTAACGTTCTACGATGATGGAATTTTATCGAGAGCACCGGCACGCGACAATTTTCGAACTCGCCTCAATTAATCCCGATATTCATAATGAGCTTGTTAACTTTGCTCGATGTCGAGATTGATGGTTTTGCCGGGGAATTTTATATAAACGACAGTTGCGAATGGATTTCCAGTATGGGCGACTCTTCTCCCCATAAACTCGATCAAAATCTTGGAAGATCTGTATCGGATCTTCGCGAGAAGAAGATTTTTGCAACGATCGTCGTCTCGCTTAATTTATAATCTTTTACATCAAGCCATTCTTTTATATCAGCCATTCATAACGAGATCGGAGGGATTCTTCGAAATCGAGATTCTTCTTAGAGTGCGCTCCAACATTGCCCGGATGCTTGACACACGAGAAAGTAAAATTCCTTTCTTGATGTATTCCGGCTTCTCGCGGTCACCGGCGATATCTCGGCTTCCATCGCGCGCTGATCTCACGCACGGTATTTCACGACACCGTTTCAAAGCCGAGTAACGCCAAAGTAACGATGTGCAACGTAGCAACGCGCGTCGTTTCCGGACTTGTGATTCATCGTCATCGTCATCGTCTTGCTATTCCGTTGTAGCCCGCAAAAGGAAGAAACTGCAAGGTCGGTGGTAGAACGCTCGGATTTATCAGACTAGAGATTTCTTAGATCTTTTTGTGCTCCAACGGACGGGATCGTCGATCGTGAATCAGCGACAAAGGGAGTGAATCGATTCGCCATGAGATTTCTGGACAGCAGAAAGTGCAGGATGTCTCGCAATGGGAAGCTCTCGCGATGTTCGAGACACGTAAAATTATCGCCGGTTTGCATAAATCCGGCTCGATAGCGAAAGGGGTTAATAATCCGACAGGCCGACTTGGTGTTTCAGCCGCGGGGGGGGGGGGTCGTAATGGCCCGACTGGCGGTCATGCCGCGCGTTTCACGGCGCGGTTTGAATTTCGCCTTGAACACGAGCCAATATGGGGCGTACAACTCCGCGCCGGCTATTAGTTTCGTCTTTACGAGGCAAATGAACACCGTACCTGTGCTCGTAAGATCGCAGGAGTTTACATTTTTAACGACGGAGCGCGGGGATTCGTTCCGCGATGAGCGAACGAGCGCAGCCGCAACGATCGATCCGTGTTTACAAGGGCACTTTATCTCGCGGCGGATTCGTCTGTAGATCCGAACAACATAGGGATTCGGATCTGTAACGCGACATCAATGATTAGCCTCCGCGCAAGGCCACGTTATATCCAAGTTATCCAAGAAGAACTCGCGAATGAATCGATGTAAATCCGGAGCGAGACTCACGGGATGGCGATCGAAATCAATTGAAGCGACAGTTTAATTTCCGGCAGCGGGCTAATAATACGGTAGCAATACATCAATAAAGAGCAACGTTACAATCGCGCTGTATCATGGAGGATCGCACGGTGTCGCGTTCCTCCATGATATCGATACATCAGAATCCCCCGGTGAGACCCGGTGGCATTGTGCGACTGCGACAACGCGGTCAGAGCTATGAACTTTAACTAGTTAAGGCCACTTCCGGCGAGGATCGCATTTCCGCGACCTCTTTACGATGGGGATTACGATCCTTATGGAAAACTCTTGAATCGCCTCGGTCATGAACGGATACCCCTTAAGCTAATTCTGCCGCAGGAAGGAGGTGACGTCATCGGCGCTTGCTTGCTCGCTCGCGATATCGCGATGCGCGAAATTTATTTACGTGTATCCGAGATACACACTGTCGAGCTAGATGCGCGCAACTAATCTGCCCGCGGTGTAATCTGTGTAATCTGTGTAATCTGTGTAATGTATTGCCGTATGATTCCGTTGCTAATCGCCGTAACTTTATTTTCATTCCAGAGCAATCGGCGGAGAGATGGATGGCGGCGGGAAACTGGCGAGGTAAGTTCTCCTCGTGCTCGATCTCTGGCGGCTAGTTCCGGCGACAGATGCATCGCCGATAGAGACAACTGATCCTCGTTGAGATAAGAATTAAAAGCAAAGCGTCCACAGCGAAAGGCGAACGAGCGAGAAGCGATGATGTCTCCTTTATGCGACTTATGCCTAAAAGTGCAAACGCACGGACGCCTGTTGTGTTGTCAGTCGCGGAATGAACGATTCGCTAAATTGACGTAACATTGTTTGCCGTTGCTCCGCTGTATCACGATTGTGTGCATAGTAAACGTTGGCGGAGACGGTCGCTAAAGTTCAAAGTAATTTCGGGATACGCGGCAAAACGTTTAGCACAGATTCCTTAGCGCGTCCATTGACGATCCCGGAAACACGTCCGCGGCATTGTTTGAGTTTCGATTTGAGCGCGCGGTCCAATATGTACCGCGCGGTACATAGCCGTCTATATTAGCTTCTCATTTGCCTGGTACACGCGATGTTACCGACGATGCCGCGAGAGAAGGGCCAATTAAATTAACTAATAATACCCTAATCACCTTACATCGCGTGCCGTTCGATCAATTAGCAGTTATATAACCGGAGAACCGTTCCGACTAATTATTAACGACTATCGGGTGTCACGTAAAAGTGGAATCGCTCTCGGGCTCTCGACGGGATAATCGATTTTCGGCGTATGTAAGATAATCTCGAGGAGATGAGAGAGCAGATGTTAGAATTCAACTTCTCCCTGCACTTCGAGCACTTGAGGGATTATCGTTCCTCATACGTGATTCCTCAGGGATGGCGCGCAATTACCGCGACCAGATATTGAGATGCTTATTTCATTCGGCGTTTCTCAGAAGACATGAAAACTGCCCGCTTATTCTACATTTCTAAATGGGAAATGTACAGATGAGACGAGCGAGCAGCCGTATTACATGCCGCGCCGCGACATAAAAACCGGTTTATCATTCCCGATTTTACTGTGCGGCATCTTCAGATAAGGTGGAAGAAACCGATGGGGGCGCATCGGAGGGTTAACAGGGCGAGCCCGCCCGATTTCCCGGATGCACATATTTCGCGGCATCGTTTGAGTCTCGTCTTGAATTCGAGCCAATCCGCGAATCGCTGTTTTGCCCCGAAGAGCGCGGCGAATCGCATCGTATAAGAACGCTCGTTAGGACGATTCAGGATAAAATACTTATTCCATGCCAGCTCGCCATCGCTTCCGCTGGCATCGTGAGCGGCAGAAAGCGCTTTCTTAAATATTATTCGCCCCCGAGCGTTCTATTATTCCACACGAGACAGGAGCGAGCAGGAATTCGATCTCGCCAGGAGCGCGAGAATTCCCGTCGAATATAACGCGCGGCCTCCTCTCTTTTTTTCCATCCCTCTCTCTCTCTCTCTCTCTCTCTCTCTCTCTTCGTCGCCGTTTTTTCTCCTTTCCGAGACAAATTCGCCTCTATCCGCGCGGATCGAATCGGTGGAATTATGTTGTTGCGTCGACGAAACGAGATATTTCGTTTCTCACCTTCGTCGGGCGCTCTAGTGTTTTATGTAAAGATCGAACAATTTTATTCCACCAACATGCTCTTCCTCTCTCCTCCATCTGTCCTCTCTTTTCGTCGCTGGTTCTCCCTTTCTCTCTCCTCTCCCGAGTGTCCCTCCCTCCGCCATAAATTTCCCCGCCGCGCTAACCCTCCTCTCGTGCTTTGCACTGTTACTCGCCCATATATTCCGATATCCTAGAACTCAACCTTGTTCCCGCAACCCATTTCGAAGCACTCCCGCGGTTACTTTGGCTCGCCCACCTTATACGTATATCGCGAATTCCGATATCGCGACCGCAGACCTCGATGGCTATATATATTCGGCAACCGTATCTTCTGTGCCTCGCGTAGAACGAATGGCGCTTTCAGTTTCATCATCGTTTCGGACGAGCCCGCGAAAGTGCCGGCTTTATCTTGCTCGTTTTAACATCAATATACGAAATCCAGATGCGGAATCCCTTGTGACATCGCGACGAATCGGGCGTTGTCCATTTAATAAGAATCGCCGGATGGCGGACGGCGTGCGACACTCCGCCAATGAATTCGATTCGATGATGAAATGGCGTTGGCGTTATTTTCAGCCCGATGGTTAAAGCGAGAGGGATATGATGCATGAAATAGACGTCACACTAACGGCGAGCTATTATAAAGCGCGCCCGGGTGCGAATAAAACCCACCCGTCCATCCCGCTGGTCCAACTTTTTCATGGGTTCTTTTTCTGAAAGCCCGCGTTTCCCTTGTTTCGTTTTTTGCGTTGCACTACGTGGAACATCAACAACGATGTGTGTGTCGTCCTTCGCTTTTAATTTAGCCAGCGCAGTCGATTCTCCCGCGTATGTCTCCCGCCGAACGATTTTCATTCTATTTGCTTGGCCGCCGTTTAACGGCCGCGCTCAAGCTAAAGCCACCGCGATACGATGGATGCGCCAAGGAACCGTGTCTCTCTCTCTCTCTCTCTCTCTTCTTTGATTTTTCCGGGGACTCCATTTTGTTTGTACGCTTGTTTGGCCGTCCTACTCCGTCGCACGAATCCTTCTTCCATCTCGCCGGACATTCCGATATCCCGGTGCTTAAGCTTGTTCTCCTGTGAATCCATTTCGGAGCTCCCTCTCTGTTTCTCTCTCTCTCTCTCTCTCTCTCTCTCTCTCTCTCTCTCTCTCTGATCCGCTCATTTCTTTTTATTTATTTAATACAAAACACCCCGACCAGTCCGCCGTCGGTTTAGTCCGCGTGTTTTGTTTAAGGTACAGCTTTAAATCCATTAATTTATAGATACGCTTATAAATTCCCGGCGTTACTCTCGCGTTATTCTTTTCGCGTCCCGTATTGCTCGACGCATGCACGCATAAATTATCCACCCTTTTTACCGTAAAAGGCAGGCTCTGTCGAGCACAGGCAGGTTCCTTGAATTTACTTCGGTCCGTCATCGATCGATATCGGATCCTGATTCTTAACTTTCTCGCTGCGCGTATCCGTCTTTTCAGCGAGGAGAGAATCCGACGATTCCGGCCGATTCTCGCGCGTCGAACTCGTGAAACTTTAATAGCACAAATCGATCGTGACTTCATCGCCCGCTATACGCCGCGGTATCGATTTCCTTGCGACAATTACGATCGACGTTTCGATACGCGTTCCGCGCGAGCCGATCGGATGCTTCTGCGCCGACGTCGCTGTTGCTTTCAGCAACTTCAGCGGCTTCGCCTATGTATAATCCACCTGCTAGCTCGCGAGTTCGACTTCGAATTCCATCATTTCACAGCGGCAGGATACGCTTCTCGCGAATCCCGTGCCGGAGCAGCGAAAGTAGAAGAAAAGCGAGGAGGAAGTCTATTTATTATTCCGCTGCGGACCCCTTCTCCCGGGGAAAGAATAATACAGGAGCGGATAACGATACAAAGCAGCGAACGATAAATACCGGAGCACTGAAACGCGGAAGCCATAAGAAGCGGAAACGAGGGATAAATACGGAAAATCCCGATGCTCCGAGGATATCGGAGCGGGGCTGCTACCTTGCAAATAGCGAGAATGTTCTAAATAATGATAAAGCAAAGTCGCGAGCACGCATTTCGAGCACGCTGAGGAGGCACGCTTGAAATAATTTATCCGCCTTAAGGAATTCCGACAGAACGACGAGAAAAATAGGCGGACCGATCGGAGCGCGATCGGATCGGGATGGCGAACGAGGGAAAGCAGACGAAATCGAGATTGGCACGGGGGGAGGGGGAGGGGGAGGGGGACGGGACGGGACGAAGGGCGAGAAGGGCACTTTAGCTTCTTCTGCAGCGGAAGGTGCGCTCCCCCGGGCGTGAGTTACGTCACTGTCTCCCGCATTCGCGCGCACTCAAATATTCGGGCCGTGTCATAAATTTCGCCGCGCGCCCCGCGTTCGCTATTTTGCCATGAATTCCGATATCCTGGAACTTAACCTTGTTCCCGCAACCCATTTCATAGTTCCCCCGTTTATTCCGGTCCGGCGATACCGGGCGCACTCGCGTCGCACTTCCACGAGAGAGGGAACACGTATATTCGGCCTGACGTTCGCGTCGACGCCTGCTCGCTCTCTTATTCTCCGTCTTTCTTTCCCTGTCGTAATCCGATAACGTAACGCGCGGAAGAATTCGGCGCGAGAGTCCTGCCCGAGTCCTCCGACGAGACCGCGAAGAGAGCCTCGTCAAGTTGTCGTCCGTTAGCGAATTCGACGGCGGCTCGTTGTCGGCGAGGGGCGCAAGGACGCGCGCGCGATACGAAGAATAAGCCAGCATAATTAAGTGAACGTCGAATAACGAAATTGAGAAATGTGTATCGATTGTCCAGCGCCGGTTATCGACAGTACTGCCAATAATGTTCCTGCGATCGTAAGTAATACTGGCACTCCCGACAGTGAACGAAATGGCTCAAGGATTTACTGCGGCACGACCGTGCCACAAAATAATTAATGAACTGTGCGCCTCGGATGATGGATGGTATTTGCCAATGGAATCGTCAAAATCGCGAGTACCACTTTTCGACGAGAGACAACGTCGTTCCGGCCATCGGGCGCGCTTCAATCAAACCTTCGACAAGCTTCAACGAACGTCGAATCCGCTGACAGTGGTACCGGCTGAACCGAACCTCGCTCTTCCGGAAAAAGAATCCCGACGAAAACACGGACACGCCCCCGCCCCCTCCTGCTGCGATGTTGCACCGAGCGATTTTTCTTCCTTCCCGCGATGCGCCCTCCCCCAAGGCCCATCGCGGGATCTCGTTCCGTTTGTGCCATAAATCCCATCTGCTTGCGAACACATCGGCCTTGTTGCGTCTCCGCGTGAAATCCTCTGTGAGCATGCCGCGGCGTCCCCGAACCTTAACCTTATTTCTGCCTGTCTCTCGTTTATTTCGGACTTTGACTTTCCGGACACGCCGAATCCCGCGACGTCGCGTTCCCCGGGGAAAGCGTAACCTGTTTGTAAGCTTCTGGTACAGAAGCTGCGACTGGGGGTCATCGGCGACCCGGCGATCGTTTTACGGCCGGCAGAAATTATTGAAAAACGATCCCGGCTTCATGCCGGCTCTCTCTTCGTCATTTTTCATGCTCGCTGAATAATGTAAGCGGCGAATTTTCTGCCGCGGCGGATCAACGAGCGAATCTCACCGTTTAACGCGAGAGACTCGTATCCGCAAGCCAAAGCGAAAAACAAATTTGATAAGCCGACGAGGAGAAGCCGCGAACCCCGCGAGTTACCCCGATAAAAGGGCCGCAAAGGGCAAGAGCACGTTACTCGGAGGTTCGATCGTCATTGCGAGCGAGAATCGGCCAGATAATAACGGGCTGCGCCCGTTCGCCACGCGGGAATAACGGAATAATCCGAGATACCGGCGGTCTCCGACTTGGGCCGGCTGCTGGCGGATATGCCATTCCCCGAGTCGTATCACCGAGTTCACCGGCGTGCACCGGTACGTCATTGCGGATACAAACTATTGGATTACAACGGGCGATGTTCTCCGTCGAGCCGCGCGGACGTCAGCCCGGATATATTCTCCCCCGTCGAAAAGGGCCCGCTAAGGAAGTTAGCGTGTTGCGTAAGCCGCCTGCAATTTCGCACCGTACGTGTGTCCCTGCGCCCCCTGCGAAGGGGGGGGGGGAGGCAGGYCGCCAGCCGGTGTTTCCGGTAATCAACGGCGATGCTTGGCCGCTTATCTCCGTGCAAGCCGTATCGTTGCGCCGCGACGTTGCGTCGAGTTCGCGTGATCTCGGATAAAGGGTCGCTTGAGAAAGAGAGAGAGAGAGAGAGAGAGAGAGAGAGAGAGAGACGATAAACAGGAGATCGAGGAAGAACACTGGCTGACTGCGCGAGGAGGGATTAACTGCGGCATTAGCGGCTGAGCGTTAAAGAGCAAGGGAGATTCGAGTCTTGAAATCGCGACTGAAATTATTCACGCGGCTTCCGCGACGATGTTTCACGTTTTGCATCGCGTTTCCGCGTTATACGCGGATCCATAGTGCTGCGCTGCCCTTAACCCTTTCGCGTCGATCGCGTATTTCACACCCTCTTGGCTCGAAAGCAAATAAAAGCCTGGATCCGGCGAGAGATATCTGGTGCGATACGCGCAAGACGTGTCGACCGTTGCTTTAAGTCCCGCGCCGTAAATCAGGCGTGCGCGCGCGCACGAGATATATATATATATATATATATTAAAAATCGACCGTTTCGTTATCGGTATCCGTGGGACAGAGAGATCCCGCGCGCGCGGGCGATCCCGCTCATGAATGAAATTTTCTTCTCTCGCGTCGGGATGGAAACTCACCTTGTTACAGTTTATCGGTACTTTCCACGATGCATCCCGAAAAGTTGGAGCTTTATCTTAATAGAAAATTCCAATATCCGCGGCTATCTTAATAAGCCAGACCGCATCAGCGAGAGCGTCATCGACTGTGCGCACACAATGCTCGCGATATGGTACATGTATACGTATCCAGCTCGAAATTGCGTAACCTCGTTTTCTCGCAGGTAAACAGGCAGGCTCGAAACTTTTCTGTTTATTCCGGGCGCGGCGAGCTCCTTTCCCATGGGAAACGTATCCCGGATATCGCACCGGAAGGACCTCGGCGCGTTCGTCCGCGGTAATCCAATCTCGCGCTTTTCGAAAGATCGGCTCGTTTCTCGCTCTCGCGGCGCGCGCGCGCGCGCGCGCAATCATAATCTCCAGTTTTCTCGCTTCGATCCCACTTTTCCCGTCATCATCATCCGCCGCCGGGCGGTCGGAGGTGGACCGACGACAATGTAATGTAACAATGTAATAAGGGAGGTCACCGAGCGTGCACCAGGCGAGAACGGGAACCGTATTGCATCCGAGAGCAAGCGCGCTTGCCCTTTTATACACCAAGCCTGGACCGGTATTCGGAGCTTGCGCTGCGGCGAGAGCTCGTTTCCCGTAACCCACGTCGAATCTCGCTCGTTTATTCCGGTTCGACTTGAGCGTACAGCGAGGCAACGCGGCCGCTCCAGGGAATTGCAGATCGCGGGACCCTCAAAGTCCGTCCGTCTCGCTCACGGTAACCCAATAATGTACTCTAGTTCACACAAAGGATACCGGCAGGAAGGACGCGAGCGCGCGAGCACGCTGCCGGCATCGATCCGGTAATTAATTCTTTCGACCGGAAATCGTCACGAGTTCACGAGCGAGTCGTCGCCCGCGAGGGACTCCTCGTTCCGCGATTTCCGGAATTGCTCGCTTACGGAAGTCGAACGTAAAATTTTAAGAGCGCGAGTCAATCGCGCGAATTGCAACGAATCGATGCCGGGGTCGACCCTGATAGATTTGCATAAACGTAAAATCCTCCGCCTCGTACGTTATTGATGATTAATTTTTAATCGATCTACGCGCGGCCAACGGTCGCCAACGGTCGCCGACGTAACGTATCGAAGCGATCGGAATAATCGTGACAGCGAGATGGGAATAACGTGTTGGAATATTGTTCAGTGATTAAGCTAATACATCTCCCCAAAGCGCATGATGACTGCGCATTTAACAAGCGTCATAAAATTATGATGAAAGCACGATTATTAATTCATTGCAAATATTGCGGTGTCATATTTAATTCAGAATCACGATCGCTCTAATTGATCCTACATTGCGAGAGATACACTTCGATCAGTTTTACATCGATCCTGTAATTGTAATCGCTTAAATTTATCGAAACGATAAATAGCGATAGCCGTTGGCTGCTTGTTTATATGTTCTGTTGCAGTCAATCGTGCCTCTGCATTGCGGATTGGAACTCTCGCGCAAGGGAATTTCGTTATTTCTTCATTCTCCTTTCTCTCTTTGCTCTCCTCTCTTTAATCCTCCATGCAAGGATCGTCCTCATGAACGTCCGTTCATCTTCAGCGGATTCTTACGCGGTGTACCACGTGACGGGCGGAAACAAAGAGAGCATCGTCCCTGTAGATTTTTCACGGTGCACGTTCATTGACACGTGATCCCTTTATGAAGGGCCGCCGACTCGACTTTGAAGCCAACAAACGTGCTCGCAAATCGAGTAGCGTAACGAAGGTTTTTAGAAATGGGATCCAATAACCGGCGCGGAGTTCTACTCGCACGCGGCTTACTGGACGCGTAATTTGCGCGATTTACGAGCGTATCGAGCGTGGAAATCAAAATTGCAGCCCGCGGTGAGAACGTGGAGCTGCCCTCTCGAGCAGCCAATCGCTGCGAAGCTACGAAACGCCGCATCGCAAACTCCAAGTCACAGAAAAATTTCCGCTGTATTGGAATTTAACATTCCTGACGAAACGGACCGAAACTTGGCGAGCGCACTTTATAGGATGCTCGTTCTTTACCACTCGTCATTTTCCGTTGCCGTAGTAAAGCACGATGCCAGATGCCTTAAGTTTCGGAATTGTATTCCCGTAATTTGTTATCGGGATCAATCTCCGCTTTAGTGACACGGTCGGCTTTGAGAGAAAGCTAGAAACCCTTTCCTATTTACGAGCAGCATCACGTTTCTTGTATTTGTTTTTCTTTTTTCTTTTCTTTTTCTTTCTTTTTTTTTTTTTTATTATCCTACGATCAGTCCAACGATTTATTTCCGTCGTCTCAAGTTTATGGATTAATCAGTAGCGAATCGCTGTCTGCGAAGTCCCGCGTTTCCCGCGAGAAACGTAAAAACTACAGTAAAACTCGTGGTTCCTAATGGACTTTTTGATTTAATGACCCCATCAATCGCAGACGAATCGAAAAGAGCAATGCTCGGTCGCGCCCAGTTCCGGTCTAGCTCTTGGCGGAAGTGAGGACCGCTAAACGCCGTTCTCCAAAAATTATGCGTCTAGCTATCGTGGATCCCCGGAGTCTTGTAGGATCACAGGGCGAGCACAGGGCCGCTACCGAAAAATGCGGTGCACGCGTGGAAGGGCATTAATGAACCCCGCCATCACTGAACCCCGAAATTTCAATTCGATGCCGAAAGTATGTCGAAATTTAAAGCGCACGATTGCAGTCGAATTTTATATCAGTCACGCGACGAAATTATCGCGATAAATATGGAACGCAATAAAATTTCGCGACAGCGAGAATATCATCGCGTATTGCTCGCCGCATCGGTCGCTCGAATATTCATCGGAAAACGGAAAATGAAATTAAACTGCGCGAAGGCTTGCGATCGTCGACGCTGCGATCTCGTGCGCAGCAAAATCGAGACGGCGTCGTCGTCGCCGAGCATCTCCTCAGGAAAGGGACAGGAATTTACTACGGAGCAATCGCATTCGATTCTCTCGAATCGCGCGCCGTCCGCCCCGAGCTGTCGCCCGCCGACCAATAAAACCGATAACCGAACGCTCGTAGAGGTCAAAAAGTAAAACTCGTTTGTATGGCACGCCGAGGTCCGCGAGCGGCGATATATCCAATGCGTCGTAGCAGACGGTAGTAACGCAATAATGAACGCACCCCCGGAATTTCCTGGAGACCATTCTTTGCCTCCCTCCTCTCCGCCACCTCCCCCTCCTCCTCCTCCTCCTCCTCCTCCTCCTCCCTTGTCTACTCTACACCCCGGGTGGCTGGCCATCCGTTCTCCGGTCGCGTCGTAAATTCCGCCGCGTTTTGTGCCGCGCTCCGCAATTTTACCGCGGGATTCCAATATCCCGCGACTAAACCTCGTCCTCGTAAGCCCACGCCGAATCTCCCTCGTTTATTTCGGTTCAACTTACTACTGCGCACCCCGTTCCCTCCCCCCCGATTGCCCAAGTCGCGGCTCTCTTAGCCGCTCTTTCGCCGTCGACCGAGCAGCCGGCACCGCTTCCTCAGGGACGTCAGCCCGGTCAAGCCTGGTCGCTTCAAAGACCACCTGTGATAATTTAGTCGCGATCACAGAGGCTCCGCTCGGTAGAAAATATTTAAATTCTAATATGTTCTCTGTGACGTGACGCGCGGTCTCTCTTGCGGCGGAGCGCACCCTCGCTTTAACGTGTAATAAAGACCGCGCCTAGTAACCCACGGGAAATACATTTACATGGGCAAGAAAAGGGGGTCAGTCAGTCTCGCCGACCTTGCGCGGCTAGCTCGCGCTCGCGCTCGCTATTTCGCGAATGCTAAGCGCGGCGACGCGTTTGTCTCGCGTCGCATCTACGAGTGGACAAGGCTATCTGTTATTTTTTCATTCCGCTCTCTTGAGCGCGTAGCACTGCTCGGAGGGAAAGCAGCATTAACTTGCTTGCTCTCCTTACTTTCTTTTATCTGCCATTTAAAAAAATGGCAGATGGATGGAAATTACTTGGCGGGAGAGCGCGCGTTTCATGCATATGTACGAGCATGTACACTCGCGCCGCGAGTGAACCCTTAGCCCTTAGGTTTCCACGGTGATAAATTCGATCAGGCGTAATTTAAGCGAGGGAATAGCAGAGCACGCACTCGAGCCACGCGTAAAGCGACGATCTTAATATTTTACCGCGGAATTATGCACGAACGCCCCCGTTTCGTTCCTTCCTCCCACGTTACGACCAAAGTGTCCGCTTATCGACTCCGCGCGGGCTTACACCGAGCATAATTTGCCACTGTTATCGATCGCCGCGTCTCTTCAGGAATGCGAGCGCACACGGGCACCGCTTCTTCTCCGTTCCGATTCGCCTAATCCGAACGCATTAGTCGCGCTACGGCTACTTAGCTTCCACCCTGGGCCGTACTCGGGGGCTTCGCCCTCCGGGAATTCAGTCTCCGGAGACCCAGATGAAAGTCCGCAATCCGATTTGTCTCTCGCTGCTCGCATGCAAGCCGCGCGCCCAACACCAGCCGCCGTCTCGATGCCGTTGCAACGACACCGCCGATGCAACGATGCCCGGCTCGCGACACGGATGATCGCTGGAAACTCCCAGGCATCATATTGTTAACGCGGTCCCGTACTTTACTCGCGTTATACTGGCACGCCGGGAGACCGGCCGTGCCTTCTGCCGAGGCAGCCATCCGACTCGGTTGTCAAGGGATAAATCGAGTCTTAGCATTCCCCGCAGCCGCTGCCTATTCGCAGCTAACGCGATACATTTGTCTTTATCTCTGGTCGTTATCTCGCCCGCGGAGCGTATCTCCCGCAAACTGTTCCCACGTGAGTAAGTGGCTCGTTATGTGCACCGGTCGTGGCGGTGTCACCTTCGCGCGCCCGCGGAGGGAAAAGCCAAGGATCCACGAAATTCCACCGGATCGTACCTCGCGGTTTCCTCCGCGAGGCGAGATCTGTCTTCTCTTTTCCTCTTTCCTTTCTCTTACCTTTTCCTTTCTTTTCCTTCTTTTTTTTAAGATCACGTCCCATCGCGATTGGGTGAGGGAGTATCATCCCCGGCGGAAGCGCTCGCTCAACCTGCTGACTGTAAATGAATTTTCAGAATCATGTTCTTTCTTTCTTCTCGTCGCATTCGGTAATGAAGAAATTTTCGCGCGCACGCGCGCGGCATAACGCGCGCGTTTCGTTAACGTCCGCGATTAAAATACAACGGGGAGGATAGATGCGCCCCATGGAACAGCGAGATTAAACCTTCGCCGACCGAAATGACCGCGAGATACGTGCGATACAACTCCAATTATGTGACGCAAACCGCGGGTAGCCTCGAGGGTCAGTAAGTAATCAGTATACGCAGTTACGAATTAATGAAAGATTACTCTCGCAGGAACTGTCCGTTGTTGTTAGCGCACGTCCGAGGAGCCGTACACAGATATCGCATGATTTATGGATTTTTCGGCGAAACTGCGCGTTTGATGACGCGCGCCACGAGTTATTTCGATTATCATCGCCGCGATATCATGACACGCTGCCTCGCCGATAAAAGCAACGTCGTCGTTGAAAGTGTGCTGTGACATGCATGTCATTATCGCGCCGTTCCTCGGCGGATATCAACAGGCGCTTGATATCCGCGCGCGGCTTCTAACGAGATGCAATTTTCATTCGAAACAGCGCGTTCTCTCGTGAATACGCCGGAGCGTACGGACGCGCGGAACGGAGCTCGCGAATATAACAACTCGTTACGCATTCCGTTCCGCGACACATTTCAGTATCGCGGAATCAAACCTCATTCTTCCAAACTCACGTCTCTCTCGTTTATTTCAACTTACCACTACCGCTACCTCAATCACTTCTTCCTCTTTCCTCCTCTCCGTCACCGTCTCCGTTTCTTTCGCCGCGGCTCTCTCAGCTCGGTATATTTGCTCCTTGCGCGTTGAAACATCGCGGAGTTACCGCTTTAAGTCACGAACGTAGCTCGGAGCGCAACGTCTTCGCAACGATTCTTAAGGCTGAAAGACCCGCGCGAGAATATATATATATATCGGTAGTATTTTTTCCACGAGATAGTTCCCGACTCCAGATAAAATCGGTAAATCAAGCTCGCAGCTCGTTGCGGTACCGAAATATACCATTAAGCAAGCGCACGTTTGCTGCTCGCGCAGGTACGGATGCTGCTGATACAGCTGAAGAACGCGCAGTCGTATCTCGAAAGAACAAGTCGGGAAGATATCGCTCGGCGAAGATATAAGGAGAGAGGCACGCAAGGAGTAACGTTCTTCCAAAACTGTGATACTCCTTGTCCGTATTGCATCACGGCATCCGATTTGGTCTTCATTCGCGCGACGAGATGTTCATTCATCGAATCTGCCTCGTCGACAACACCAGGAATGATAATTAGCTCGACTGGATCTTGATCGCGGTCGAGACAGTCGATGACAGTCTGACTGCGAGAAGGCGAGACAAGACCGAAAGAGTTCCTCGCCAACTCCACCCTCGTCCGCGTTTTCCCCGTCCACCCTCCGGGAACGTACACGCTCGTCGGTCCTTCAGATCCCGTCTGCGGTAGTCACTTCTCGTCCGCACCCTGGCGAGCCCGAAACCTGCCGGTGACGGAGCAGATACTCTAGAGCGGCCCTTCGTCTCCCAAACTCTCTCTCTCTCTCTCTCTCTCTTTCTCTTTCTCGCAAGGATAGCAGCGGGATGATCTTCCCTCTTCGGATGTTGCCGCCCCTCCCTCTCTCTCTCTTTCTCTTTCTCGCGCGCTTCCTGTTTCTCTCTTGTCGTTTCCCTTGGCAACAAACACTCTCCGTTTTCCGCCAACCCTTACTGCGCCAGGCTTGTTGCCGGCTTTCCAAGACGATGCATCCTCAGAACGATAGCATTTCTAATTTACTCACTAGCATAAAGAGCAGCATAAAGAGAGAGGCAAGACGTATGTGTGCGATATATAATTTTTCATCGCCAAGTGAAAGGACGATTGCTGGTCTGCTGGCACACTGCGACTTGAGAGAAAGAATCGCGAAGAAGCACGTTTGATCAGCGCTCGGTATCCAATGCCGATCAGATAGAGAGAGAGAGAGAGAGAGAGAGGGGGGGGGGCAGGTGCGTCCGAACTCGGAGAAGAAAGCGAATCCGTGAAAGACCGTAATTTAGGAAAAATTGCAGAGCACGGCGTGACAAAGTGACGGAGCTATCGCTGTAATTATAGTCGGCAACGGCGACCCGCCCATTCGCTCGACGTGCACGTGGCTGCAGCGCACGCGGCGTATATGTGTGTGTGCGTGTCCGATCGTTATTGCGGAAGTAACCAGCGCCGTCGCCTCGATGGGCCCGAAGAGAAAAACGCGCGGGGCGGAAGTCGGGGGAAAAAGCTGCGAAGTGCAGTCGACACTCTCGACGTTCCCTGTCGCGAGCACGTCGTCGTGCCGGCAGGGCTGCAAAGCGGCAGGGTACATTGCTCTTGTGGCACGCTGGGGTTTCAAGAGAGCGGAAGAAGCTTCAATTAAAGAACCGTCGTTTTAGTAACTGAAGTTTCGCCGAGTGGATCGTTGTTGGCGCGGGCTATGGTGCGCCTTTCTCAAATCCGCGATCTTTCGAGTTGTGAATTTTGCGTGCTGAGTCTCGCCGCGCGCTTTTCTCTCGCCTTGTCGGCCGGCTCTGCCTTATTCATTGGCATCGAGCTCGTACAGAGCACGTAAAAGGATATCTGCAACGTCTTTCGGTTTAACAAGATTTTCCCCGGCCTTTGATTAATAATTATTTTCATTCGGTATTACCGAAATTTAGATCGACGGATAGAATTCATTCACAATCAGGGAAGTCGTTAGCGCGAAATCGGGCTATAAATATACTATCGGATCGTTTCTCGGCGCGTTATTTTTGAAAACAGGAAACTGTCAATGCTACGATCTTAGATAGATCCCGGATAATAATTAAGTCGGATGCATAATTAAGCAGCAGTTATGAGAATAAGGATTCTAGATTACGGCGGGTTTCTAGAATCGTCGCGAATATTCGCTTCCATCGTCGGATGTTCCTAATATAAATATATATATATATATGTATATATTCGGTTATAACTATATTTGATTATAACTATATTTGAAACTGTCTGACTAAAGGCATCGAAACTGACACGGTCGGCAGTGCGTTAATTGAAGGATGAAGGATAAGTGATCCATGGACCATTAAATTGTCTGATACTTTAGCCAAGTCGCTGAAGAATATGACGAACGAGCGTCAATGTTACGTGCAGTAGGATTAATCCATGGCAATTTGTGATCTACGAGCTGCTGCTGCGAGGATTTGCAAAAGAAAGAAGAAAAAAAAAGAGAACAGAAAGCGGAGGACAGATTTTATGAGAGAACTCTTGTTCCTCGTTGATATAAATCTTTACAAGTTAGCATACACACACACACACGCGCGCGCGCGCGCGCGCGAGAGAGAGAGAGAGAAATACCTTTTATCTTATTTACATATCGTGATCGCAAGGGTCACGATGTGTCGTCTGGGAACACGAGTAACAATAATACAACAACAATATACAGCGAGATTCGTTCCGAGATAGAAATGCTTCCCCGCCGAAAGCGCGCAGTCGGTGGATTTGTGGACGATTTATCCGCTTTCTCAATTAAGCGATCCGATTGTTTTCGACTATCCCGCATATCCGGTCGGACATCTGGAGGAACCGGCGAACTGGAGCAATTCGGATGCGCTGTGAATGTAGAGTAAATAGTTCCGTACAGTTATCGTTATAGGCGTTATCAGGATCGCAGGCCGCAGGAGTATCGAAGCAGCGCGCGTGGGAGATATTTGTAAGTGGCGGAGTTGGCGATCGTGCGGTTGAGATCGCCGGGGTAATTCCGCAAGCGTTTGCGGATCCGCGCCGGAAATATTTTCGCGTTGATTAGAACTCGCGCGGCTCTCCCGTGATACGATAGCCGGCGCAATTACAAACGGCGCGGACGCGGGGAGTTAATTCGGGAGATTAAAAATCGCTGATCCCCGGCGCGCTTAATCCTCGAGAGCCGCTCCGTGATCAAAGCGACCGTCCGCGGCCGCTAACGAGATTAGTCGTCATCCCTCGGCTATCGATTAACAATTCCTTGCGCGTGTTCGCCGATCGTTCACCGCAAATCGCGCGGCACTCCATAACGCGAAACGCGCGAATTAGGATGCTCGATATGCTTTTCCTCCTTTCCTCTCCTCAATCTTCCCGCGATTATCGAGCCTCGTTCACGTCACGCGCACCCACACAGCTGCACCAACAATGAGCATGCCCTGAAATTTTTCTCGGGACGCAACGGGACAGCAGGATAATCCACGCGGCCCCCCTCCGGCTCCCCGAACCACCGGTTCGCCGGTGAGTTACCTCGCGGAAGCTGCGATTCTCCTTTTGCCTCTGGTCGCCGGCGCGAGTGAAGCCCGCGAGACAAAACGCGATCGACGGTTTCTCTCCGAGACATCATGCCCTGTCGGATCGGCGGGACGTGTTTAAGCGGCGGAGACAAAGCGCTTTCAGAAAATAAGCCGTGAGTTTTCGCCCGCTCGCTGGGTCGGAAGCTCAAGCGGTCGAGCGTGAAAGTAGCCGCGGCGCAGTAGAGAACGGGGAGGGGGAGGAAGGAAAAAAAGAGAAGGTCCTCTCGCTGGGAACGGCAGAGGGCGGAGGAGAGGAGGAGAGCGGCATGGCACGAATGGGCTTTGACTTTCTATATTTGCGGAGAAACCCGGCCCGGGATTCGCGCGTGGAAACCTTTCATTAATTTCACAAAAGCCGCCACTTGACCCCCTAACCGTCGTCGACGATTTTTATGTTTCTTCTTCTCTTTTTCTTTCCCTTTCTCTCTCTCTCTCTCTCTCTCTCTCTCTCTCTCTCTCTCTCTCTCTCTCTCTCTCTCTCTCTCTCTCTCTCTCTCTCTCTCTCTTCTCCGAGTGCGGCCCGGCCGGCGGAATCGGATAAAGCGCAATCGCGAGCGGCCAACGAGCGGCTTATGCACGACTCATTAAACTCCCGAGCGGGACGAAACGTGGAAGCTCTCGTATCCCTCCCGCCCCGCCGCCGCCCTCCCCCCGCATTCCGCGCCTAACTGTGCGCGCGCACATTGGACAAATAAGGCTCTGGGAATCGGAGGGTCGCATTAACACTAAATGCGAACGGAAGTGCCGCATTCCCGCCGCACGTTCGCTGGATCCAGTTCGAATCTAATGTCGCCGCGCAAGAATTTTAATTCCCGCGACGAACGCGCGGGATGAAACGCGGGATTGAACCGTCAGTGGATCTCTATCGGTCCGCTTTACGTGGTAATACGCGGCACGTAAGGTCGCGCGAGCGTGATAAATTTAATGAGAGCCGATCGCCGGGCAAAATTGCAAATCGACCGTATTTAACGGTCGGCGGAGCGATTTTAATTTTCTCCGCGGGATTCGCCGGCGATCTCCTTATTTACACGTGCTTACACTATCAGTTTCCATTGGCGGCACGATTCCGCCGGTCCCGCCTGTCTAACCGGATTCGCCAAATTCTCAATCGAAAGTCAATAATTGCACAGTTGAATTTGAGCTCGTGTAATTCGACTGTGATCGGGTAACATCGGTTAATCTCAACCGGGTACACAGCGCGGGGCGCTTTTGTACAACATTTTCGCTTTATCTTCGCGCCGCCACACGTCGAGGAATACTCGACGCGCGGCTCTTCTCATCGCCTACCGCCATTAATGCAAATATTGTTTCAGCGTGCGTTAGTTAACTGCATTTGCTCCTCCATTCCGGATATCTAGTGTTTCGTTAATTTTTCTACGGAGCCTGCCTATTCGTTCGCGTTTCGTTTTATCCGTTTATATATCTAATTACGTCAGGATCAATATTAATAATGTTCCTGCGAAATTGCAACGTTCCTATTCCTCAATTGGCATCCTCCGTTGGATTCACTCGGAAGAAGTCGGTTTTGAACGTTGAACAATGAGATCCTCCCTGTATTCGCATGCTGATGACAGACAAATACGAGGAATACGTGTCGATAATAGATGATAAAGCGTATCCTTTCGTTGTATTTGCCCTTTATGTTTTTAACGAATAATATTTAGATATTTCCTACAAAAGATGATCTAGATTTTAATATTATTTCAAGATACACGTTTCCGCTTTACTACATCAAGACGAGATTTCGTTATAAAATGGAGCACAGATTTCTCTCTCCCTAATAAGGGAAAAGCGGTGAAAGATTAATGCTCTGTCGATTTAATGCGACACAAAGGATCCTCCGAGATGAATTGCTTATCGTTAATTCCATTACGTTCCACGTTGCTAGATCAGAACGAAGAATAGAGCGCAGCGATCCATTAAGTCGCAAAAAGAAATTTTAGTATATAACATACGGTACATACTTTAAGAGCCATCTCTAAACGCCGCGTAAATTACGCAAAGGTGCGCCAATTGAACGTTAGTTATGCGTTATAGCAATTCTAGAGTTCGAAATTATCCTATACTCGACGGTGGTCGACGGGTCACGTTCAGCATTCAGCTAACCACATTATTATTGTCCAAGTTTCAATTATTACAACTCCTTGCCGGCGATGATTACAGCGCGCGGTAATGGCGGAAAGGAATGGATTAGCCCCTCGTTATTTGCCTCGTCGCCGATAAATTTCCAAAGACTCCTCCTCCCGTGGAGACAAATGGAACTTAAAAATTCCCGTTGCTTTCTCGCGCGCATCGACAATCTATAATATTCGCATCCGCGATATCCGCCGGCGCGTTAAATAATCCGAGAGCTCCCCGTCTGTCGGCGAGGACGGGGGGAGCGGGAACGGGGGAGGAAAGAAAAAAGAAAAGAGTATCTCGTAATCCGTTTAATATAAGCTCGTTCGAGATGAGTAGCCGTCCGCGGAACTAATGGGGGATTTTTCGCTCACGTTAAAACGGCGGCATGAGCGATTAATAAAGCGCAAAGTGCGCGGCGCGCGATGGTGTACGATCGAGCCGGAATTGCCCTCGAAACAATTGTATCGCAAACTCGTTTTATCAACAGCTACGCCCCTCACTCGTTGCTCGCGCGCCGACTAACCTACATTTTTATCGCTGCTTCGCTCGCGCGTCCGCTCGCATTATACGCAGAGCGGGAATGTTCACTCCTGTAAATCAGAACGGTCGGCAAAATCGCCCAGGCAAATCGGATATCTGAAAAATAATTCGCGAGCGGCGAGTACGACGCGGCGAGAGTGCGTGCGTGCGCGCGCAGAAGGAGCGCGCAAGGGTGAACGGCAGTTACCAAGCACCTGTTCGTAACTTCCAAGGGGTGGAAACTTGCAACTTGCAAGATGGAGGACCGGCATGTAAAATGGCATTAAATTTATTAAAGAACTACGAAGACGTTACATGCACTTGCTTGCCCCCGCCCCACCCCCATCCCACGTGCACTTAGTGCACGCTCCGGATTCTCGCACGCTCTAGATCATCGTTAGGAAGTTGGTGTCCCCTAAATACGTGAAAATCTCACGGCGCGCTTGCTCTTCCGTCAGATCCGTCGCGTCCGCCGAAGGGTGGCCTCTCATAATGCAGCTTCCGTGTCGAGATCGTAATAGGGAGATTATCGTTCGCGCTCGCGTCGCTTGCGAGTTCGCGGATCCGCGCGAGACGAAAAGGATAATCCCGACCGCACTCGACGTAACGATGGGAATAAAAATCCAGCGCGCCCCTTTGGCACCGATGACACAGGCTGTACGCATGCGCGAACGCGCAGGCAATAATCGCGCAGGAGTTGCAGACTCGCGGCCGTATACAAAGGCGGCACGATAAAAGAGTGCGAGATCAATCGAGGCGCGAGCGAGCGAGCGCTCGCGCCGTCTTCGCCGCCTTGTCGGCAATGCACTCTGCGGGAAACCGGTTGTGAAGCGCGAGTTCTCTGTCTCTCTTGCTCGCTCGTTCGCTCGCATGCGCGTATAAACATCTATAAACACGGTATATTTGCCCGCAGAGGGATGCACCTGTCTCCAAGTGAGCTGGAGCTTCCTGGATAAATTGGAGAACGCGAGCGCGCACATTCGGAGCGTTTCCGGAATAATATCCCGTAATGGAGATGTTGCAATCTTTGGGAAATAATATTTATCGTGCCGCGGAGGAGCGGAGGATACGCGGGGACCGGGATATTTTTGCGCGACGATGCTCGGCAGAAGTGGAAACGACGTGCGTTTAACGAGGAATGATTACGTAACTGTGAGATCATCGCGATGCCGGCGCGCTTCTTTTGTAAATATTGCGCATTAGCGGGCAATATAATTTATTTAGCGTTTACGGTAACTGATGGCCGTATCTGTCCTTCCCGAATTAAAATAATTGCAGATGCGGAGAGCTGAATATTTCGCGCTCGGGACGGACAGAGCGGAGAGGGATTATTGCAGTTGCGCGATCCATCGGCACGTGGAAAGTCTTCAAAGAAGACACATATCTTATATTCGCGGATTTTAATCGGTCCCCGTTGAAAGCAGACGTTTCGACTGATTCGCCGTTTCGCGCGTGCGATTCATGCGCCTGCTTTTCGCGGCTGTGATTAATCGCGCAAACAGTTGGAGCGATATCGCGTTTGAAAACGCGTAACGTCGCCGAGAAACGTCGCAGATCGGATGTGAACTTATTTATTCAATGATTGAATGCGCGTTTTATCTCTCAGCGGCCTGACACAGAGCGCAGAGAGCGCTTTCATTCCGCGAGCTAGCGTTTACGTGTTTCTGCTAATCGAGCAACGGTGAGAACTCTTTTCGCGAAAATAAGATGAGACGTGAGAGTACAAATGATACACGATGCGAATACGCCGCGAGTCCATTCGATATCGAGTCGCTTGATTCGCTGTAAGTTACTCGTAATTGCCATCGAGATCTCTTCTCAACCGACCCACAGTCTCCGATTTGACTTTCTTTTTCGCGTCAGGGAGCACTCGTTAATTAAAATCAATGGCGAAAATTTTTTCCACGTCAGCCGAATTGATATTAAATACGATATCGTATTTGTAAAAATTGGAGGGAATTTGAAAGTAAGGGATTCTGTTCGCATCTCCTTCTAGAATTCAAGAATCTTTTAAATGTTTTAAACGTTTATTTTGAATAGCTAATTTTGTAGATATATTTCGCGATTATTTTTCTAGGATCCAAATACGGATGGAAACGACAGGTTTTCGACGCCTCGAAGATTGAAAACAAAACAAGAGAGAACACTTTATTCTTCTTCACTAGGATGCAATGTCTCTCGCAAGGCTAGCTCTCTGATCTCGCTGACCCGCAATTCGCAGCTCGCAGTTCTTCACACGCGATCTTCGCAGTTTGCTAATCTTCACACGACTTACGCGCCCTTCGATCTTTCAAAGGCAACTCCCCCGTGCGTGACTTATTTAACTTTTAAGACGTTTCACGTCATTGCACGAAAACAATCCCCGGAACACTCGGATCGGCCAACCGCCGCATATTTCTGTCTAATCCGGATTAACTGTCCTCATCCTCTATAAGTCAACTTGAGTTTTTTCCTTCCGCGGCTGCCCTTTTCTCGACGCGACACGTCCACACGAACACGTACAAACAACCGCTTAAACCGACTTGTAGGCTTTTGATGCGCATCGACATAAACAATGTCAAGGTCTTTTATCCTACATTTCGTCTGTCAAAGTAGCCAACTTTTATCAATTCGATATATTCCTCCGAATATATGACAGATCGCTCTTGTTTATATTGTCTTTTCCTCTGCTGATAGATGATGAAGGGAATCGTATCAAGACAGAGTTTCCTCGAGTTTACGAGGCAGTACGAAGAACATAATATAAGTGTCGTTATCGAATTAACACTATTTAAAGGAAAATTGATCGATTAAATTAATTAAAACTGAAACTGGCGATAAAATGTTGGCAAATGTTGGTATGGAAATCTTTATTGGTCTTATTATCTAAGTAATGTATCTTCTTTTTCCTCTAGAGGATATCAGAGGTCAGGCTTGAATTAATTCACACATGGGGTCACCAAGGTATCCTTATCATATGAAAAAGAGATACAAGCACTGGCCATTAGCACTCTCATTAATGTTAACCGGGATGTACGAGCATCTCGTGCGTTCGTCTAATGATAAACACCACTGTTCGAAATACTGCACTTTTGCAGAGATAAGTACGACTTGCCTTCCTGCGATTACTCGAATCCTATAACTCTTACGTTTCCTTAAGTTTTGCGTAGACAGATAACGCTTAAACGAGGAGGAGTACTTTTCGAAATCTTTCGCTCGAGGAATTTGCCTGGCTCGAGCCTGGATTATTTCCAATCTGAACCGATCTCGATTTTAATCCGAGCTCCGAGCTAAAAGCGTCATACGTAACGCAAACCGTTCTCTCGTGGACCGCTCTCTTTAAAACGAACCTTAGACCTCGCGCAATTTTTTGCGCTGCACCAGTAATATTTCTCTGCTTATTGCCGTTCTCTGCTTCTCCCTCCCCCTTGCCCCCTCGCCGTAGCTTAGAACTTGAAGCAGGCCTTAAAACAGGCCGAGGCCGAGGCTGGAGCGCCTGAAATTTCGAATAAAAAGGATTCACATAAAAATTCAAGAACGCGTTGTTCGCTCGTAACGCGGCTCGCTCGAATTTCTCGCGTTCATTCTCAGCCGGAAACTTGCAACACGAAGCCGCTAATATCGATCGCTCGCGTGTATCGATCTTGTCGTAGCTTTGTTCCTGGCAGCAAGAAAGTTATCGCGCGAGAGTTGCTACTGAACGGCGGCGCGTTGAACAAAGCCGTTAATGAAGTCAATTGAGATGAAAAATCGGTCTGAAGAAGAGAGATAGAGATAACGGCAGGCCTGTAGCCCGCAATAGCGAGCGAGATAATGGTAATCCTCGTTTCCCGCATGCGATATGTCAGTGTAAAGGAATCCTTTCATCTCTCGCACGATAATCACACATGGAATATGCATACGCGCTATTATTACCTCGCAAACATTAATCATTATTAAAGTTAAATTACAATTAAAGTCGAGCATGCGATCCAATGTGCGATGAAATTCCAGGAATCCGCCGAGACTGAACGCGCTTTCCTTCCGTGTGAATCTTTCCCTCTCCCCGATGCGACCATGACATCCCCGCCGTGTTAATTAATATATCGATTGCGTTTTATGCGCGTACGCGGCCCGCTGGCTTGTTTTGTTTGAGCGAATTTACGATAATGCTCCCTGATGTTCGCATCGGCAGCCGGAATTCGCGCGTATGTGACGCCACGAAAAATCTCGCCGCTGCTGGCATCCCGTTTCGCCGTATTTCACTCGCGATGAAAAATGCGGACAAAAAAAAGAGGCATAAGGAATACACACGGCAACGATCGTCACAGGGATTTATTAATGTAAATACATTAATTAGGGCAGGCGTGAAATTCTCGTGTTCGGTATATAGAATACGGAGACTACTTACGTTCGCAATAGTTCGCAAACAATGTTCTGCGATATTTTTGCGGAAATCTGTTTCGCAATATCCGCGAGCGTAGTTTGCGATATTTTTATGCAATATTTGAACGAATTTAATTTAGCGCATCCTGTTGCGTAATGCATTATTATTATATTCTGTACACGTACATTTTGGAAGTTACATGTAACGCTTAACTACTTTACAGAACAATTATTTAACTCCAATAATTATTTTACGCTTCTTTTTTTACTTTAATCATAGAAAAAACGAAATACGCGTAGAAATGACACGTTTACAATTTTAATAAAAATCTAGAAAGGATGGAACTTTGGGCAAGGTAATTCGCATTATAATTCTATTTATAATTCTGGCGCGCCATTCGCTCGACAAATATGCAAAGTACAAGTCTACGTGTGAGAGGGCATGTATTCAACAATGCAAAGTAAATAAAAGTAGCCTCGCATTACGCTTTTTAAATTAAAGCGTATACATTTTTGCTAGAAATTTGCTTCCTGCTTGTAATAAAATAGATAATCAGATAATCCGCGGAGCGTGCGTTTTATCTTTCTTCATGAAAAATCATGATTTTCAAGAGACATCTCTTTTTTTAATATATCGGCACGTAGCGCACCCGGTGCTTCGTGCATTTTACGTTATTAGATGCACTCTCCTTGCGTGACACGTGTACATCGCATGGCATCGACACAGGTGCTTGCGCCGTAACGAGAAGTCTCACGCTAATTGTCGCGTGTTCGAATCACGAATAAATCCGATTTCCCGCTTTCTTCGTACCTCATAATTTCCTGCTTGCCGTAATTACATCGCTTTTGATTCCCGTTTACGGACTTGGCGATGCACGGTTTGCCAATTTCTTCGCTTCTGGCGGCAGAGCGCGCCAGCAAGTGTGAATCGGCCTTAATGGCGCGCGTGCTCTGCGCGATCGAGAGTGTAAGACGTGTAATTAAGCGTGATTAGCTGTCGCGGCTCGAAATCTCTCTCTTTCTCTCTCTCTCTCTCTCCCTCTCTCTCTCTCTCTCTCTCTCCCTCTCTCCCCCGCTTTCCCTCTTTTTCTCTCGCTCTCGTCCGTCTACCGTTTGTAATCCGATTTTCCGCCTCGTATAACGCGCGCACGAGAACGGGACATCGACGCTCCGAATTTTGCGCGTCGCGGCGCGCCCCGAGAACGGTTCGGATGTATAAAAGCACGAGCTAATTCCCGACGCTGCCATTTATTCCTGCGTTTATTCGCTCAGAAACGAGTAATAATACGGCCATCGGAGCCTGCCGCGTGAATTATATCGGCTAAAAACGTATCCAAGTGCAAAAAGGCGGTTGACCAAATTCATTCAACGTACGCGGTCAGAGAACGGCGCGAAAGGTATAGCATCGCGAGAGAATTTCGCGTTAGAGGATTTGCGGGGGAACAATCCGGATCATTAGATAAATCCGCGGAATAAGCCGAGCACGTTTATTATCGCGCATCGATATGATCAATAATCGCGCGCGCGCGCGCGCGCGGGCGCTGCGTCAGGCTTCCTTGATCGTTTTTTTTTCTTTTTCTTTTTTCTTTTATTCCTTCTTTCGACATCTATCTGCGCGATTTTCACCCCGCTCGCCCCGTTGCGGGGATTCGAAGATGCTCGATCGCTCCGCCGCGGTATCCCGTTATTCCGGTTCCATTCCGGCCAACGGTCTGTCTCGCTTTTTGTCGAGCTCGCTGCTCGCCGCTCGCCGTTCACGCTTCGCGTATTATACTTCTCGCGCGCGAATTGCGAGGCGCGACGCGATTTTACGACGGTAACACGGATAAAATCGACGTAGCCGGTCCGCGAAATGTGCCCCTCGAAATCCACGTTTCATCCCGTCTCGCGCCAGTCCGGTAATCGGATTTTCCGCCCGGTATCGGCGAAAAGCGCGCGCGCGACATCGCGGCTGTTGAATTTAAGCGACGCGCCGGCGAAATTTTCATTCCAGTCCTCCTCGGCCGGATACACTTCACTTTTGGCATGCGCATCCGCTCGTTCCCTTTCGGAAACCTCTCGATACGCTAATATCTCCGCTTGCACATTAACTGGCTGGCTGTTCTTCTTTTTCTTCGCGGAAGCGTTCACGCCGCCTCGTTAGCTCGTTAGAGCTCCATTGATTCGCGCGCGAAGGAAAGGGAATTTGCCATTTCCCGGCTGTTTAGACTCTCCCCGGTGCCCCTCGCTGTTGTTCCGTTTGCCGGACGCGTTCTGAGATCCGCGTCGGATCAAAACTCGAAGCGGAAACGTGCGGACTGCCTGTTAAAATCTTCAGGATCGCGGACGATTATGCGCGCACGAGGATGATATCGCGTTCAACGAATGCGTGACTCGATGCTCGCGCCGAGATTTTTCTGATGACGATGCTCGACGAGTATGCGAGGAATGGCGGAAGTTCATATCGGAGGCTTCGCGCGATAACGAGTGTTATGCAAACGAGTGGGAATGCAAGGCCTGCCCGATTCATGCCGACAATCGCGGATAGTTCGAGATATCATTCACTTTGATCGTCTTTCGTACCAGGCGTCCAGCCGCCCTTCATATCGCCATTAAACGCCCTTACGTACGGGGCTTACATACGAGAACGTAACGGCGACTAGCCCACCTATCAGAAAAGCTTCTGTCGCTTAATACGCGGCTAATTCGCAATCACGATGAAGTAATTCTCGCTCGTGCGTATCCGGGAATTCCCTTTGACGATCGATCGATACGACGGCCGCTACGTTCGTATTCGCACGGCGCGAACAACAGGTTCGTATTCCTGACGCGTGTAGAATGAACCGATTGAAATCTCGCAAAAATTTCCTAGACGACAACCTCGTAACGGTCGATTAATATCGCGCCATAATTGTCGCGCGCGATTAGACCGCGATTTATCTCGATCTTGCTCGCGAGAGCAATTTAGCGCATTTAAACGGAGTCCCTCCGTCCGCGCAAGCTTGCAATTGTATTGCCCCTTTTCCTTTTTTTCTTCCTTTTCTTTTTTCTTCTTTTCCTTTTTGGTAATTTTCGTTGTCAATCGACGACGGGTAATGCGGGGGCCAGCCGCTCCTCCTCCCCCTCCCCCTCCCCCTCCCCCCCGCTGACTTTCGCGCTACTGCGTTTCCGCGATTCTTTACCCTGTCTCTTTCCCTTTTTTTTTTTTTCGGTTTTATTTTTGTACCGGTTCAAAATCGGCGCGGCTCCATATTCCCGCGCTCCATTTTCACATGAATTTCTCGCTTCCACGTTTCCACGTATATTAATTGCTTTTTTCCTCAAATTTGACGCGTTTTGCTTTAATGAATGACCACTGCCGCGTATACAGACGCGTATTTGTATTTTTATGCGTTTTCGCGAGTGCCTTCGGACAGTCTCGGAAGGCGTAGGATTCGCAGGATTTGTAAGAGATTCGGTGATGAATTCGTGGATGAATTCTGTCCCCGAGACATTTCCCGATTAATCCCGAGTCGTCCTGTCCGACGAGACACAGTTGTGTAATTGGCACTTGCCAATCGTTGGGCAAAAAGTAATCGTTGCGCGCGCGCGCGCTCGCTCGCAGATTATATCGAGCGAGAGATCTCGACAAAAGCGCTGCACACTTAACTCAATCGCGTGCCGCGCACGACGAATCCCCGTTTAATCAGTCGCCTTTTAGGCGACTCGAGATAAGACTCGTAATTAGTTATACAGGTCGCTTTGAAGCACCGCTTCGCATCCCCGACCTCGAGCTACCCTGCGTTTGTGCCTAATCCGATTTTCCACCTTGCGTGCGCGGGGTTGTCTCTGCCGAAAGACGAATTCGACCGGCGAACCGAAGACGTGCGGTGAGCCGGAGCACGGTCTTCAAGGTCTTCGAGGGATTCCCCAATATCACCGAAATATCGATATTTCACTGTCTGCGGATCGTGCCGGCTCATCTCGCGAGGGATATTTCAAGATACCGTCGTCTTGAGCGCGCCGACTCGAAAATTACCGAGGCTATCCGGGAAGGATAGCATTGCTGCACGGAATGCACAGTTGCACGATATTAATCTTGCCTCCCCGCGTGCGCGCACGTGCGCAGAGACTTATTCTGTATATCAACGAACGATCATGGCGAGTGGATATTCCGAAGAGCGATGCTATTCGTAAGAACGAAGTCCTCCTTGACAATTTTTTATCCCCGCTTCCACCGCGCGGCAGGGAATAGCGAATCTCTCCGTCTCTTTATTAGCAGCGACGCTCTATTCAGCTGGGAAATTCTCAGCGACCTGTATTCCCTCAAGCATATGAGACATCGCGATCCCTCAGCGACGACTTCAAGGCGCGGAAGCCGCCGAAACGTGTCTCCGGGGCACATCGTGCGTGCGAGATGAGGAGAAAGCAGCGAGCTGGCATTTGCGCGAAATGGAAGAACTGAAAAGATACAGCGATCGATTCGACGTCACTTCCGCTCGTCATCCATCCGTTGACACCCGAATGTCGGGTCGACCCGCACTTTTCGGGATCGCGACCTCGCGACTCGCTCGGAAGCGCCGTTTAAATCCGCCATTTGTCGATGCCGCCCGACGATGATGAAGAGCCGCGGCTCGATACGCAGTTTTGCTTTTGCACCAACGTGTTTACGATCGCCACAGCACGTTTTGCGGCGTCACGGCGGGACGTGCGCGTTCGTGTCACGTATTCACGCGGTAATTGGCGTAATTGCCGGATAATGGCGCCGCCGCTACGCTGGATATTTCGTGGCGGTGTTTCGGTTCGCGAGCAGACAACGAACTATAACCGGCCATGGCCCCACCGGGTTCCGGCTCGTGCAAGATTACGTTCCGGGCTACGCGATCTCGCAGTTTTGCCCACGTGATGCAACACGCAGCGCGGGTTCTCGTCAAGTAGCAACCCTCGCGCGTGGATATCCGCCCCTTAATTCGCGCACGCAGGGCCAACATCGTAATCTCGCGATTAGGATTGCTAGTCTAAAAAGCCTTCCGTTGCTTCTGCGCGTGCCGAAGGCGTGCCGACGACTCTACGTGATATTTCGGGATTTTATTCGTCGGCAGGGTAGTTTTCGGCGTTTCAGATGCCTCGGTGAGAGAGATAGAGAGGATGCATTATACATTTGTCTCGGCATTAATACTAATAAGCCCGCAAGAGCGGCGGGCCGATAACCGCGCGAATAAAAAATGAGATATCGCGCGGAAGGCCGTAAAACCGGCTAAACGCGAGTTTTATGGAGCGTTTTCTTAAAAACGGCGAGAATTTTATCCCCGCGGCCGCGCGAAGAATTGCACCCTCGAATGGCATCCCGGCAGCGTTTTATTTCGACTTTCAAAGTCCCGTTCGCGAGATATACAACCGCTCGCGGGACGATGTTCCGATAGAGGCTTGTCGTCATCCATAAGTCAGAGTTTGCTGGACATCTCGCCGAGAGATCGCCGAGGCCGATCTATCGACTCCAATGGCGATGGATGCGCGTCAATCCTCGGCCGGGAACGATCCGGCTAAAATTTTATGCCGTAGAACGTTATTTCCCGCGGCGTGACCAGAACAGCATCGAGACCGGCTCGATGCTGCTATCGATTGATCGTACGCGCGCGATGAAATCGTGATAATGCACGATAAGTCGGAAATGGCGGCCGCTTTGGCGGTTTTAATTCCGCACGCAAGCGGAATGCTTTATCCCCGCGCGGAATCTGCTTTGCGGATATCCCGAATTAAAAAATCCCGGCACGAGAACGCGCACGGGCGTTAACTCCGATAAAAGTATCCATATTCATTCAAAAAAAAAAAAAAAAAAAAAAAAAAGAAAGAAAAAAAAAAGAAAAAAAAGAGGGAAAAAAAAGGGGGAAAAAGAGTGAAGGAAGGAACATCCTTCCTTTTCGTTCGCGTAATGAAAGACGAGGGGAAGGGATAAAGGGGGTGGGGGATAAATGTGGGACAAGAATATTCAATTTCACGTGTTCGTGCAGCTTGATTATGCGATCTCGTGCAGAATCGCCATTCGTTCATCGCGGAACGACAAACTCCGCGCGTTCGCGCGACCGGTCACAGGGTCACACATCAGCCACAGGCTGGGATCGCAGGATCCGCCGAGGTTTAAGTACCTCGTTACCGACACCACGTACGGGCCTGAAGTGTTAAAACCGCGGCTATCTAGAAAAGTATCGCCGGCCGAACGAGAGCGCGGGACTGCGCGAGGGAAGCCGCTCCAAGTTGAAACGCCGTGTAACGCCGTTGCGCGTCCGCTATCAGCCGCTTATCAGAGTGCGACAGAATATGTGATTCTGCCGGATTGCATTTTCGCGCGGACGAGGCGGAAAAACGCCAAGGAAACTCGCGGTACGGCGGAAAGCAACGCGAGCGGATGGATAATATACGTAACAGTCGAGACAGTTCGAGAGCCGCGACCGCGGGGAGGAAGCAGACCTTATCGTCGGCTAATTTGCACGTCTATTTTGCGTCGACGCGTGACACGTTATTTTCAGATACGTTTTCCGGAAAGTAGAGAGGGCGCGGGCGGGGCGGGGCGGGGAGATGGAGAAGGGAAAGGGCTGGATGTTTCGCTCGCTGACATGGAACGCTACGAGCGCTGTTTCCAATTTGATGTAAATTATGTTTTTAAAATTCCGCCGGCGCATTGTAAGCGAGAAAGATCCGGCGAATGCGGATGACTCGCTGGAAAATGTTTGACAAATAAAGGAAAGGTGTCTTTCGGCCCGCGGACAAAGCCGACTGCACATTAAGAAATTAACATGTATGTAATATGTATGTAATTAATATGTACCGTAATATTTTCGCATCCCTTTTTTTTTTCTTTTCTTTTTTTCTTTTTCTTATTCTTCTAATGCCTCACGTTTGCCACGCGGAAATAAATCATCGGTCCGTACGAAGAAAAGGGGAAAAAGGAAAGAGGGGGGGGGGGGAAAGGTCTTCAGGCCGCCCACGGAATATCTCCTTTCGCTTGTCTGTTTTTCTCTCAAAGAGAAAATCCGCGCGATAATGAATTAATGCAACGCGGCCGCAACGAATGTGACGAAAAATACTTTTCCGGGATGTTTTAATGAAATTTCGAAAATCTCGAAGCCGTTTCTCGTTATTTTCGCGAATGGGGCGCGGAGAAATATCTCTGTCTCCCCGCGCTTGTAACGTAATTTATAATAATTACGCAAAGCAACGCTCGTATATACCGAACCTGTCGCAAATTGGGCTGCATTACGCCGCGCGGAAATCTGCGCAAACAAAAACCGCCGGGCGGATTCACGTTGGCTTTACAACGTTACCTTTCCGGCTGGCGGTTCCGGATCGTTACGCGAATAATAATTTCGACCCTACGAACCTCGTGTACAGGTTCGTTCAGTTTTTGATCGCCGAACCGACGAATCTCCGCGGCGACGGGGGTCGCCTATTTTAATCAAAATAAAAACAAAAAAAAGAGAAAAAAACTGCGCGCATACAAACGGCGGCCCGCCGCCGTAATCGAATTCGCGACCATTCGCGATTGCGCGTGGCGTTTTATGGAAATGACCGAATAGAGAGAGAGAGAGAGAGAGAGAGAGAGAGAGAGAGAGAGAGAGAGAGAGAGAGAGAGAAAGCCGGCGAGATATCCGAGACGCACGGCTCGAGTGGCGATCGCATCCGGAAGGGAGACAGCGCGAGAGATGGCGGCTACTTGAAAAAGTTCCGCCATTACCGCCCTCCCCCCTCCCCGCTCGCAGGTCCCGCTTCTCGCGGGCGAGTGACACGCCGTCAATTTTTTGGGGCCGCTTCCAGAAGAACATAAATCCGACCGCGGGATCGCTCGTACGTTTCCGGACCGTTTATTGAACGCCTCCTGATATATGACGCGTCGAATCGCGCCGCTTAAATATATCGGGACGCGATTATTTCCTCCATATTTGGTCCAAATACGCGCAGTTTCCGTTTTCCATCGAGATTAAGCCCCGTCGTAGCATGTATATATATACGCTCGGTTATTAATGCACGCTTATTTTCGCATCGGCTTAATCCGAATCGCCGAGATGCGATTTACGGTGCGCCGTGGTGTTCATTCATCGAACACAGACTTCGCGGATATTCCTGCCCGATTCCACGTTGTAACGAGAACGCGAGCGGATTTAATTCCTTTTTCTTTATCACGGGGACTAGAGTCACGCCGAGATGATTCCGGTATTAATCCGTCATTCGTTCTGGATGTCGATTCCGCACGAGATAAACTGTATTAAACGTTCCGCACATCCGGCGTGAAATTCGTGCCACTCGCGTGTCGATGATACCGAAACGTGCTCTCGCTTATCTTGAAGAAGACGATGCTGGGGAATTCACTGTCTTCAGTCTTCAGCTGGAAGTCACGAGCTGTCTATCGAATCTGCCGCGAGCATCTGCGCCGGGACAACCATGGATATAAAGACGTCACGTTCGATAGACGACTTATCAGCCACTGCGATGTGTGACGATGGCAACGATCACATTTCGCCAGGTAGCGTCGCGATAACTGGAAGCGAAAGGAGACAATAAGCCGGGAAAATTCACTGTCGTGCCGGCATTCGTCCTTTGATCGCTCGAAGAAATGAACGGCCGCGCGGATATCGAGCCGGATGACGATGTGTCCCGAGCAACGACTTATTCTTAGCGACATCTCCGTACTCGTCGAATATCGAGACGCTCTGAGATTAAAGAGTCTGGAATTTCCATCCGACAGCAAACAGAATCTGCGACCTTGCCCAGAGGTCTCGCGATCGAAAGGAAGAGCGATGGGTAATCTGTAGAATCCAATGGAAATTATAATGGAGGCGATGGATTTTCGACGCCTCAGATTGAAAACAAAACAAGAGAGAACACTTTATTCTTCTCCACTAGGATGCAATGTCTCTCGCAAGGCTAGCTCTCTGACCTCGCTGACCCGCAACTCGCAGCTCGCAGTTCTTCACACACGGTCTTCGCAGTTTGCTAATCTTGACACGACTCACGCGCCCTTCGATCTTTCAAAGGCAACTCCCCCGTGCGTGACTTATTTAACTTTTAAGACGTTTCACGTCATTGCACGAAAACAATCCCCGGAACACTCGGATCGGCCAACCGCCGCATATTTCTGTCTAATCCGGATTAATTGTCCTCATTCTCTGTAAGTCAATTTGAGTCAATGTTTTCTTCCTTCCGCGGTTGCTCTTTTCTCGACGCGATGCGTCCACGCGCACACATACGCACATACAAACAAACGACTTAAACCGACTTGTAGGCTTTTGATGCGCATCGACATAATATCAAGATATTTTTCCCTTTATCCTACAAAGAGCATCAAAAATGTTGAAGACTCGACGATGCTTGATCTCCGCCACTTGGAGTCTACCAAATTTGGATTCTTGGTAACAAAGAATAAATCCTTGGTTGAATGGTTTAATATCTGTTTAATGTTTATACAAGATGGTACGAGTATCCGTTCAGGACCGTTGTGAATGAAGTCTGCAGTAGATATTCAAGGGAAAATACGTCCGTTAGCTTAGAATGCCTGAATGCTTGGAACTGCGATTGAACAACGGCCGAGGTCAGCAACGTGCGCTAAAGGTCAAAAACAAGCGAGCATCACTGATGTTGTCCGAATGACAATATGCTATCTGCGTTCAAGTATAATCGAGAATGCTATTCTTCCGCGACTTATTTCGAATGCGAGCTACCCTCTCCTGAAATCAGCGAGTCGGTGCTTTGCGGATGTCTTTTTCAAAGTTGCTGGCGGCAATCGGCAATCTCTCGATCGAGCGCTCGAGAGATGGAGAGGTAGAGAGAGGGAGAGAGAGTAAGAGAGAATGAGAAGGAGGGACTCGCGGGAAAATATAATTTGTCGGTACGAGAAATTAATTATTGCGCGACCGACTATAATGAAGGGAACCTTTGATAAGGACGCGCGGGCGTCGCGGCGATAAGTATTCATCGACCGTCGTTGTCCCTTGCCCGTCTTTGTTTCTCCTTCCGGCGTTCCTTTTCTCCGTCTGCCGCGCAAACGATTCAACGAGCCGACAATACGCCGCCTTCTCAATTATGAAGTTCGCATAATTGTGGCCGATTTGTCAGCGAACTTTTTCCGCGAGCTGTGTGCCGAGCTCCGAACGGCACAATGCGAGAAATCAATGGCGCGAGCAACGGCATCGATCTCTCTCGCGGGAGAAAAATCACGGACGAATCATCGGCGAGAGGATCCGCGAGATTAATTCGGCGACGACGTCGCCGCGGACGCGATAAAGCCGGACAAGTGAAAATGGAAGCAGCGCCGAAGAGAGTATCGACGAGGGAAAATAATAAATGCGAGAACAAATATTTGATTAGGATCTCCGTGTCTGGCGGCGCGGAGTGCTTTATCCGCGCCGGCGTTATCTCTGCTTTCGATTTCGGCGATAGGGTCTCCGGATCGGCTAATTCGGATACGATGCCGCGTATACGCGAAATTATCTAATGGGCGTTATCTAATCCGCCGATCACGGCAGAATGCCAATTTACCCGCGGAATCTCATAGTAATATTCGTTCGATATGCCGGTAAAATCCGGTAATCCGCGGTAATTTTAACGCTGGGGTGTACCGCTACCGCTCTCGCGTAATTTCAATAATTTCCCGCGCACGTACGCGCTCAAACAGGCTCGCTTGGAGCCTAGATCCGCGGAACACCGCGCTTCATTCCGTAAATTTCTTGACTCGGGCAGATCGAGCTGTTAGCCCCGTGGCAATTATTTCTCTCGCGCCGCTATCCCGCGCTCGTTTGTTCGAGCGACTCCCGCCTCGGGGAGAGAGAGAGAGAGAGAGAGAGAGAGAGAGAGAAAGAGAGAGAGAGAGAGCGTCGTGCATGAAATCACGACCGAGTTCGCGCGGCGCGAAGGGCTTGAAAAACCGCGTTCTCCACGTCGTTGCAGGGACGAAAGTTATCGCGACCGCGGATGGAAAAAAGAGCTCCGCTGGTGGTTGCGCGCTTTTAACGGCGGCGGTGGCGGCGCATTCCGCGACGTTATTTTTCATTCTTGTCGGAAAAGGAGCAACGCGCCGCTTCCCTCCAATCCATACGCGTATCCGAGCGGTTGGCTCCCGTATCGAGCGAATGTCGATAGACTGCTCGCGGCCCGACAGCCGGAATACAAACGGGCCGGCGATATTGCCATAAAAATATTCAGCCGCGTGTACAAAGCTACCGGCAGTCCGCCGCCATCCCATCTTGCCCTCTCGCGGACCCGCGTTCCACCCCTTTTCAGTCACCGATTCCCCCCCCCCCCCGAAGACGAATGCATCCACCCTGTTTGCGCTAACCGCATAAAGCTGCTGCTCCGATCGGATTTCGCGTGCGTCAGGATGCGTTGATAGATGTATCGCGTAAACACCGAGCCAGACACCGCGACTGACGAGATATTAATGATACTTTCCGGCAGTGTTTTCCGGCCATTCTCGCACCTCCGTAATTACATCTCGGCGCGGACACAACGTTGCTCGGATCGCAACGCTCTTAAATCGCAGCGCTCGTAAGCAGCGAGCGCGCGATAAGAAACCCGCGCGGAATCACGAGCGGATGTAAATGTAAAATACGAATTACATATTCATGTGAGGTAAAGAGATGCCACTCTGTGAGCCTTGATTAAAACATCGGCAAATTAGAATCCGAGTTGTCTTTGGAGAGTACAGAGCCGCGCGTTAATTAAGAATTACGAGCGGGATTCGAAACGATGATCCTCCGCGACAGCGGGATGGAAAATAAAAGCGATCCGTTGTACAGCCCGACGTGTCATTACGACCGTGTCAGGAGTTCGATACGCAACCACTACGGGCATCAATTAACGCACGCATATTAATGCCCACCCCCCCCTCCCCCCTCCCCCCGTGCGTGCCTGGAGAAAAGGGGCACGGCGGCGGGAAAAAGCAACCGAAATCGCTGCACGCTTACGAGGCTGTTTTATCCGCGGCCACGTAACAACGTATGTGTATGTATTTGTGCACGAGCGCGAACGCGGAGCAGACACGGCGGATCGCAGGTTTGCGGTAGTGTGCGGCTGCAATTTGAATGAAAGGGGGAAAACCCGGGGGCGGGGCGGGGCGGGGTGGAAGCTTAGATCGATCGCGTTATCGCCGGCCTGCACGTGTAATCAAGATTTCGCTTTCTGCGAGCGCCTGCCGACTTAATAAAATTTTCACTCCAACGGAATCCGCAGTGACCCCTGCCCCCCCTCCCTCTCTCTCTCTCTCTCTCTCTCTCTCTCTCTCTCTCTCTCTCTCTCCACCCACCCCAACCCTTCCGTCCCTCTGCCAGAGGAGAATGACACGTAAGCCGCGGGTCGAGCGCGGAATCGAGATTGCGTCCTCTGCGGAGGATTCTCGATATTAAATCCCGCAAATGGACAATCAGTCACTCTGCGGGATCTCTGGACTTCGTCTCGCGGAGCGTAATGTAGCTGTGCCGTCAAAGTGCCGCGCTATGCTTTTGATCTGCTCTTCGACGCGACGTTATTCTTCCGGGGCGTCTCCGTAATTTTCGTATGCGATTTCGCGGTCGCGCATCTCGAGGATTCAGGTCGATCTTCTAATTTCACTGTTTAACGGAAAAGGCACGCCATCGTGCTTAGAATTCGAAGCAGCTCTCGGGAATGGAGAGCCCGCTTGGCAATTTTAGTCCTGACAACGATTTCGGCTAACCAGACTTTTGCGGAAGCATCTTTTGTAGCTTTCGGATGATTCTCCGCGAAGCCTGAAATATTTCCGGCAAATATCGCGCGCTTATTTTCGCCTGGGAAATTCAGGTCGTTGTCGACTCCGGTGATCCGTGTATTTTTTACTTTCCAAGATTGCTTATTGGATGTTGGACGTGCTGGTTTGAAATCGCGACCGGTCGGATTGCTCCTGACTTTCTCTAGTTTTATTTTTCTCAACGATACCGAGAACGTTGTCTGTCCTGTCGCCCCATACAGTAAAGACCGGAGAGTCTCGCAAAGATTTCACTTCACGCGATAAAATCGCGTATTACCGCACGTGTCCCCTTCCTCATGTAATCACGCATTACATTTGCACGCGTCTGTCTTATCTCTCGCGTATATTTCAATCACACGCTCATGATTGCAAATCTCTTCCGCTCAGCGTGCGCAACGCTTCCATCGCGTAGAACGCGGCAAAGTTCCGTCCTTTCGACTTTTATTTGCCATCGCGTCGGTAATGAGATTTAATTAACGCGCACGTAAATGTTTCGCGCGGATATGCGCGCCAAAACGTCGAGACCTGATGAAAAAGGTTATCAAAGAACGTTGCGACACGCACTATTATTCGCACTATTATTCGGACGCGTTATTCGCCGCGCGCGCGCGCGCGCGTATACGCGGCGTGTGTTCTGCAGAAAGCGCGGGCTCATAACTCGCGATTTGAATGTGAACGAAAACGCGCAAATCGAAGTCGCGCGCGGCAAGTATCGCTTCCTGAAGAAGCTCTTTCATTCTGCCGGAAAAAAACATAGCGGGATCTCCGGTCCTCTCCATGCCGGCGACCGCAATGACCGCTGTTTGTTACATTTTTCAATTACCTCCGTTCGCGCCATCCTGGAAATTCTCTCTCTCTCTCTCTCTCTCAGCTTGGCGTCGCGTGGCACTGCCGCGGATTTCGGGAAATCTGCGATTTTATGTTCATGAGATGCGCGCCATGCGGCTTCCGCATCGTTTGAGAGCGAAATTTCGGTCTTGTCACGACTCCAAAGAGTAAGAATCGCTCGATAATGCCGTAATAAATGGCGGCAAGTTTCCCTCATTAATATAGCACGTTGAATGAGGATCGACACGTCCGTTTTCCCCGGCGAGACGTAATCCGCAGAAGGAATGGGATTATTGAATGTCGATAGTTTCTCAGTGATTCGTTATTCTCGTTAAGAGTATTTATTCGTCTCTCTGTTGACAGTTTCGGAAACTTGGGAGCATTTGCCGCCGGGACAGCTTATATTTCCGTGACTGCGCCGCCCGGGCGGAATAATTGAATTTCCTTTTCCAAGTTCGCGCGGCAATTTCTAGAAACGAGCGAACGCACGCCGAAAACATGCGGGTGGAGATTATCGATCGGGCCGATGCCGGCAATTTCGAAATCGTTGCGCCGCCGCGCGTCCCTGGCATTCTTTTTGCCGCTCGCGAGTGCTCCAATTAACGCTCGCATTAACATTGCCGGTCCGCGTGTTCACGTGCGAGCGAATAAAACCGTGCGCGTCGTGACGCGTAAACGCGCGAAAAGCGTCGCAAAATTGCGCCGACAACGGACGGCCGGGTTTCTGGTTTTATACGCGCGCGCGGTCTCGAAACGCGCGAAAAATCGAGACACAAAAGTCCAAAAGCGACGAGACCAGGCGAGGCTTATTTCCGCGCCAGTCGCGGAATACGAAACTGGGCGAGTATCGAGATGTATCGGTCCTGAGAGTATCGATACGACTATCGATGTATCCGCGGAATCAACAATAGGCGCAACGTGTAGCAGCGCGCGTTGAGAGAGCTGAAGCCAGCGCGACGAACGATCGCTCGGAATTTTCGAAGGCAATCGAACGAGAGTTCGTCCGCTGCTGGCCGTTAGTTAGAATCGAATCTACGAGCGCAATGAGAGATCGATAGATTCTCTGACTGCCCTTTTCGGGCCCGTTATTATCGCCGAGACGAGCGATTAACGCTCCGCCACCGTGAAAAATGGAAAACGAATAACGCGGACCGCGCTCCATTACCGCCGTTGCGGCAGGACTTTAATGCGAGATCCTTTGATGAATTTGCGGTCCCGCGATTTTTCCGCGGGAGAATTTGATGGATTTGATAGCGGTGGGACGGACAGATAAACGAAGACGGGTGTATGCACTGATGGAAAAAATTTCATGCCACGCAAACCGTGCCACGCTGCGGAATATCCGCGGGTGTTGCCGGCTAACGAGAGGGCCCCCCCGCTCTCTTCCCCGCTAATCGGGATATCGATGTTGTATTAACGGTAATTTCTGATGTGCAGCGTAATGCTCCATATCGTCTCTCGTTAAAACGTCTCGCCTGACTCGCTCGGCAGATGCGCGCAAGATCCGCCAAGTATTATTCCCATGACAATTTCGGCGACGAACGTTCGAGGCTCGACAGAAGCCTCGCGATTCGCGGATGCGAATTGTTCCTTTTGCGTCGGGAGGAAGCTAAACGCGACGAGCCTCCGCCGTGACAGATTCGTTTCCGTCGACGCGGATAAACGGCGGGACGATGCGCGAACGCGGTTAATCAGATGTGCTAATATTGAGCGTACCATACGACGATCTGCAAACTTGTTGAGCGTAACTCGCGGTAGCGAAGTAATCACCCGCGAACGCGCCGGGATTAATACGAGGGGTCGAGGGGAGCTGGAGTTGACGGCGGAGCGGCGGTAAAAATTAGCGATTTTCGCGCAATGGTCGAAATTCGAGCCGGACGTTCGGTCGGAACTGCCGTCCCCGATGGGAATAATTCCCGGACCAGGGACAAGGATATCATTATCCAATCGAGCGGCGAACAGAGCGGGAACCCGCGCGAGCCACGACTGTATCATTGTCGAGATGCATTGAGCGGCACTCGGTGCACACGGCCGATATATCCGTCGCGAACGGATGATTGAACGCGATGATTGCCAGACGGGCTGGAGAATACGGTCGACAGGAGCGGCGAGAGCCGATAAGCGACGGTGCCTTAGGAAATTAGGTGTCAGAGGTGTAACGATTGCAAAGCCTCTTCCGGGTGGATCGACGATCCATCTGGCCGAAAGAGAGATTTTCCAAAGTCCGGATTAAAAGCGAAAAAAAAGAGAGAGAGAGAGAGAGAGAGAGAGAGAGAGAGAGAGAGAGAGAGAGAGAGAGCGAGAGCGAGAAAGAGGATATGCAGAATTGTCGGATCACGAGACGCCGCGACATGGAGATGGGCCGCGTGCGTTCGCTGATAAAAGCGTGATAACAAGGTGAGAGAGGCGATTAGCGAGAGAATTCGGTTCTACATTGGATCGCAGTGCAATCGGTTTATTGCAGTTTGACGTTTACACGTTCCGCAAAGTCAATGAGCGGCGATTTAACGTGCCACGTGGCGCGGGGTGGCGCAAATAATCCCGGCGCCGGTCCTGCCTCCGCCCGTCGACGAGCACGAGCCGGTCCATGATTACATAATGATTTCCCCACTGCCGCATCGCCATTTGCGCTGGTGGTCGGCCTATTCTTGGCGGTATCGGAACCCGGCTCGTGCTCGCACATTATCGGTGATTTCGGAACGCGGGTACCATCCGTTCCGATAACCGGATAATAGTCGTCGCGAGAGCAGCCGGCCCTCTCCGACCGCGAGGAACGCCGCGCGCGCGCGCGCGTATCGACCGCGCCGAGAGGGCAGTGCGGGGTCGTGCGCGCGCGAAAAAAATGTGCGCGTACCGTAATTGCGAGACTTAATTGAGACGCGCGCAGGTGCGCAGGCTTCAATTAAGCGTCGCCTTTTGGACATGCACGCGATTTAATTAAATTTACAGAGAACGTACATTTTCTCTCTCTCTCTCTCTCTCTCGACGAGTAGACGCGCGCGCGCATTTACGCGCGAATTAGAATGCGCTCGAACGTATCGCAGCTGCGAGCCTTCCGTTTGTCATCTTCTCGCGCCGCGATCGCGAAATCTTCCGCTTTACACGGAAGGGTCACGGCGCGTCGTGAGCGAGATTAAGATTAGAAGTAATGGCAACAGCTATGAATGTTACGGGGAATGGAAAAACAACATCCCCGACGCGCTTAACATAAACCACTCAAGGCGGAACAGTCCATTTTTCAGAAGAGACAAAGGAAAATGCGAAATCGTAACGTACGCGCGTAGCGGACGTGTAAAAATATGGAATGATTAAATGCAATATTACCAGGCTCGATTCATTGTTACGGGCACATGCAGCAGGAATCGTTTATCTTCCTTGACAAAAAAATGACCGACCGGCTGGCGCATTTACATCAAAAGCTACGTCGGGACGTGACAGGATAATACGCAACGTAATATCCTCTCTCGGATTTTTGGCATAAATGCCCCGTAGGTGCCCTAAGGGGCAGTATTCACCGCGGCGTGGCGCGGCAGGGCAGTTCGAAGGGTCAAAGGGCGTCGTTAACGCGGTCGACGTACCCCGGTCGCGTATCAAAGTGCTCGAAAGTTCAGCGGTTTCAGCCTCGGCGGCGGACTGCTCCCCCAGATTAAATGAAAAAGGAAGAAACAAAAAAAAAGAGGAAGAGAGAGAGAGAGAGAGAGAGAGGGAAGTGTAGAAGGAAGAAACAAACAAAAGGCGGAGGTGCGCGGGCAAAGATCGCGCCGCCGAGTCTTTTATTCGTTTACGCTCGGTCGTTTCGCAGCGAAAAACCGCGACGCGAACTCGTTTCGCGCGCGGAATTCCCACTCGAAACGCTTTGCCTTCGACTTGTACCGAGATTTAATTACAAAAAGGAGAAGAGGGATATACCGGGTCTTTCGCGCATCTATCGTCTGCTCGTTAGAGAAATTGCGGTCGATAAGAATGCAGCAAGTCGATCGCGCACGTCTCGCGTTTCGCATAAGCATACCGTGCACGTAACTCTGAATGCTGCGGACTCCATCAGTCCTTCAGGAAGGACTTGATTTTCATTCTCCGGACCGAGGGACGAAAAAACCGGTGCGCCAAAGAAACCTAGTTAAATCGCACGCTTATTAAAGTGCGCTGTATCATGCCCCCAGGTATAATAAGAACGTCGTTTTAATAAAGATTCAGATAAAGCACATGGGAAATTAAACATGACCGCGTTAAAAATGGATGCTCCTCCGGGGTTGTTGCTCGCCGGCGCTACACGACTGGTAACAAATTAGCGAAACGAGGCGAAACGAACGCATCTGCGATTTCGGGGAGTCGAGTGAAATTACGTAATTTTCACTCTCTCTCTCTCTCTCTCTCTCTCTCTCTCTCTCTCTCTCTCTCTCCCAGGTCGGGAGGTTCGTTCGATCCGATCGACCTTTCCGCCTGTCGAATTCATCGAGCCGACATCACGATCGCGCGGATCGCTCGCGTGAAGGACAAAGACGGAGGACGCGACGAAAGTAATGGCTCTTCGAAACTAGCTCGCGCGGAAAATGAAAAGCGCGGAGGGAGCAGGATAGAGACGCAAATGCCGAGGCTCGTATAATTGCGTCGCTTTTCTTTTCCCCCGCGATATCATTGTTCTCTGTCGCGGTGAATTCCCGAATAAGGCGCGCGGTTATTGTATCCCCGAGCTTCGATATTTTCCGCACGAATATCGCGCGATACGGAGAAACGCGAAACGGCGATAATAGAATTAGAATGCGGGATCGCGTTTACACTCTCCAAGCTCGAAATCTCCACGAGGTATTCTTCGTCAGCGTGTAAGTGTTTCTAATCACACGAATTAAGGGACATGAAATTGTACGCTACGGCTACTGACGGTTTAATTTGCCATTAATTAGCGGCTTTAATGTGGCCTCCGGAGGGATAGCCGCCGTATTCGCGGATAAAATATCTCCTATTCCCTCGGATCCTTGCACGGAGTAACGCCAAAACTGTTAGCCGAAATGTTATGCAAAATTTCACTAAAACTCTCCAAGGACCGTTAGCTCCTTGGGTATCATAAATTGTTATTTCATTTTACTCGATAAATTCTGCCTAGTCACGGATGAAATTTCGCACGGTGAAAAGTTTGCCTTCGGGCCGGATATCGCGCGTAAATCGCCGGTAAAGAATGGAATAGCGCCGGCCATCATCCTCTCCCCGGCACATCAAAAACTTGAGAGAGGTCAGATCCAGTGATGTAACTAAGATGGAGGATTGCGAGGAGGATTTATCAAATTCTTAATCTTCCTGTACCGCCGCGCGATCATGACTGCCTTCCGTGATTCTTTTATTTACGATAAAAGTGCCCGGGCAGGATCAGTCCCGGTTCGCGCCCAAGTAAGTCTGCAAAAAGGGAGAGGACTAGGGAAAAACGCGGATACGCAAAATTACCGGATTCGCGAGGGTCTTTAAATCTAGTGTCTAAAAATCTAGCTCAATTCCAGCTAAACACCCGAATCGTCCTTTTACACCGCGCAGTATATCGTCCGCGAGTATTCGCTCGCTTGCCGGCGCAGTCGAGCAAACTGCGGATAAACGATTACTGCAAAAGAAAAGTAAACCCGCGCAGGCTCCGTGGTGGAGAAGATACGTGTACACAGAGTCGAGGGGCGAGACGGAAGCGCATTTTAAACCCTGACTATCCCCCGGGTGCATTCTCATCTAGTTACGCCACCGGACGGGCCGTGTTCTTGGCGCCGCGCGCAAAAAGCGAATTCCATTTCCGCGCTTGCTCGCGCGGCCGCGTTTTGCAAACGCGAAATCCGCGCGCTGCAAATATCGCGCGGCAAAGTCGAACGAGGGCGACGTTTCCGGCGTAGAAAAGCTGCAGCTGTGGATTGCCAGCTCTTAACGGCCTGCGAAGAATCGCGCATCCGCGTAACAACGACGGTGTCACGATTGCTTTCCGTTGACGAAAATGACGGAAGAATGGCCGAGTATCGTATGCCGTCTCGCTAATAACAGACTGCGCGCAAGCTGAGCAGATCGCAAGAGCGATAACTGTGCTCGAGTGTAACTAACGACGTCGCGAGATAACAATGACCATAGAAAAGTCGTGTCTTCCCCGGATAAATGAAGGGGTTTACTATGGGGGAGGGAAGCGATTTACTATGGCGATGAATTTTAAGGATTGATTGAAGATCACGCGACCACAAGTTGCCGTCTTGCCGCTCTCTCGAGTGCTAAAGCTAAAAGCGTCGCGGAATTTCGCTTTATTTCAATGAAGAAACGAGCTTCCGCGTTAGGTGGGAACACAGCGCGCTTTATGTATGAATGCAATTAAGTTACATGGCGGATTGCCGTCACCGTGATGAAAAATCAAATATATTTTTCATTTCGGACGCAAAGTTCGTTCATCGAGTGATTTTCAGATACGAAAGTCGCCCCGTTTAATGGTCGTCCCATCGAGCGCATTTCAAACGCACGTGTGATTAAAAGGCTCGAAGCCGCAAAGCGGTTAGTAACGCGCGCTCGTTAAATCCACAGCTGGCGACATCAGTTTAATAGCACAAGGAAATTAAGCGCTTTCACCGCTAATAAGATTAGGATTTATTTAATTCCCATCGGTCTGATAAACCTTCGTTCCCGAGATGCCCGCGGATCACGCGGTTTAATGAAGCGTCGTTCCACGCGATCGGCGCAAACGAAGCGAACGGACGTGTATCTTATTGGTATCGAACTGGGTTGATGCGAAAAGCTTGGCCGGCGAACATGATTATGGCTTTACGTGCAATTATTTAATCAGCGATGCGCGGGAACAAGCGCAGCTATAATATATTGATCATCAGCCGTTGATATAAATCTCGTTTACAGTGATGATGAGGAACATGTATATGTACGTATTAATGCATACATCACGCGTGTGTCGGTGAACGTGAAAGGACAAACATTCATGGCTGCATCCGGGTCGTCAATAAACCTCATTTAGCCAAATTAATTATGTTGTGAAATAGGGACGCGGAAATTGGTGCATGTCGCACTTTAAATAAGCGCCAGATATTTATCGTCGAAAATGAACTCCCGCGCTGAAACCGCCAACGGAATCGCGAAGAGCAGATCGCGAACAGATCGCTTTTAAAAGTCGTGAAAGTCCGGCTCGAAACTTCGGAAATTGAAGTCCTCCTCGCGGACGTCGGGGTTGCAGCCAGCCCAGACTGGTTGCAGTTTCCTGTTTGGAAGGCCTAATCTCCATGTATGCGACGCATTTACATGAACGGAGCGGTTGAGAGCGCGCACACGCGCGTGCGCGCGCGCGCGAGAGAGAGAGAGAGAGAGAGAGAGAGAGAGAGAGAGAGAGTTCGCCGTGTTCGCATATCGCGGCCCATGCTAATGGACGAAACGGTAATCTGTAATCGCTAATTACATCGAGTTAAATCCGACGTATTCATCCTGAAACGAGGGCTGGGCGTGACGTTACACTCGCCCCGCTCGCCTCGGCGCGCCCGCCACGTCGGCATTATGATTCGTGCGGACGATAAGTCGAGATGTCTGGCGTATTCTCCTCGTGGCCGGTTATCCGGGAACGATTAATCTCTTTCGAGTCGGCAACTCTGATTCCATACGCACGTTTCGCGCTGAAATCACGCGAGAAGCGTCGTTTACCTCGATCGGGGGCCCTATTGCCTCCCTACGAAGTAAAACTGTCAGCGACACCGCGGAGGAGGTCAAGGGTCAGTTTCGTGCGATGCGGGAAATCAGGATCGCGCGCGAACGCGAGCTCGATCTCGATCTGCGCTCTTAATCAGAGATGGATCTCGCGGATTCGTGTTATCTCTATTTATATCGACACCCTAGGTGTCCAAATACAGAAAAGGGCAAGAGAATTCGATTTGTGCGCGTATATGGCGCGTATTTTGCGAAACCGACGAGCGGATAAATCCATAAGCAGCGAATGAACATTTACGTTCAAAGGATCCGTATCTTCGAAAATAAACAATTTTACGTTGCATGAATATATCGGTTACGGCGTTCGCGCACAGCGGTGGCGGCGGCGGAGAGGGAGGCGGATTATGGGGGAGGAAAAAAAATTGTTGCGTGCTACTGATATCGATCAGGTGTCCCGTTCGAGAGCCTGTGTAATTCGTGCAGTTCCTGCAGCGACGAGTGGCGCGAATAAGGATATAACGCGAGAGCGAGAGGAAAAATGGGTTGGAAATGCCGCCATAAACATTCGTATAAATAAATGTAAATCTGTCCGGCGCGGACGCGCGCGGGCGGGTCCGTTACACGTACAAAGCGGACGGAATAAATGTAAATCTCGCGTTTCGGAAAATGGCACGCTGTCGAATAAAATATTCGAACGATATTTCGGCGCGAGGCAAAGGAAGAACGGGCAGCTTAACGGCTGCCGCTGCTGGTGCTAGTAATCGCAATAGCAGCTGTGATGGTGGTGGTAGTTTTGCGCGCGTGGTAGTCGATGGTTTTGCCACACAGAGTCGAGCTGATTACGGTATGATGATAATTAACTGCGTTTATAAGCGCGTTACGTGCGCGCGCGTGCTGCGGCGCAGCCATCTCGCGGCATGATTAAAGCTCGAATGACGCGGCTCGCAAAAACGAGGGCGGGCGACGACTTAACGAAATTCCTCGAGCGGATAGTCTCCCCCTAAAGGAGGGGGAGGCATTTTATTTCCCGTAAGAGAGCGTAAACCATCCGCGGAATGATGAGCGTGAACGTCGCGCGATGCGCCGACCTCGTTATCGACGACGATGCGATGCTTGATCTTTGTAGCGTCGATGGACTCTACAGCCGGACTCCTCTTTGGAGATTTCAGGGACGCATGTCCCTGAAGATCACTCTCAGGTCTGCTTAAGCGTTCACCGGAAGCTGCATTACGCTTACGATTCGCGATCGATCAATCCTCTGCATCAACGACTAGGTCGTCTTTATTTCGCAGATTCGCGAATGTCAAAGACAAACAGAGAGAGAGAGAGAGAGAGAGAGAGAGGAAAAATTTGTGGATGCGCCGCGATATCGTAATAAGGAGGGTCTTCTTTATTATTATTCTGGATGAGACGGATGCGATGCGCGCGCGCGGAGCCGACCGACATAATTATTCGCGGCCGGTTATTACACGTTGCTCTATTAATTCCTCCGGTTGTCGCAGCAGACGATGACGTCTGAATCGGACACCGGCATTCCGATTCCAACCGCATGTTGTCGCATACGTAATTCGCGCCTCGTGCACGCCGATGAGCCGCGTCGCTCCGCAGCTGCCAGCCACCAGCGGCTTCGCCGCGTTGCATAAATAATATCGAGCCGCGGATCACGTTTAAACTCGCTGGATCCCGTGAGGCTATGCATTGACAACGCTTCATCGGCAAGTTCGGCGGCGGAAGTTTCCGAAGAAAGGAAACAAAGTTTCCCGAAATGGGGTTAACGGGAATTTAAGCATCACTGTTGGAAACGTGCCGCGTACCGCGAGCGTAACTAAACTGTAATTAGCTTAAAGTAATAATAAAGAAACGCAGAGCTAAAATGGACAGAGAGCAAGAGAGAGAGAGAGAGAGAGAGAGAGAGGGGGGAGGGGATTGCCAGCTGCTTCGAGATGTGAAAGTCGAGCGTGGCGGCGTGGGGCATTTAATTCTGCGCGGTAAACACTCGACCCAACATCATCAACGGCATTAACAATAGGGAAGATAACTGATTATATTAAGCGAGAGGTGGCGAGGGTGGTGATCCTCGGTCTCCGTTCTAAAGTCATTAAACAGCAGCACGGATCTTGCAGCGCTGCGTAATGCGGCTGAAATGGGAAACGAGTAATGGGGTCAGGCGCGAGGAAGTTCGGTATTTCGCGGGGATTACATAATCCTTTCCTAATGACGCGACTGTTTTTAGCTTTTAATACGCACGCTGACGCGCGACAGTGATACGGCGCGATACCGGCGTATGCACATCCGGCCGCGTTTTCATGCGCCTCGCGTATTTCGTCGCGCGGATTAGCAGTCAGCGCGCTGAAACGTGTGTGGCGTCGCGCGGATATATGGCGCGGCACGGGGTGGGAGGGAGGGAGAAGGCTGGAGAGGGTGGAAGCGCGGAAGGGGCGTGCATCTAGGCGCGTTCTAGATTTATGCAAGCGGCGAGCGGAAACAGATATTGAGATTCGTGCTTCATCCAACTCGCGCAATTGTTCGGTCCGCGATGTCGACCCTGGCGAGAAACGAAATCGCACGCGCGCGCGCGCGCAAACTTTAATCTGTTCTGAAAGTTCGCTAAAAGCGGGCACGACGAGCGAGCAAATTTTGCCGTTTTCTCTTTTTTTTTTCCCCCCCTTCCCGTCTCGAGCAGCTATAGCGGCGTGGAATCCTTTTGAATGTTTGATTGTCGCGCGCGGATTATCAACGGCGGGTAGCCGTCGAAAAAATTGACGCGTTTCTTAGACTTGCCGGTGTTCTCGTCACGCGTGAAATATGCATCGGCGATTTTCGAGTACTGTGCACGCGGCTTAGCGCTAGCATACGGAGTGCATCAACGGCTCGACGAGGCGAGCTACCGAAATAAATCCCTCCATATGCATAAATCACTCTTTTTTTTTTTTTCGAAAACGCCGTTAATATCATCCCCGGCGTTTTTCTAGAAAGGGACCGCCCGATCGATCTCGCCAGAGTTTTAAGCGATCCGTGTTGACGCGGATCGCTATCGCGAGATAGAGAGATGTTCTTATCGATCAAGAATCAGTTCATTCCTGTATAATCGCCCATGAACGATGGGATTGCTCGGCGAAAGCCCAGCGCGATCCGTCAACGCGCCGGGCTAATCTCGATCGAACTTGCATGATCCGATAAAAGAGACGATCCCGCTCTGTTCCACGGGCGACGATTGAAACGCGCCGTAATTACACGGGAGGGAGACACGAAAACGCATTTAGCGACGCCGCGGTAAGGTCGATTATTGCTCACAATGGGACGTCTTGATGAAAGGAGCGCAAACCGGGTTGCAGCTCGCTCCGCGAGAAACCCAGCGTGTGCATCTCGGCTGCTCCGATTCACGTGCAGTGTCATTGCGAGCAGGTCGATATCGAATTTTTGCCCGGCTCCATGAGCAGCGGACCGGCCGACCCTCTCGGTCCTCGCCAGTTTCGGTCCCATCAGCCCCCCGTCGTCCCAGTCCCGCGTTTTACGGTGTACTTGGACTACGACGCGCCCGGACGTGCCCGGCCTTTCCATCTCGAATAGAAGTTTTTACATCCCGGCAGCTTATTATCCGCGGAACGACCGCGGGTGCTCGTATTTCCGGATATAATTTAGCCCGGCCGAGCGTTTCAGCCGCGCGCGGCAGGCTTAATTTCGCACCTACGCGCGCGATCCGTGGCTCACGGAAAACGGAAATAACTTCCCGCGCGTTACGAGCGAGGGAGAATGAACGAGCGCGTTGTGCGCTGCTCCTCCGCGGTGCCGGTCTCCCTGTAAAATAATTCAACGCTGCCGTCGTAAAACCGACGTAAATTGGGCACACCGTCCGCTCAGCCAGCGCAGGCCACGCCGATCTCCCGAGACGGTCGTCGATAACGCTGGATCCGCGAAATCGATGCAGCGCGTGCTCTTTCAAGTTTGCGCATCCTGTCCCCTGAGCATTTGTTTCTCGTCAGATAATATATTCCGCTCTCGGAATTTCCGTCGTCCGTGAGACTAATGAGACTTTCTTCTCGTCTTATCATTTGCAGACGTCGCGGCGTAGTTTCACCATGATCGGCGTTCTCCAGCTGCTCGTCCTGGTCGGTCTGTTCGCCCTCGGCACGGCCGAAGCACGGACTTTCTGTCCAAACGGCTGCACCTGCGACGACGACACCCTGGTGGTCTCCTGCGTGGGCGCCAATCTGGACGTCATACCGATCGCGCTGAATCCCAGCATACAGCGGATAGTGCTGAAGGAGAATCGCATCAAGATCGTAGACGCGGCGGCCTTCCAGTTCTACGGTGATCTGAAGAACGTCGATCTCTCGAGCAATCATCTGTTCACCATACCCAACGGTAGTTTCGACGCTCAGCGACACTTGGTGGAGCTCCATCTCAAGCACAACAAGATCTCGGCGTTAACCGAGAAGACGTTCCAGGGCCTCAAATCCCTCACGGTGCTGAATCTACGCGACAATTATCTGGAGACGCTGAAGAGCGGCCTGTTCGCCTATCTGCCTAAGCTCGAGGAGCTCGATCTCGGTCAGAATCGCATATCGAAGGTGGAGCCTGGCGCGTTTCAAAAGTTAGGTACCCTGCGAGTGCTCTATCTCGACGACAACCAGCTAAGGACCATCCCGTCACCAGCCCTGGCTCCATTGAACGCCCTCGCCGAGCTTCACATTGGTTGGAACGCGTTCTCCTCGTTGCCAGACGACGCGTTCAAAGGCCTCGAGCAGCTCGCGGTGCTGGACATCATGGGCGCCGGGCTAGACAACATCAGCGATGGCGCGTTTCGCGGCCTGAATGCCCTTCGCACGTTAAAACTGGGCGCCAACAAGCTTCGCGAAGTGCCGACGAAACAGCTAGCGGTACTGCCACGTCTCGAGGAACTCACTCTGGGCCAAAACTTCTTCACGATACTGCGCTCCGGTGCCTTTCAGGATCTGTCGACGTTGAAGAAGCTCGACGTGTCTGGCGCCAAGTTGCTGACTACCGTGGAAAAGGGTGCCTTCTCGGACAACGGCAACTTGGAGACCCTCGTGTTGAACAGCAACAAACGACTGGCCACGATGGAGGACGGATCTCTGGCTGGCTTGCCGAATCTGAGGCATCTGATGTTGCGCGACAATGCCTTCACGACGTTCTCGGAGTCGCTGGTAGCTTGGAACGAGTTGCGTCGATTGGATCTCAGCGAGAATCCGTTGATATGCGACTGCAGCCAGCTCTGGTTGGCCGAGGTCCTGGTGCCGCGCAACTCGAGCCCGGTGATATGCGCCGAGCCAGCCGAGTCCAAGGGTAAGCCCGTTAAGGGAATGACGCCTGATGAGTTGGGCTGTGCCTTCTCGGATCCACGCAAGCAGGCTCTGCTGGCGACAGTGTGCGCCACCGGGCTGGCTCTTCTTGCTGGTATCGCCCTGATCCTGTATTACCGCTGCCGCAGACGCGTGCGAGACGCGCTGAAGGACTACAAGTGGAAGAACCGCGCGATATCGCGAAAGGAGCACGAGTATCAGAAAACCTTCTCCGATGACGAGTACAGCGTGCGCTCGGCGCACGCCCATCACCATCATCATCATCACCAATCGCCGCAGTCGCCGCCGGTGCCGGTGCACCATCATCATCATCATCTGCAGCAGCAGTTGCAACAACAGCAGCAACAGCAGCAGCAACAGCAGCAGCAGCAGCAACAGCACGGACAGATCGCGGCCGGCATCAAGCCCATACCGGTGACGGAACTGTAGCTAGAACTTCGGGCGGCGAGCCCCGGGACCGGTGGGGTCTGGTTTCTGCCACACGGCAGTACCACCCTCGCCGAGGGTTTCACTTACATCGACGGCGAAACGGCGCGCCAGATGCGCCGCCCGGGGACGCTGCCCGTCGCGAATAACGTGTCCGGCCACCGCGGAGGAGCTGGTGGAGGAATAGGGATCCGAGATATCGTGGACGACGGCACGACGTCGTTGAGCGCCGCGCCGATCGACAGGCTCGCGTCCACCGGCGCGAGATCACATTACTCCAATCACTCCCTGCGCCGTACGCCGCATTCGCAGCCACAGCTCTCCGCTAGGGACGCGGAGGACCGGATGCGAGTGCTGGAGCCCGGCCTCGTCCAGAATGGGGTTCCGGCCGGTGGCCGCCATCAGCCATCGCCGCCACCGTTGCCCTCCAGGCATCAGCCCACGTGCGGCCAATCCTCGTATCCCACCTTGCCGGTCAACGGCCACGCCGCTCATCATTATCATCATCACGCGAGAGAACGCGAGAAGGACAGGTCGTCGGCCCGTGAACGGAATCGTGAGCGAGATGGCGGTCCTCCACCTCCTCCGCTGCCGATCGCATCGCATCGGTCCGACAAGCATCGAGAGGTCCCGATGGAGATGGAGCTGCGCGAGAGCCTCGACATAAGCAGCATCGGGTCGTATCGAGCGTAGACAAGCGGATGGACGCGTCACGTTATAGATCGAGAAAACGAAAAACAGGATCCGTAATCCAGAAGAGACGCGATCGCGTCCCTGCCGCGTTGTTTCACGTAGCAATGCGCAAAGCGGAGGATTCGAACGACTGGGACGAAGGAAACTAGCCGACTGATCGATGGAAAGACTGAAATTCCTTCCCGTCGTCACGATGCACAGAGAACCAGTGAAGCGAAGGGAAAACTGAGTAAACCAAGTTGAACAATATCAGACAGCGAGATGAAAAAAACAATCGCCGTATCGCCGTAACGAGCGCAATCGGATATCTACTCGGGACATCATGCGATTGACACATCGTAGATCGATCATCATCTTCGCATATGGCAGCTAGTTGAGACACTTTGGGCTTTCGGAAGGATGAAAACGCATTGAACATCAATGTCCTCCAAGATTTCCAAAAGTTAACCGCTTCCGGAACTTACAAGATTCTGGACGATGCCCGATTGGAACCGAGATACTTTTCCGATTGCGATTACGTTCCTCAGATTTGGGGAACGCTGTCCTCAAGTTTCTCTTCTAATCTGCTCGAAGAGCGCTTTCTCGCCGCATTTAGTTTAACGTGTAACGGCACATTAAATATATCTGCGAAAAAGATCTTTTTTTCCGGAACGAGATAACATTTCGTATATCATGTGCATCATCAGCCTTAAAACGGTCCTCAGTAAGTCCATCTTCTCGCACTACTACTGAGGGGCTAGTATCCTCTAACGTCACTGTGGGGAGTCGTCTTATGAATTCCGGGAAATATCCAGCGAAATGACCTTCGCCAGGATTTTTCTCCGGCTTATCACTGATGACCACGAGATTAGCATTGTCAAGAATGAGTGATGCCAAACGGAAATCTCTCGCGGATGGATAACCCGCGAGCAGACAGGGTCGCACAATCCTCCCCGGAAACGACGGGCCATCAGCCACGTGGAGCCTGTTGTTCCATGTGATATATATATATATATATATATATATATATATATATATATATATACATATATATATAAACGTACACTGAAACGCGTAAGAGTACTGCATACGACCACTTGATGATCGTGTCGAGGCCGCCGAGCTTGATCGAAATCGAAGTTCGATAGCGTATCGATCTACGGCGAACCACTCTCGCCAAGAGATCCCGGCACGGGAAAGCCTAGCGAGTCGCAGCTCGAACAGGCCGCAGAGACTGGAGAGCATTGTTCGAGAGCAGCTCGTCGGGATTCATCGATCAACAATTCGTAGTCGCGCAAGGCAGAATGTATCATAAACGAGAAGACGAGACCGTGCTAGGTACATACGTAGGACTGCAGCTATATAAAAATATACATACACAGATATATATATATATATATATATCACAGATATATATATATATCTGTAATATATATATATATATATACATAAATTATATATATTCTAAACGGTCGAATTATTTTCGAAATAAAGACTCCAATATACAGTGGCACGGCGGAGACGGCATAGTCAAGCCGATGCCACGCGTCCTCGACTATCGTAACTTTAAGAAACTTAACTTTAGATCGTCGACGAGTTATTTCGGGTATCCGCTTACCAGCGGGCAGAGGTAAAGGGAAATCTCGGTGAGCGGGTACCCGTGTACGATTTATAAAAATTAAAAAATCCCTCGTGCGTGCGGAGGGATCGCGAGATGAAACTATCAAAAACGATATCGCGCGAGTTAAGGAGTTTTCTTTCTTCGGATGTGTGATGTCGAGCGATTTGATCATAGCGAAAGTTTGCGCTGTTAAAGAATCGCACTGATTTTTGAACGCGGGTGTCGCCCGTCCACCCTTCGTTCTAGCGGGTGGGTGTCCTTGCGCAGCCGTGCATGTCGCGCGTTTCGCCGAATGATGGATAAATTCGTCGTCGTTTTTCTAACTTTCAATCTCGTTTCGAGGAGGGGCGCTTTACAAACCCGCGCTTTACAACCCACTCGAGAGCGAAATCGATCCATCTTAGCAGTGTCGGGATCTTAATCCGCGCAGAAGAACCGCATCTCATCGCGGCCTCGCGATGGCAGCGGCAGATCTCGGGCGACCCTTCTTCGATCCAGCCGAATCGTTTTAATCGTCATTAAGTAGACCTGGCTCGCCACGCGGATACCTTTCGGGCGAGGGGACCACTTTTACTCTCGATATTACGCGCAGGGAACGTCCCGGTGGGGCGTGCATCGAGAATCCCACGACCTCGATAAATCGCGACGACATTAAAATGCACGAGGCGCGGCCGAGTTTAAGTTGGTTCCCCGAGCGACGTAATGGCCGTACCAGAGAAAGGGAGAGAAAGAGAGTTCCAGGGAGGGACGCGGGGCGAGGTGAGGCGAGGATGTACTTTACGAAACGAGATTATTTTTCCGCCCGAGTGTACCCGGTGGAATTCCACGGTCACCCGGCCTGAGAAAGGTGACTGCACCTTGAATCGACTCTGGCGGTGATGGTGCAGTGCGATCCAGCCGCTCGCTTCTGCCGCTTCTGCTGCTGGGCGTGGAGAGAGAAAGAGATAGAAAAGGAATAGCAGAATCTCTGGTGGAATTCGCGAAACGAGCACAGGTTCGAAGAACAGGTTCGAAGCATTGACTCGTCGACTAGGCGGAAATCGGACGGAGATTGAGCGCGTTTAGTATTTGCGGAGACGCATGTCGCGGATTTATGCGCTCGCGGGGAACCATCTTCGAAATAACGTCATTACTTGCGATAGTTTCTTTCGGCTTTTGTCGGCGACAGCGCAGGATCGATCGTGGCTATTTTTCTTCTTCCCAGAGAGTCACGCGCTAAATACAACAGCTTTGATTTGCAGGATTGCGCGTTAAACGGAACGAATCGCCACGGAATAAACGTCACTGAACAGAAAAGAACGCTGGGTGATACTAGGACCATGATTTATCGAGGGAGAGATTACGGATGCGTCTCGAATGGCGAGGAGATGGATACGCCGCGAGAGAAAGTTGCCATCGATAATGGAGCAAACCGCCGTAATGGCGAAGGATGAGATATCGCAGCACTATTTTTAAGTAGAACCGGCTAGTGTCCCTCTTCTCTCCTGTGGACGCGTTTGCATAGGTCCCAAGGACACCCACCCTCGCCCGGAAAACCCTTTTCACCCCGTTCGCGCCATTTGGCATCGGGAACTTTATTATTTGATACGCGGCGCGCATCTGTCGGATGAAGCGCGATTTACGGCCACGTTCGACTACGTTCCTGCAAGATAGGATTAAACGTACTTGTCGCAGTTCACTTAATAAATCGAGTCGCGGAAGGGAAGTATCCTTTTATCGTCCAAAGAGATTTGGTTGCCAAGAATCGAGACCCGCGAGCAACTTTGGATAACGGCGAATGTCTTCGGGATCGTAAGTTTTAAGTTTTCGACCTCGGCGTCTCGATAATCGATAAAGTATACGTCAACGATACAGTGATGATTTTCGTAAACATTCCGTGCTACAATATGCGCTTCGAGGAGGCGAGCGACCTAAATCGCTGAAAAACATACCAGCAATAACCCACGTGTTCAAATATCGAGCGAACGACTCCTATCGGAGTCGAAAAGGTTCGGAGGCAAAATCAAATCAACAAACGAATAACTCGGAATAAATCAGAATAAATCAGAAAAAAGATATATCATTTGCAGTATTATTGCCGCTCAACTGTTGACTGCCACGAAGAAAGGCCAATATTGCTATTGCATCGTTGCGCAGCGCAAACGTATGCGATTTTACATCGCAACCGTTTCAAGTATCTTACAAGCAGACCTATCGATGACCGCCACAAATCCGCGAATATTTGCGTTATGAATACCGCGCTCGAATCGAATTGTACGAAAATTGGAAAACCGCAATAAAAGGCGACCTTTCTCTCGCAGCGAAGACACAACGTTTCAGGTTTCTTCGCGATTCGTACACGGTTGTGCATTTGCGCGTTATCATATTTAGATATGCGGAAGCGTGCGTTTTGTCGTAACGACGTAACGCGTGCGTTTCATGACGCGTACGTTCGCCAGAGCGTGTCTATAATATCAAAATCTCGACAAGAGAGAGAGAGAGAGAGAGAGAGAGAGAGAGAGAGAGAGAGAGAGAGAGAGAGTGCGTGTTTAATTTCGTAAGTTCGAGAACCGATCGAAATATCTCGGGGAAACTCTGCGAATTTTCGCTCGATGGTTCTACCCTCGTCGAACTCTACAAGCCGAGAGCGAATGAAGGGGCTTCTTTGCGAAATGCACGATCTAACGTTTGTATCCCAAGCGACGCGGTGTAATAAAAGCCGCTTCTCTCCCTCCCCCCCCCTCCTTTGGAGGCGAAGAGTAATTCCATTTTCTCCGAAACACTAAAATATTCACGGCGTTGCTCATGATTCCTCACTCGCGCGAACCTTTGTACATTCTTATTTTATAATACATAATTGATTAAGGTACGGCGATGCTCGTAGAAGCGAAAAAATATCCTGCGTGCATCTCGCGGAAGATGCGAGACGCTTATTTGTCGCCGAGTCGCATTTTAATGAGAATTTCTTTCCCCTTTTTGATATCGACGAGTGACGCGAGGAGAAATTAATTAAAAAATGTGTACGAATCGCGACGTTGAATGTTTCGCAGCTTGCAAAGTTCCGATGCGACGAGAGAGCGCCTGGAAGACGTCATTTTGTGAAAATTCTCATTAAAGTAATGTAATTTATACATTTTGCGTAATTTCGTGTAAATTAATGCGTTCTCTATTTAATTCCTGCCAAATTTCTATCGCCGAGAAGCGTTAACAGCGTGGACCGCGAGCAGCGTGCACGGAGGTTTCTTTACATTCTTTCGTGCATACAATCGATTCTTCGGAACTTTCCTCGTGATTTGCGATTCCGGTTTACTCCCACGTCCCCGCGACGTGAATAAATTTTAAGTAGCGCGTTTGTGATTAAGAATGCATTGTAAATGTCGGAGTTCAAGTATCATAGGTAGTTCGGAGCGGAAGAGCGAGAGAGAGCGCGAGAGAGAGAGAGAGAGAGAGAGAGAGAGAGAGAGAGAGAGAGAGAGAGAGAGAGAGAGAGAGAGAGAGAGTATCGAAAAGCCACCGTGATAGAAGCGGGACGGCGAAAAAGTGTATATTTTACAAGTGTACATGATCGTACGTAAAAGAAGAAAAAAAAAAAAGGAAAAAAACACCAGTGTAACATTATCGCTAGTCAGTCGACGCGTTCCGGAAGAGGAAAGGAGTAAAGGTGAGGATATACGGATGGGCGAAGCGGGTAAAAGGATCGTTCGGCGAACGGGGAGACGTTGCGAACTAATCGAGATATTAAATTATTGTACAAAATTGAGCGCCGGTAGTTCGTAAGGCCTATTATGTCGGTTCTCCGTGTCGTATCGATCGAGCGCACGATACGCGAAGTGCCGCGGCACAACGAAACGCATGAATGAGATACGAGGAGCGCGGCGAGGGAACGTAAAGCCCGAACGACGATTTGGAAGAGATTCGTATCGGTTTGTCGCTCCTTACAGGCAGAAACACACCTAAGAGAGTCCAACGAGCAGGAAAATGAGCGCGCGAATCTTTCGTGCGATCGCGCGACGCCCGATGAACGCGGAACCATTCGTACGTTTCGTCTCCCTCTCGCGTCGATTTCTCCGAAAGCTCGCCTTGTCTCGTTGGTGAATACTTTATTCGCACAATCCTCGTATCTGACTCGTGCTTCTCATTGTGGCTCCCTTTCCTCAGTCGGCGCCGCATCAAAGGGCGCGCCCAACGTCACCATCGCCTCTCGTCGCATATCTGTCATAACACACGACTTATCCGGGTTCCTTCTGCCTCTGTCGACAGATAAGCTCGGGTTCTGCCATTCCATCGCGAGACGCCGTTATCGGCCGACGACAGGGCGTCGATTGATGAATTCCGCGTACTTAGCGAAATGCAATCTCCCTCTCGCCGGAGGTGTGCCAGATTGGTGCAACGTGCCGGCGTGCGTTTATCGGTATTCATACTCTCGATAAACTTAGCATCAATACGCGCTCTGTCCGTGTCATTGTGATCATCGTGATTCCCGGATGTGCGCGCGATAACGGCTACTTGCGCCAACGTAACGGTTGATCCTCCATGCTTTCGCTTTCGGTTTTACGGTGTTTCGACAACGAGATGAATAATCCAAAATCATTTGATGAAATTTGCTCTCGCATTGACCCGATTAACGCCGGAATTCACGGCAACGTTCTCGCAAGTCTTATGTTAAATTAAATTAAATTAGATTAAATCGATCACCCGGGCGATTTTTCTCTCGGAAAACGCACGGAGCGTTAAGATGCTGTCGCTTTCTACTTCGTAGCTTACTTTGTTAACCGAATTCGATCCGGGAGAGAAACTAATTTCATCCACGGAGGACTCGCACATGATTAATATGAATTCAATATAAATCTAGTTTAATACGAACCTACCTACTTATGTCGAGATCGAACGAGCTAATCTGAAATTTGCGATAGTGCAGTTGTGCACAAACGCGAGCGAGCGCGAGTTTCATCGCGCGAACCGGACGACGGCATCCACATTCCACATGGGAGATTGTATGTTATTAGAGAGAGATATCTCGCGCTTCTCTCTCTCAGGATGGCGGAACTTGAAGCTTCTTCTATCGACCGATATCCTTGGGTGATCGTAACGTAGAGAGGTGATCTTCTTCGATCCCTTCTCTGCGCTCTAGATTCGGAAGCCGATAATGGAGAATCAGAATCCGTTCGCGAGATTTTTGATCGTCGGGCGAGCAGACACACTCACATACACACATGCACACGCATCCCGATCTCGTCCACACGCCACACAGCACACACACTGTACATTCGTGTAAAGTATAGCGGGAGAGCCTTATTGAAAAAGCAATATGCATCCTTGAATTGTTTAAAACGTTTTCAAAGTGCTAATCTATCGCGCGATTAATTCCTACACTAAGGCGAACGGAAGGAGACGATCTTCTTCCGGCGAACGACGGAAACTCCACGATCGCGGATTGTTTCGCGGTTCCGCGAGAGAAACGGAAGCTACGGCCCACGGATAACACGCGCACGCTTCGTCGCCAAGATCTTCCCTCGAATTTCGAGCGCGTTGCTAGTGATCTCGCGCGTCCAGCTTCAAGGTACCTCCTCCCCTGACTTTCCTCGAATTCTTCAAGTACAGATTTGCAGAGCCAGCCGCGAGACGAAGTATGACAGCGAGATGAAAGAGCTGCATCCGCATGCGATAAAATTGTATTGGCAGAACCATCTTAATTATTGAGCCAGTTTAATCACTTTCATTTGCCTAAACACCGGGAGAGCCTCTGCAAAAATTGTCAGTAAAAAGTACGCCGCGGCACCGAGAAAGCTGGACAACAGCTCCGTGTACCTGATGCACACTGTCGAACTGCGTTTTCCCTGCGCGGAAAGCGCAGATCGATCAAAGATCGCACACTAGAGATCCGCGAATATCTGTATCGAAAAATTCTCTATCGAATCCAAGGGAGGCCCTCTCGAAGTCGGACACGCACCGTGCCGTTCGCGGGGAAGTTTCTTCACCCCAAGAGCGATTCGCGTGCGAATCCCCGAATAACGTTCGTTACATCGGCAGCTGTTCATTACGTCCGGGAGCGACATTTCCGGACCCTGATGCGCGAACTGGCCGTGGCGTTTTTATCAAACAAATGCGTCAAGCCGGATCGACGGATCGGCAGGGAGAAAAAGAAAGAAAGAATATGCACATGTGTGTATGCGTGTGTGTGTGCGAAAAAGAGAGAATGCTTATTAATGGTTTGGATCGCGTACCGGATATATCGATCACTAGCTCTCGCGAGGTTGTCGATGTCGTTATACCGTGGGCACAAAAGTTAGCGCCTCCCCGACTCCGTTGTAAATACATCCCTTTCCCTCCTTATTCTCCGAGGGCGGCAATCCGCGTCCTCGCCGTGCGTTCAGCGTTAAACGCGTCGGTGTTGTCGTCACGGCTCCGCTCTATCCCTCTGACAGCCATAAACTCGAAAAGCCGAAAACGCGATCCTCGTAAGCGGATAAGCGGAACTGCAAGTAATTCTCGGCGTAACCGCGAGGCAATTCCAAGCCGAACACGATCTCGCGTCTGGACGTTAAACGCGGCGCTAAACGCGGCTACCTGATCGTCTCGTCTCGTCGAAACCGGAATATTTGTTGGCTTGTCGAACGAATCGAATTCCACCCGCGTTTAGCGGCGACTCGTCCGACCTCGCTTCACGTTTCAGCGCGAACGCGGTCCCATCGCGGCGGAATGGATCCATCGGACGATCGGAGCGAGAGCTATGGATTTAGCGATTGAGAACGCGACGCGGCGGGACGCGGGGCGACGCGCATTACAAAATCGCATTCATCGCCTATACTCGATTTTCTCCTCTACTTATCGAATCTCTCATCGAGATACCGTATGTACCATAAGGGCGGGCCCGCGCGAGACGTTGCATCTCGCCGAATTCCCTCCCGCGGTCTTCTTTTCGCCCTCTTCCTCCCGGCGGGCGGCCGATCCGATCGATGATCGACCAGTGTAAATATTATTGTCGCGCGTGGAGGAATCGGAGAGGAAAGAAGGCGTGCGAGAGAAGCGCATCGTGCTCGTCATCGCCGTCGTGTTTCCCGGTGAAGAAAAATGAGCGAACGTACTGACTCGTCGAATCGTGCGGGGAGAAGGCTGTTTTCCTTCGAGGAAAGAGAGAGAGAGAGAGAGAGAGAGAGAGAGAGAGAGAGAGAGAGAGAGAGAGAGAGCGCCTGTATTATATATAGGCCGCAACACAGGTCATTCATAATATTAACAATAGTAATATAATAATAATAATGATATTAATACTAATAGGGATATTCCAGTGTTATTTTGTACATAAACGGACTTTATCAACGGATATTATATAAGAGGTCATCAATAAATCTATATATAAAAAAATACGTCGATCGAGTACTGTAATTTATTTCCCCTCGTCCGTTCCCGTTTGATCCAGGATTTTTCGAAATTGGGCAAACGCGAGTTTAGTCTGGCGTCTTGCTAGAAAGAAAGCCAATAAATTTAATGCACCGTTCCCCTTTTAGTCGGAGAATTTTAGACTTCTCGTCGAGTTATCTCGTTTCGCTCGGGAAGCCCGAATGCTGATTTAGACGAAGCACGTCGCGCTTTAAAGGCGGCAGTCGCGCTGCAGCTGAATTTGTTGCCGGGATTGCCAGAGAGTCAATATTCGCGTCTGTGTCTAACGATGCATTTAATGCTAGATATGGCCACTTAATCCCGAGTTTCATCTATCTAATGCGGAAATCGCATTCGATGTAAACACGCTGAGGGACCCCGACAGTTACATTTGGCGTAATGTGAATCCATTTGTACGCGATGCGAGGATCACGTCGGATAGCAAACGTATAATGCGGACTGACCGACTTGGCGTTGCGTATGCGCCGAAAATATAGGACGCTCAGTCGGACCGTTTCTTCAAGAAAATCGAAATTTCATTCTTATCAGTTGTACGCATCGCGTCCGAGAACAAGGACGTATCATAAAATCCATTCGAGTCGTACAACTTGTTGCGAATGGGAGTCCATTAAATTTTCTGCGCGAATAAATTCCCTCGTGCGATATCGCAGAATACGGAATACGCTGGTCCGCATTCTGCATAATTACGTCGTTACGACAGTATCGTTCGATTCCGGTAAGCTCGAGCGAGATTAGCTGTATTTACGCATGTAACAATAATTCGTAATGTGGGGAGAAAAATATCATATGACATGGTTTCCAACATTGACTTCTATTCAGAATAAAAGAATTGAGTAACATAAATTTGACGTACAGATTTCTTCCCTTAATTATATACAAAAGCTTTACATTATGCGATATTATTATGCAACGTTTTCCGACACAACGCTTAAACACACGCATATAAATTAAAAAAAGAAAAAAAAAGGAACTGTCAGCTGCCTCTATATAACTTATAATCGCCGTGTTTTCGTCTAACATTATATGCACAATCTGCAAAAATAATCGCATGCTAGGACTCGGGAATGTACAGAAAAAATTAAACTTATCTGATTCTTTTGTAGCAGATATTTTCGATACGCGCACAGAATGCAAAAGAAAGAGATGCTTACACAAAAATATATCAAAAGTGATCGAACAGATTGCAGCGTAAGCAGTTCCACCGACTAGCTTACTTTTCCATTCTTTTATTCTCTATTCTTTTTTCCTTTCTTTCTTTTCTTTTCTCGTGGTCACTAGAAAAATGTCATAAATCACATTTTTTTTTTTTTATTTGGTCGAAGTTCCAGCACATTCATTTTGCGGCTTTTTTTAGACTTATTCGGAATCTGAAAAACGGCAATGTAATGGGAAGTTACATCAGTTTCCGCGCAATACAAGCTACGTCACAATTGTATTTCTTGTCGCACAATTTTCTCACTCGGGGTAACTAATTTTTTTTGGCCATAGCAATGCCCAGGCCCAGAATACTTGCAAGACCGATAATAACACCTCCCGCGACAGCGATACCGACAAGGCCCTCTGTAAAAAAAAAGAAACAAACGAGATTCAACGCCAATGCCAACGACGAAATTATTAAATATTCATAATTCTATTAAATCAGTCGATGCAATTCGCGAATCAGATGTTAGTTATATAAGCCAATTATTATATCTTGTGCCACGTAAATGATCCATTTCTATATTGGACCCATCTCTATATTGGATATTGCATTCAGACATCATGAAATATTCCGCGATATCATTAACATGGATATCCATACGGATGAGAAATCAAGTGAAAACTGGCATGAAATGTTGGCATGAAAAAAAATATAACGGCAACAAGAGAACGACATGAGAAATGTTAAGATGGCGTTAAACAGATGGCATTAAATGGGGATCTTTCGTGTTATCGATAGGAATTTTTATTATTTATACAAAATATACAGATAAAATGTTAGAGATAGATGCATTGCAGAAAATACGACTACTAAATCTACAAAGCTACTGGATCTAGCTAGCGTATTAGAATAAAAAATTTTATACTTTACCATGGGAAAGGACTAGAAGATTAAACAAGCTAAATAAATAAAGTTTGTAAAAAATGAGAAATGTAAAATATTATGGAAGAGATTAGGTTAGACGGTCGTGCAGCAGAAGCATGCAAATATATTCTGCTATTCTGTCAAAGTTCACAAGATCCCTTCGAGTCAGCATAGAATGCGAGCAATGAGATTATTACATGGAATACATGTAAGACTTAGCGAGCCAGGAAAACAGAAAGATTATCAGGAGCAGCCAGAAATGAAATGATTGAATGAGAATATCACAGAAGCCTTTTAGCGACATTGCTCCCGATGAAATTACAACTCTTATTCTCTTAAGCCGATAATGAAGCATGAAAGCGAAACCTTTTTCCATTTTCTTCCTTATCAGCGACTCCAGTTGTTGCACTTGCACGTTTGCAGGTTCAATCTGGAGGAATGCCCTAACGTACGATAATGCCTTTGTGTATTCCTGAAAAACAGCAAGCAGACAGAGGAATCAGATATAACGCACAACAGATGTTGAGAGATCTTCGTCCGCATTTCGTTGCAGATCTTACCTTTATTCGGGCATTTCCGATCGCCAAGTAATAGAGGCAATCGCGCCTCTCCGTTTCGTCCTGTTTGCTGTAGAGGTCCTCCAACAGCAGTATCCCTTTCCTGATGTCAGCTGTGTATTTACTTCTCACAAGGCACCAGGCGTATTCGAATTGCGCTTTTTGCGTAATGAAGGACGAACGCACTTGCTCGTTATATACGTTCTCAAATTTCTACAACAGAATGCAGCAAGTACATTTCGCAAGATGACGCAACGCCCGCGCGATCTTTTTCCTTTTCTCTCCCCTTTTTTTCTTTTTTTCTTTTTTTTTTCTTTTTTTCTTTTTTTTTTTTTTTTTTGATATGCAATATATGCTTCCGTTTTTGATCAGGCATTTTTTTGCCGACTTCGCGATCTCGTTACGCGTTGCGCGATGCGCGTGACGTCAAATTAACTGCAACCTGATCCCGGGAACGGGAATGAAAAACATCAAGGTAAAACATTGATACCTCATCGCCGCCGGTTACGTATCAGCAAAAAAACATGCCGGGAATTCCGCCGTATCTGCGCAAAATCTGGACCCTCCTGCTTTTTGCCATCGATTTCTCATCGGCGGCGCATCGAGAAACGATGCGGGGCGACAAATAATAAGCAAAATATCGCGCAGGTAAATCTATCATGACGAATTCTAACCTAACTCTCGGCCAGATGTACTCGTCGCTTCCGCAGAGATTAGATCGCGCCTACAGCGAGGGACGCAATCGCGACAGGGGGAGCGAGATCGGCAACAACGGAAACGATCGCTTCCGAGCACGCTTACCTTCAAATCTTCCGAAGAAACGACCTCGTTCAAAACGTCCTCCATCTTCCCGAGTGAATCCACGTAATCTCGGCGGTCCGCAATCGAGGCTCGAGAGCATCGATATGATATGATGTACGTGTAGAAACGTGAATCAGCTTGAAACCGTTACAGATATACAATGGACGTCATCGTAAAACGACGTTGACGTGCTACGAAGAAGCGTGATACGAAAAATGCAGCTGCCTGTCGATATCGCGCTGCAGATGGCGCTATTCGTGAATTTGCACAAGTGTCAGGAGGAGCGCGGATCCGCGGAAATGGCAATAACGCGTACGCTCGCGGCGAGTCTTCTGCTACCGCGGAAACTTCAAGCGGCAGGGAAGTTACGGAAAGTAAAATCCGTCCGGATTAATCTTGCTTTGACACGTACCTTCCATTTATTTCGTATTATGATGCGCGTGCTTCGGAAAAAGAATCATTCGATCGGTCAATCTTTCGCATCGGTCAATACTTGTCGCTTGTTTATCTCTAACCTGTCATCTCGTTATCGCAGCGTTATCGCGGTATATCGCAAATCGATATATTTGTTTTGAGAAGCGAACGGAACGTGCTGTGCCGAAATTATTGCGAAATTGAACACCTGGTCTCGCACAGGGAATGACAATCCTTTTCATTATTTTAATGTAAAATATCGCAGTTTAACGGCTCTCCTTTTCCTCTTCGGGACGATGTAAAGGAATTTAATTTAATTGGACGCTTTCTTTCTTGGATAATGATAGATCGGGTTTTATTGTCCGTTTTATAGATTGTAAAACATATTGTTATATATGTAAAACATATCGTAATATTCCGACGATTCGCAATATGTTTCTTCTCTCTCTCTCTCTCTCTCTCTTCCCTCCGGGAGAAATTACATATTTTTACACGGATTAAAAAAAAAAGATAAAAGGATCACGCGGGGAAAGGGTTCCCACGATGTGACAATGAAATCTATGCTGAATAATTTAATTATCTCGACGAGTGTTTCGTTTCGTGTCTTTGACAAGGCGGGGTGTAATCATGAATATTAATGAACGTGATATCAATATTAACACGTGTTTATGTACGTCCATTATACGGCGGAATGTGGGATCGTTAAATGCACAAATACAGGAATTTGCAGATTTACGTGGCTTTTAGCGTAATAAAATTTATTTCCGCGGTAACAATTGCGTCGTTCCCAGCACCGACAATTTCATTTCTTTGATATTACGAGCGACTCTCTAATTTGTCTACAAACCTTGTCGCATCTTGAAACGGTAAGCGTAAAACTTTTATTGATCACATTGATAATGTTCGCATTATTAACTTATATAACTTATATAACTCGCTAAACGTCGGAAAATATCCGGTTCAGTCGCCTGGCCAACGAATACAACGGCAAACCTACTATAGTGTAATAATCACCCTCTATTTTCTCAATCAGGCAGCCTCCCATACCTTGGAAGCCATATCCTCCGGCTTTGTCCCTGAAATTAATATCCAGCTTAAGCGCACGGATTAAATTGATTAACACTTTTCATGCCGCATGGACTTTATGTGACTTTCCATTCGTGTCGCGCGGTTTATCCATGCAGCGTGCAGCGATCGTGCTGTATGAAATAATTATAAATCCACTTCTTTAGTAAGTTGAGAGATTCGAAAGAACGTTGGCTCGAGTTTGCAAAATCTGTCTGTGTTTTTCGAGTTAAGAGCGATTCTAAACGTTACGAATCGGGGTCTTCCATCATTTTATACAGATTCCAAAGAACCGAAATTAAGTTACGCAGCTGTTGCTTTTTATATGAAAATGTCAGATGAGTTAGTAACGGAGCGCAGCGCAAAGCCGTAAAAAACTTTGATGACTTTGAAGAGAGATATAAAACTCAAGTTTAATGAAAATCAGGATAAACGCGTTATTACGTTGTCGGAGAGGAGTACCTCTTTGATGCTGCAAAAGTAAAAAAGGAAAAGAAAAGTAAGAAAGAAAGAAAAAAATCCTTAAGAAAAGGGGATGCTAGATCAAGATAATGACAATTAAAAAGCGAAGGATGCGCGGGTTGCTTACTGAAGCATAATGTAATAAAGAATCCGTGCTAAAATCCTGCCAGAAAGTCGTACATCTAAGAGCACACACATGCAACGGGATTGAAGAACACATTTTTTTTTATTTAACTTCTCATAAGTAATAAATATTTCTCTCCAGATATGCCAACGTTCCTTCTTCCGATACAAGCTATGCACGTAAATCAATGTGGCATATATCTCATGGGAATGTCTCCTTTTTATAATGATGATAAAGGTATCAAACGAGTGGAAAGTTCAGTATAGGTCAGCGGCAGCTCATGGAACGTGGAATCTATTAATCGCAAAGAGAATAACAACTCACATGGGATCACCCGTTTTTATGTATTCCCTTATTTGTCTCTCGGATATGTCTCCAAATTTTACCTTGGCCGATTCGTAGAATTGAACTTGAATCTTTGGTGTCTTTAAACATACGCCGGTATAGACAACGTGTTGCTTATTCGCTAGGCTAAAAAGGAACGTTTTGCCATGAGATCCATTGACATAGATCCATATTCCAATAATACAGTCTGACGCGATGCACTACTTAGATAACATTTGGAAAGCTTCTGCCTCATCACGCGGCTTTCCATAAATGACATCGTCCATTGTCACCATTGTGTCTGCTCCTATGATCAACAATGGGGACACTGGATCTGCTTTTAAACGCTCGTGCACCTCGAGCACCTTGTACTTGGCTATATCTTGAACATACTCCCCATGATTGTCGTATTTGGACCTGTCCAGATTCTCGTCGTACAGGGATGGCATTATTTCAGCCTTTATACGCTGTCGAACATTGCCTGGATTAAATCTACCTTGCCTGAATTAACAACCTACTCGAACGTCCCTTGAACGTCCCTTGTGTTCCTCTAGAGCCGAATATATCTCGTTTTCTAACAACATCTAATGCGCATTACTTAATAGACTCTTCAGTCAATCCAGTGATTATTTACCAAGTGCTTCATTATGTTGTGTCGCCTTGGAGATCCGCTGGCTAAGATCACCCTGCCATTTGCCAGTGCTTGAACCGTCGACTCCAACATTTCTCGTTATACAAGCGAATCCAGTATTTCAATCAATTGCCAATCGTCACTCGGAAAATATTGAACAAATAATGTTTGATACTGATGTAACTGTTTCTGATGCACAACGTGGACATACCGCGTGCATTTATCGGTCGGTAAATGCGAACTGTTGCGTGATTTTATATGTCGATAATGCCAACCATCGCCATGCTGTGAGGACGCTGTAGGCAAGGAAAATCTTGCTTCAATGTGTTGCCCCACCACTTGTTCCGTTATACGCAATACTTGCCCTAACGCTTCATCTTTGCTCCATCACGTACCTTCTCCGGTACTCATCGGTTTATGTAACTGTATATCGGTTTATTTATTAATCATACAGGTCGATACAGGTCATTTATAAATTAAAATTTTGATTTTTAAAACATAATTAATAGAGGAGATTAATATACACTTTATACTTATTTCATTCGTAAAAACATATGGTATTTTAAGGAAATAATCATCGTCCAACATTGAAATAGAAAAGATCTAATTAAGAGTTAAGGAAAAATTAATATAATTAATGCCTCGAGTTACAATCAAATCAAGTGATTTATATTTCTATTTTTGTTTGCACGATTTACTCTGGTCACATCGTCGAGAAGACTTAGTAAGACGATTAATTTAGATACGATTGATTAAATGCGTAATTTGTCAATTCTTTAAATGAACCAAAAGAACACGTCAGTCACGGATAACGTAAATACATGCTATGATCTAATGCATTTATAATGCTCGAAAATATACATTCGAAAATATATATAGCGGACAGAACCGTTCTGCCAAGCGCAGAAGAGTCTAATACATCGTAATCGGTAAATTACGTAAATGCCGCATGCCATGAACGAACCTAAAGGTCAGTCAGTCCGAGGCCTTACATAATCGCAAGGCGAAAGGTTGACCCATCTTTGCGCCGCGCAGCCTTCCAGCTGAACAAAGATTTAGCGGTACTTTTTGCGACCATATGTTCCGCCTTAATTAATCAGCCAGTCACATTTAATTGTTTACAGAAAAGAAATCCTCGGAGGAGCTCTCTCGATGAGTGCGAAACTATTTTCGATTTCAATAGCTGTTCTCTTCAGGCAGAAATAGACTTCGAACAGACGTGTCTCGTTAAAGTTTTATCAAAGCGCATATTGCACTTCAATTCTGCTTCAATTTGATATTACCGTTTTTCGAAAGTTGATTTATACCGCTATTATTAGGGTAAATATGCAATTATACGTTCGTGATTATTCAATGGCTTCGTTTGAGTTAAAATCAACAAAACTCGCATCCGCCTATGGTAAACAGTTGTATTAAATAAGCTTTAATCCGGTGCAAATACGAGCAGATAATATCTGCAGGGTCAAGTTTACTAACGAGTTCACATGGTGAGCGGTATTATTTATTAGATAATTGCTGCTTAGGATCGCGTGAGAATGAAGTATCGCTTTGTTGCTTCGTTGCTCCCATCTTTTGATCTATAATAATTGACAATTACATTTACGTAATGCGCAGCCAGCGCATATCTGGAATCTCGAGAATGATAATTGATCACGATGATTATCGCGCGATGATTTATAAATATAGCTTGATGTTAATTATTAATTTTTCAGATTTACGTATTGCTGTATGCAAATTAGGCATCGAGATTGGAAGATAAAGAATAAAAATCTTTGGCATTATGGTTGAAGGATGAGGAAGAATAACACAAAAGTATGCGGTTTCAAGTATCTCCGCAATTTTTCTCCGTATCTTATGCACGTACATCTGCTGTTATCTGCGCGCACGAGGACAAATAATTTTTGATTTAATAAATTTCCAAGACCACGAAATTAAAATATTTCTTATCTCCTCTTATCATGTTCTTACTAACCTAACCTAACCTAACGAAAAATTATAAAGGAACGGACATCATAATAGATATTTCGAGGAACGGTAAAAGATAATGTCAAGAGAGTAATTGCGGTAATTAAATATACTTATATCAAAAAATTAAAGCGAATAAAACTAAATTATCATTTTGAAGATCAACACGCGTTGATATGAAAAATCATATGTTTGCGGACATTCATTTTGTAATTTTTTACAAATCCTTTTCTAGATAGCCGTTGTTTAATTAATGTCATTTTTTGAACGCGAAGTCCGATCGATTATCGCGAGAATAACGGATGACAGAGAATCGCGAATCGCGAGTTGTCGAGAAAGGAGGAAAGCAAAATGCTTAATTCTCTCGGCAAAGTGCATCAGATATTTATGCTGCCGAAGCTGCCGTTAAGAGAATACTGCAAACCCGTTATTAAAAGCACAGATACACAAGCGTGTATCTGCCTTTCCTCGCTTTTCGATCGTGTCTACTTCGCGCGGATGAAACACGATTATCCGCTATCTCGAGATATTCATATTCTTCGTGAAGTCAATCTCTATTCGACCCTTTCGCGAAAGGCATGACAAATACCGTGTATCGTCGATTACATCATTAGGATAATCCGAAAGACGTTCATTGAGCGATCAGATAAATTGTATAATCTGAGACAGAATGGTTTATGATAACTCAGAGCATAATCGTGCTTAAATGCAAATTTCTCTTTTGAGCGTGCGATTCACGGTATCGTGAATTATATCTCGCTCTATTCGTGATATGCGCGTTGCGTCCGCGAGATACACGAGATGAGTATAATTTTACACGCGTCTTTTGATAAAGCCTTGATAAAGTAGAAGTAGAAGTGTAAAACAGGAGTAAAATGCAAATAATAATCACGCAAGTCAATGTCGAATAATGTTTTCCTCTTTTTCCCTTCACTCAATGCGACTCTGCGTTTTACATTTTAAGCAGTTTCTATTCACAAATCCAAAAGTATTGGCTAATATAATCAAGATAATGTTACACAGCGGCGATTACATTACACGTGACTTGACGCGTTATTTCGCAGGCAGTTCCTGCGATTTCAGAAACCCTCTAAACTCCATGTCTCTGAATTAGCACGTTGCATTATTAGCATATACGCGTACGCGTGTGTGTCGGCTATGAAAAGTTCTGATCGAATCGCGTGCCTAGGTGCGATTTAACGAATTGGCTAATAAGAGAAATTACTGGCGCGGAGATACGACCTCCTCTGGCTTCCACCTTTACGCGCGAAGCGACCTGGCCGTGCCGTAAAAACGTTCCCTGCAATCGAAATCCGCGAGGCGAGCGGTAATTGCGGTGATATTACGTCGTACTTTCCGTGGATTGCGCAACGATATTAGGCGTTTGATCGACGGCGAGATTTACGCCGATCGGCGAAGGTGATCGATGACCGCGACGTGGTGTCACCACGCGATACACGATTACGCCGGCATCGTTGGAGTAATCCCGCGAAAAAGGGAGGTCCGAGCGATTGGAGGGATTGGAGCAAAAAGGAAAAAGGAAAAGAAAGAAAAAGTAAGTAAGACAAAACCTGGAATATCGGCCGCGATCGGTGCGGCTTGATTCGATCGACGCACGCGAGCGTCCGCTGAATTTATTCAACCCGTTCCGTCGTGAAAATCCGTTAAAGTGTCATAAGTGTTCGCGAGCCGCAACGAATACGGCAATCGCGCCGGGGCTGACGTTATTAAATGTGATTGCGCAACCGGCGCGAGAAGCGGCTCCAAAGGACGCGGGCATTATGACACCGCGGCATGAAACACGCGGCGGCCTCTATGGAACCCGCTACGTCACGCCTGCGGAGTGCCTGCAGTTTTGTATTACATGTAATAAGCCTGCACACGATCGTCAGGAGCGTACTTCGATCGGAACCCGTTCCCGGAACGTTCATCTCTCGTTAGCAGCGTTCGCTGCCAGAGCTATCCCCGTGATTCGCGGATGATTAGCGAGCGCGCCAGAGGTCCCGCCTCGTCAAGTTGGAAGCCGCTTTATTATCCCTCCGATGTAATTGCGAGACCCTCTCTTTTCGAATTAACTTCTTAGATTAACGTTAATCGTAAATTCCCTAACGCACGGCTTCTGACGCAATACGTACCCTTTGATCCCGGCGCCTTATCGTCGTCGCGTTTGCTCGCGGCTGCGATCTCGTAACGCGGTTCTGCTCAAAAATCGTAGCTCGAGTATTGCATCCGTTAAAGAAATCGCTCAAGGATCGTAAACAGATATCGTTCATTGTTAGCCAAGTTTTCATCACATTTTGTATCATTGCCTATCTCAGTTTGTATATTGTTGCTGTACGCGCCGGGAATGTCCTGCGGAACATGCTCTTTGTTTAATTACAATTAAACGTTCGAGCAACATCCGCATTATGTCATTGCTCGATGATACACGATCGAGGTAGCCCATGTGCGCGTTTGTTAACAAGACAATCCGGTATCGATTGTTTCTCCATCGAACCAGGAAGCACAACTGGCACGCCGTATCTCGTGGATACCTTTGTTTAATTAATTAAATTGTCAATTTCCCGTTTGACTACCTGTTGCATCGACAGATGCCACGTTGCACATCTACAAAAAGACGCACTTCTTGCTTACCAGCATTCTTGCACGAACATCTTACCGTCTTCATGGAAATAATTCCTACCGCAAATTCTTTTATTTGCAGATTACGGACATGTGCTCGTCACAGTAACCATGGCCGATTAGCATGGTAGTTGCGTAACACGCATTGTTAATCGATTGATATCTCATTGCACGCAAGAACACGGCGGCCGCCTCCTGCGCGTGAGCGCGTAACATTTTCATCACAGCCAATTGAATTCGGAATCATAAAGGATTCCGTAATCCCGCCGGCAGTTTTGTAACACGTCAAACAGATTCGAAATCGGGAACGGTATTAGCAAAATTCCGCTATCAATCTCGCGGCACGTCAAATAAATTCATATCTCCTCGGCCCCGGGAAGAAAAGGAAAACAACAGGAATGCAAAAAGGTGTCTTTCGTCATCTACAAAAGAGCCGGCGTGGTAGCAGCGTTCCCCTCCCCGCCGCCCGCGCATCCGCGTATTCAATTTCATTCGCGCAATTGAATTTTCGCGAGGACACGGCGCGCGGCGCACCTGCCTCCGCCTGCTCGCGCTCGATTCTTCATCCGGCTTTCCGAAATCCAAGCCGAGAGGGGACACGCGAGACGGTCCTCAGGCCGCGTAATCGCGCCTTTTTCTTCGTCGAGCCGATCTTCGCGGATGCGCGTGTATACACCCACACGATCGTCAAGTACACGCAAGACCTGCCCGACCGTTTCATCCTCTCAGCTGACTCTCCCGCGGCGCGATCACGATCGTACGTGTGTGCGTACAGTCCCGACCGAGCGATTCTATGGGAGACGAGGAGGCTACCAGCCTTCGGAATGCAAATTGTGACTTTAACGTTGCGCCGATAGTCCTCTCCGGAGACGGCCTGAAATGTTTCAACGGTCGCGCTGCAGCGGCACGTTTTTACGTTGGATTGTGCATCACGCCGAGGCGCATCGTCTCCGACGAGCAACGCCTTTCCCTTTCCCCCGCCGGCATTCCTGTCAAAGTTCTCGGACGGTTCCCTCGCGTAATTTACTGGATTTTCGTGCGACTATCCCCGCGCCGCTATTACTTAATCAGCGCGAATTTCGCGTGCGCTGTCAGCTCCTTACTCGCCTCCCGCACACGCTCGCACGCCTCGTGATAGTTTACGGAGCTGGATTTTTTGCTGGATCGCGAACGATCCCGGGGTAGAGCAACGGCGGATCTTCGCAGGAGATGTAAAAAGCGTTTAAATATTTATGAGCGTAACCGGGTTACTGGGTAAACCGCGCTCCTCCAGCTTCCAGCACGCACGAAAATCATTCGTCCTTGTTATTATTCTCATGAGCGCTTTATTCATTCACCATACGTCTCTTGGGCTTCTGGCCAACCGCTCGCCCGCAAACGTGACAAACGTGACCGAACGTTCGTTTTGCAGGCGTCCAGTTAGTCTAATACACGCGGATCCAGCGCGCTAAATAGCGCAGAATCCTGGCCAAGGATCATTACCGCGCCAATCGTTTCCAATCTCGGACTCGTTCCACTCGTTCCTCGCCCTGTCGACGCACCGGAGTCAGCGGAGGAATGTGCGGGAATGATGGAACGATTTAAAGAATGAGATCAAAGCGCAATGTCAATTAGAATTTTTAATTGAGACTTGTGTCTCAATCGTCCAGCTCGCAGGATCTTCATGTACCGGTGCAAAAGATCAACGAGAGACTGCGAGTAATTTTCCTCCGTTCGCTCATCATGTCGTCATCATGTCGTCGAATAAAGATCCGAGCGAATCTCTCTCTCTCTCTCTCTCTCTCTCTCTTAAGATTGGATACGTAGGAACAAATGTGCCTCGGTTCATTGCCAGATCGCCAAAAAGTATCGCGATATCGCAGGATCGATCCAGAAGAATCGCCAGTTTTCCGATTTCGACTCATCTCCCGCGAAGATGAGCGGTTCCCCGTTCGCGATATCTCATCTTCTCCTCCTAGAAGAGGTCATCGATGTCGGCGCGAAGTGGAGCCGCTGCAGAGAACGAAGCGGACAATGACGCACCTTAAGGACAAATCCTCTTAGCTGCAGCGCGCGATCTAAGGACAGGTTCACCTTCCAAGGGATCGTGCGCATTCCTGGTGCCGCAAGAATGACACGACGTAAATGTCGGTGGAAGTTCGCGAGAAAGGTTGCTTGCGAAGATTAATAAAGGGATTGCCAGCACGCCGGCCCTTCTCGCGAGGCAGTTCGCGAGATGGGACATTGCGACTTATCGCGGCGCGAAAAACACACCGTGCCGCGTTAATTATTCATGCGAGATTTCGAAAAGTGATAAGAGACGTGTACAGCCGAAGCTCGGCCGGTTACATGCGGCGGAGGTGTTCGCGCCGGGCCGTGAATGACTGGAAATTACGCAAAGCACACGCGATTGCTAAGTCCGCTCGGATATGCCGTACAATGTCTGCGGGCGTATCTTTGTTTCCATGTTATCCTGTCTACGCAGCTATGGAGCCGATGCTGCCATTCGAAGCATTGCTCTTTGCGGTCTTCCCAGGGGATGTGCCTAGTCAAGACTGCACGAAAGCAGCAGTCATCGAAAATTGATCTCTGGAATCGCTAAAATTTAAGGGCAAATCTACTTCTGGAATTACTGGAGGAACGAAGAAGTGGATGAATGCAGAGAAGTTTATTCTTCGTGTTTCGTTAGAACGAGATCCGGGGTTTCCCGTTTCGGCTTTCGGCTTTATTAAATTTCGATACAAGCAACATTCCCTCATCCGAGACTCTACGTTCTCTCGTCCGTTGCTACGTCTGTTGTTGCGTCGATCACGAGGATCTCGGAGATGAGAGCGTGAAATCACGATTGAAATCCTTCAGAGGGACGAGGGGACGTTTTAGCTCCTACCTTAATAAATAACGCAAAGAGCGCGATACTTATGAGCGATAAAAATCGGATTGTGTATCTGCAGATCGAACGGTCATTCTGGTTCGCGATTGCACGACTGTCTGCGAAGATGCTGCAATTCGACGAGCGTGCTTGAGGTATGCTGTCGTGTAATGGTCGGTGTAATTCATTTCAAGGACTGGCACGCACCGGTGCGGTAGAAACGAATCACGACGGGGCGCTGGTAATCCGCAAAAATTATAATCAGCCGCCGACGATTTTTGTCGCGTCGACGAAACAAATGTTAAAATTTCGAAATCGTTTTAAAGTCACTCATGCGCCATCGGAAATATCGCTAGATGCTTCTTCTTTCTTTTTATTAATGATGAGCGCGCGGAAAATGTTAATTCGTAAACCTGATTTACGATGTACAATAATATGAATTTTCACTCAAGTATCTCCCTTTCTTCCTTCCTTGCGAAATCAGTAAATTAACCCACTTACGAACGCGTTCGTTGCACAATAAGAAAACATCCGTACGAATTACTTTTACACGCGTGAATTACGCGCGTAAAGATCGAAACGTAAAGAGCGAAAGATCGAGGATTCCTGCAATACTCGTGGCTCTAAATAAAACGTACAGCGCATCATTGATCGATGGTGACACGACTCTTGATAGGAATATAGCGAATCGCGGCCCCTCGCGATTTGTCACTTTTCTCATTGGTAAACGTCTCTTGGTAAACTAATAGCGGATTTACGATCTGACGATAATCGCAAAAGTCGAAAGTAGCCGATAGCGATCGCAAAGGTCAGCAAGCAGGTTCAACGCACGTTTTATATTATGGAAAGAAGCGGAAAATATTTTCTACGCAAGCACCAGATCCGCGTTCGAGCGAGGCTGCGCTATCGGAGATTCCGATTTCCAAGAATAGAGAGAGAGAGAGAGAGAGAGAGAGAGAGAGAGAGAGAAGGAGAGACTTTGCGCGACTTAACGAGCGATAATCTTTTTCGCGATAACAATCTCTTTCGATTTCTGCGATTCTTGAAAACGACGTATTGTTATTGCCGTTTCAACGTGACGATGATGTCACGACTGCGACCTCGAAAATTCAATCACAAATCACAAATATGATATGAAAGGCGCGACAAGCACGAACGAAAGAGACGGACACCGGTCCAGGAGCGTTCATCGTGTATTTTTTGGGACGCATTTAACGGCGCGATAAAAATCACGCGAGAATGAGAGAAGGGATACAATGAAGTGCGAGGAATCCAAATGACAGAGCAGCTTGAGAAACGATCCCTCGCAACGGGGAACGTAAGGGATGACGCGAAGCAGGTGCTTTGCCAGTGCACGCGCGAGTGCACGCCAGCTTACACCGTTAAGCTAATCGTTACGAAACGTCTGCTAAACGTCTGTCGCGTATGCAAATACGAGACATCGCTCGCGAATAGATACCCGTGCATATTAGGATACCGTCCTTGCGTAACGCTGAATTCACAAGCGGGCTTATCAGCGGCTCGACACGCGCGCGCGTAAAGTATACGCGTGCATAGCGCGGTATCGCGCCACGAGTCCGCGGCATTATGAATGGCGCGGGAAAATCGCTTACCACGTCGCGATGTTACTCGCCGATGCGAGTAATCGACCTAGACATTGCGCTGCATCCCTGCCTGCCGCTTTGCTCCAGTTAGCGAGGTCGCAAGGAACGGAACGATCGTCCAGAGATCGCGATCCTTGCGTTTCGATACGCCATTGCCGTCTGGTCTCTTCGAGTACAAGAATAAATCTCAACCGATGAAAAATTTCAGGCTGCTAAAAGGGTTCATTCAAGGATTCAGCCGCATGTTCTTCTCCTTCTTTTTCTTGTTCTATGTGGAGATTTCTATTGCTCGCTCGATAGAAGTAAAAGGAGGAAACTGAATTCGCATATTGTGAATTTGCACAGGCTCGCGAAGCGCAATTAATTGACGTTACATTTGCTTATTTGCACATCAGAGCGGAGATAAAATGTATTCTTTATCACGTACATAAATAAGAAAACCGTTCGAGAGATTAAAGTTAACGAGCAATAACGCGTGCGTCTTTAGCAAGGAGTATCAACAATCGCGAACGTCTCGAACAGATCTCGCTTCTGCGGAATGACGTCTCTTCCTTAGCCACGTAATACATTCACGTAACTGTCGATTGAGAAAGAAAAAAAAGGAAAGATATCTGAAATTCAACTGATTCGTGACACGGATAGTCCCGCCGTTCGCTCCCCCTCCCCCGCCGGCTCCTCTGTGCTGTGGCGGCCGGATGTCCGGATCGCGAAACGTACCGGATCAATCTCGTCCCGTTCACGCCCGCGTTGGAGGGGCTGGGAGGAACGGGAGAGGGAGGAAACCGAGGAGAGAGAGAGAGAGAGAGAGAGAGAGAGAGAGAGAGAGAGAGAGGAGATGAAAAAAGGAGTCTCCACTCTTGATTCATCCCAGGCATTTTTCCGAAGATGCACTGGTCAGAAGAAGAAGTGTATTGTGAAGAGAGGGCAGGGATGACCCCTTTCACTGCACCACGTTGGCACCGTCGTGTATATAAAGAGCCGAAGCATCTGACGAAGAAGCACAAGTACCACCAACCCATCTGCATCTCAAGCAAGCTCTTCTGGTAGTCGGCGCCCGTGTGACAGAGAGATTATGTACACTATTAAGGTAGGTAGGCCGCGCGCTCACCCGAAGACGGTCCCGCCGTCATCCGGGACCGTCCGCTTTCTCGAAGTTGTCAGCGTCGTCGTCAAGACGGCATCGGGTCGCTGTTCGCCGCAACAGCGAGCAGACTTATCGGAGGCGTATCGTGCTGAAAAAACGTGAGGAACAGGTCTGTCTTGGCCATTTCGATTCATCCATCATGCGCGGATACGCGTTGATAACCCTCGCCAGGATGACGTTAGGCAACGACGGGATCTCCTCCGCCGAGACGCGAAGAACGCGTCTCTCTTCGTCGCGAGATTAGTATACATCGCGACGCCGACGAACGGACCTTCTCGAAGCCGCGCGCGATTTGTCGACGACGTCGCGAATGACATTTCGGATGTACGTACGAGTTGCGCAAGTTCTTCCATTGCTTGACTCTTTGACTCGTGCTTATGTACTCGTGCAATTAACGACGTCATCGTCGTCACGAAGAACCGTGTTGCAACGGGGCTAAGTCTACCGCGATAAGTTATCAATTACCAATTAACCGAGCGCTCAATTTCGCGAACGATGCGAGTGCTCCTCGCGCGTATCTCGCGCAAGTCGACTCGTTCGAGTCGAATCATGACGCATGGTTCGCGGTATCTAATCGTCGTGTTTGGGATAATAACGGAAGGCGAATTATCGGGCGTGTAATAAGCGCGCGTGAAAGAAGCAAGAATCTCTGGAAAATCGTTCGCCACTGAAATTCGATGTTTGCGCGAAACAATAGAGGCAATAAAGTTAACCGAACGTTTTCCGGATATTTCCTCGGCTTCTGAGATTCTGTGTCGTCCTCCGTCATTCCGCAGACAACGCCGATATCACATGTTTGATCCGTGATTCGGAAAATCGTTGCGCATCGAACAGACAGACGGTCAATGCAATAGCTCGCGCAGGGATTTTGTTTTGCATCGCGGATCGGGCAACGGAACTCGCTCGGTCATTAAATCGCTTTTTCAGCGAGTTATTAGAAGAAAAAGACAGCTCGCGCGTCCAGCCATCGCCCGGGAAATAAATTTCAGCGCTGTTCGGATCCTCTCCTCTCTTCTTCGCGCGCGTCCGATATCAGCAGAATTTTTCACGAGGAGCCGTTCGCGGAAATGAGCCGATAAACTTTGTGCGACTTCGGCAATTTTTCCAACGCGTTCTCGCGTATATATTAGTAAATGTAGTAAATATGAGATGCCCTCCACATCGCCGTATCGCATGACACGAAGTTGAAGTCTTCTCGTGCGGAAAAATTCCTTGGGAGAGACGCCGGCGTTCGATATTCGTTCAAAAACGCGCGGTGCATGCTATAGAAGCGCATTCGCGCGTTCTCGGTCCTCCTTAAACGCGTCGGATATTAGCCACGACTTGGTCGAAAATGCATTTTGAAATGTCGTGGATTTCGGGAGAAATTTGCCTGAAAATTCAACGTGGCACTTCCTTCAGCTTCGACGAACGAGCTGAGACACGTTTCACGCCGCTCGTCCACGTGCTAATGGATTCTCTGTCGCAGCTCGCGTTTAACGCTTAAAATCCGAACGTCGCGGCTTTGGATCCTGCGCGCGAATACATACAGAGCGTGTAAAATTAGAATCACATAGAGAAGCTGGATTTGGCCGGCCGTGTCGCAATAACGCGAGTGTCAGCCTTTTCATATGCTGATCGAACGTCGACTCACCGTGCGAGAACAATGAAGAGTACGAGATCAGATAAAGAGATACAGTCATCGTCGTGTCATAATCGAATTCTTCTGCACGGTGCTTTTGTCCCGCATACTATTTTTATAATACGGTTTCTTCATCTCCTCGCTCGAGGTTTTCTCAATCTTTTCTCGATAGTTTCGCCAAGTACGAATCGTTTTTCGATGATCAATGCGAAGCTTCGCCGTGCAAAGCCCGTAACGCCGAATTTTGTTGCTGATGGTGATAATGATAATTCCAGAAGTTATTTGAAGTTATCGTTCGACGCAAGTGTGCGCGATGCGCGGCATGCGGCGCACGCATACCGAATATGGAAATTGCGAATATAATTACCGTAATGAATGGGACATCGAACGCGTGTTCGTTACGTCACACCGGTGGCACCTCTTGGTGACACCTCTTTCTCCACGAATGATAATTACGCACGCACATTCTCGATACGCCTCGATACGCGTTTTCGCGATTCTCCATTAAGAAAGTCAGATGACAACATCGCTCGCATTGGATAATTGGATTGGTTAATCGTGATTACTTTGGCACGCAACGCGAAATTCGTACGTGCATTGCTTATTCATCGCGCGATATTCACAATCCGGCTTGTAAAGCCGGAAAGAGCGTGGTCTAATTGAGATGCAAAGATATTTCCAAGACACTTCTGGGGTCTTACGTGGTTCGATAATGTACAGAAAAAAAACACGCAGATCTCTCAAGGCGGATGAGTACTAGGCGGAAGAACGTATCCGTGTATCTACACGACGTCATTGAAATCGGAATCTTCAATGTCAGCTCGAGATGTATCGGTTTCCCGGCAATCTTCGATGAAGGTGACGCGCCGCAGAAGCTTCCTATCGCGTTAATCATATTTTATTACGCAATCTTGTAACGCAATCGTTATTTTCCAGCTTCGTCCGTCTGGATTCGCAAGTCCTGACTGTCGTTACAACGTAATCACGTTCGCGGAGGCCGACGTTGTTAACAAGGCCGTAAATTCCATCTTGAATCCATTTCATAAAGTAAACTCCCCGTCCCCAACTCTCATTTTGGGCACAACTCCAAGAGCTTTCATAAATTTCGTGAATTTTCCGTCAGCGTTGATATCCGACGAGCGATATCGAGAATTGTCAACGCTGATAGAATCAAGATAGAATCCAGACGTTCGCCGTCACGGAAGAACGCTTCCCGCACAATCCTGGCGATCTTACGTAGAAGAGGCACGAGACGACTTGGTTTCTCTGCCTCTTTCATAATCTGCCGCGTTATTATACAGAACCAGCGGATCAACATGACGGCGTCATTACACGCTAATCCTCCCCGCGCATCTCCCTCTACGGCGCATCCGCGCGATTTTCCTCACTTCGTCATCTTCCCCGGTCTCCGCTTAATAACGGGCTTGCCGATCAATTAGCATTTCAGATAAGGATTCGTTCGCCGGATAACAATCGCGCGGATGCGAGGCGTGAAACAATCCCGAGGCAAGAAAGAAAGAAAGAAAAAAAAATAGGAGAAGAAAAAAAAAAGAAAAGAAGGAACGGAGATGTTGCGCCTTGGGACGCAAGACGTAATAATCATTAACATCGCCGACCTTCTCGCCGCATGTCGAAATTATCGTGTATCGAGAGGCAATTAATGGTCTCCGGTTGGCCGGTTAACGGTAAAGCAAATGTCGATCCCTTCGATATGAGCGCATTCGATGTAAGTGATCTCCCTCGAAGACGTGGATTCGCCGAGAAGTAGGCCATGCCACGCGCTATCGCATGGCAGCATCGATCTTCTTCACTCGGGAATGGAAGATGAAAGGATTGACCTTTCTTCGAAAAGCGCTTATGGCGATTTTAATTATTCCCCCGGGATCACTCACGGAGAGAAGCGTACTCGCGATTTCATGTCTTGCATTCGTGTCGGGGAAACGAAAGTTGCGACGTTTCGAATTGGACAGGAGAAAATTGCCGATTGCAAAAACGGGGTTGTCCGAAGAGGTTTGTTAATCCGATTCAGCTCTGCGTTATAATCCGAAATAACACGGATCCACGGGTGATTTCCTATGGAGCGATTAATGCGAGCAGTGTCGCACGAAAATCACGGACTGTTGTAAATTACACGTGACAGCTTTGTTAATCTACGAGCTTTGCCGTAGAGACCGGCTCTTTAATCACTCGTTGCCCGATTAACGGCAAATCAATCGATCCTCTGATGCTCGTTTCATCACGCGGCAGTCGCGCATTTCAATCGGAATCCAAAAATCTGACTCGGCTGATATCCGCACAGAGCCGAGTATTATTAATCGGAATTAGCCGAGTGAGCTGAAAATTGCTAATAGGCCTTGCGCGAGGACAGAAACGATCTTTTCACGTACATGCTGAAAACAGCTTGCCCGTTGCAATTTTACTGCGTGCCATTCTCGTCGTCGTCGCGTAAAGTTTCGGGATTTGCATCTTGCCATTTTTCAAAATTTACGTCAAATAAGGGAAGACAGGGAAAGCATAACTACTGAATGAAGCAATATTTTATGCGCGCCACGCTCGCCGGTTCGTAGTCTTCGATTCTATCGGCGTATTTTGAGGCGTTCTCAAGTGATTTTGTGTATTGGATTTAATGCAAGACGTACGATTAATATTCCCGAGGACGTACGATTAACATTCCAGCATTTTTATTTCAAAAGACAATAGCAGATCGACGGGACAAATCAAAGCCGGTTGACATTTCTGACGAGGTGAGATATCCGGCTAGATTGAAGCCTGATGAAGTTCGCGAATGAAATTACACGCTCGCTTCGCGTTTACGTCGAGAAAAACTGGCGCGCTGCTCGGCACCACTTTCGTCCTGTCATTACACGCCGTATTTCATAATGTCATTTGCAACTGACGTAATAGTGTGCCATGCAGTTTCAAAGCATTATCGTCCTCGGTTGCCCTTTACAACCGTGCCCCGCAACGTGCATACATACATACATACATATACACGCGGGCACACGTACCGTGGAGCCATTCCGCTGGTGTACTTTCGCGAATTCTATGAATATTTGAACGGGCCCAGTGATTTTGCCGATGCGCGGCGTCGATTGGCATATTATTGTCCACGAATTCCTCCGCGATTGTTCTCGCGATCCAGATCGCGAAAGGACGTGTATCGAGTCTCGAGAACGCCGTCGAGTTTCGATGAAATCGTGTCTCCCCGATAGGGGAAATACTTCAAGGGAATCTGCTGTTCGATCGGAAATTAATCGAGCACGCTGCTCGATTTGCAGTCGACTGCACCCGTGCAAAAAAGTCTTTCTCGCGCGAAGTTCTCGCTCCTCAGCGTCATTACTCACGCGGGACCGCGAGTAAACGAAGATTACGCTGCACTAATAAAGCGCATTTACGATCCGGCCAGCATTGAGACATTAAACCCGCATCACGCGCTCGGCGTGAGGTAATAGCGCGGAACTTTCGTGCTCGCGAGAAGTCGACGGATGAGCGCGAATTCTGAGTAAATTATTGATTCCGCGGGATTTGTTTTCTATCTTTCCATCCCGCTCGATACATTCATCGATGCCCATGCTCCTTATCCCTTTCTTTTCTTTATCAAATATTCTATCCTGCCACGGCGAATGATTTTTATTCAATATCAAGTTTGCCGGGCAAGCAACTGATACGAGATAATTGTCGATAGGTGTTGGTGGCGGTCGTACTTTGTACGACAGGTACATTAAGCGCACCACAAAGACCCATAGGCGGTGGTGGTGCAGACAAGGATGCCGTGATCACGTCTCAGCAGCTGGAGGTTAACTTCGACGGCAGCTACGTCAACAAGTAAGTCGCGAAATTTTATTTCCCCCAGTGCTTGCTGAATATTTTAACGCCACTTTGCGTTGCGCTTCGCCTTCGAACAATTCCCACTGAACGCTCCCCGAATGGCTGTCGATCCGACTGGACTATTCTGTGTTAATTCTCGAAACAGGCGCGAGTAAACGTCATAAATAATATTTCATCAGAGCCTTTCTCCTCTACGTCCGTTCCTGCGAAGCATCATCGATAAATCCGTCGTCATCAATAAATCAATGAATTAGTAATCCCGCGGAGATCCTTCGTGACGTGAACATTCCGCGCGACCCACACCCAACACATTCGCATCCTTTTACGCCCACGTACGCGCGACACAGATACGCGCATCAGGAAGACAATGGTTACGGGGGGAAGGTCGGCAGGTACCTGCCTCCATTCGTGCCTCGGGTATGCCCGATGACACCGGTTTACTGACACGACTGCCGATCGTCGCCCACAATGGCCTGGCTGCTGCATAACTCCATTGTTATGCGCGAGTGGGTGCAGTCGCTACCGTGCCGAGGACTTTTCTTTCCCTCCCCCTTGTTCTATTTCCATTCTTCTCCCCTCGTCCCGATGTCAACAACCTGTCTCGGATTCGCGAGCGATCTCGAGTGCAGCCTTCGGTGGAGGGCGAATGCTATCCTAAAACGTTTAGATAAATGATACTTGAATCAAAGCTTGAATTAAGTTAAAGTGAAGGGATTATTGCCATGCCGCAGCTTCGAGACGAGCAACGGAATCAGCCATCAGGAATCTGGCCAGCCGAAAACGGTGGGCAACGAAACGCCTGTGATCTCGCAGGGCTCGAACTCGTACACGGCACCGGACGGCCAACAGGTCAGCTTCACGTATGTGGCGGACGAGAACGGTTTCCAGGTGCAGGGCTCCCACATCCCGACGGCACCCCCCATCCCGCCGGAGATCCGAAGCGCGCTCGAGTGGAATGCTGCTCATCCCGAGGAGGATGACGACGGTCAGAGACCACCGCCAAGAGGTGAGAGGGCTCGGCCGTTCGAACGAAGTAACGAGGGGTTCGCGCCGCTTTCGGGTCACTTTGTGACACCGCAGCAGCGCCCGGTCGCGGGCGCGCATCCGTGACGCGAGAAAGCGATCTCGCGGTCGCATTTTGATCACGTACGCCTGATCCGGGGGATGAAACGGCGGGCGGAAGCCCGGGATGAAATTCGCGCGAAGGACCGATGTGCTATGTAGAAACGCGTGGTTATTCGTTTGAGTTACCGGCACGGAACGAAATCGCTCGAAAACGCTCGCCCGCGTGCCGCGGGCATGCAACATTTATCGCGAGCTCGAGAATGCACAATTAGCGGAGATTAATAATGAAGCGTGCGGCTTCGGAAGGTAAAAGCTTTGAAGCAGGCATTCCTCCGGCAGAAATTAGCCGCGCGACCACGCGTGCTCTGCGCGAGAAACAAAGTTATTTCGGGTCTCCGATCGGGGATTTAACTGTTCTCGTAATCGCAAGATACGTCATGGAGCCGAGCTATCGCTGTCTGTCCATCTCTTTTTTCAAAATCCGGGATGGAATCCACAGCCGATTCTTTCGCCGCGGAAAACGTCGAAACGGCAAGTGGATTATCGCATGACACGGACGACACGCGACATTTCGTGCTGAAATCCGGCGGTTAAAAATCAGAGCGTATCCACGGCCGCGGTAAATTGATTTACCGCGAGCGTTTCCGATTTCGTCGCTCCCGCAATCCGTTTTGATCAAGCGTCCACTTAAATTCCCTCGTGCGTTAAGCGTCTCCCCCGCGTTTTCCGGCGGCGAAGCGGGGACGGATGAGGGAATTTACTTTATCGCAGCCGAATAGCCGGTCGCGGAGGCTGCGGCGTCGTTTAATTCACTTTGGCTCGGACTCGAAATTGAAATTGGCCCAAATCCGGCCGCGCATCGGTGAACCGAAAATATCTTTACGGCGATCGCGCGCACAAAAACAATCCCGGCGCGCGTTTTAACCGCTTTTAACGGAGCAAAATCTGGTTATTCCGTATGGCGATAGACATCGACGTCGACGGCGGAAGGAGATTCCAATAATGGCTCGTTGATAACGGCACAAATCCATCGCTCGAGGCGCCGAATGGATCCTCTTAGCGGAGCGAGGATATTAGAGATCGAGGGAATCCAGTCGCGAATCGGCGATCTCAATCTTAAACGCGAACTCCTTCGCGTAACAGCTTAATCTTTCGCTGCGAGATTCGTGTGCTCTCATTTCATGCTGTTTCCAAGTCTTTCCAAGCCAATCAAAGCACGCATTCTTGATCGCATCATGCTCCATTAGAATCTCCGTCTGTACGCGCCTGTACGCATACACATACACACATAGACGCATAGTACACATGTACACATGCGGGATGAAGCATAATAAAGCGTCCATCTACGTACCAGTAACTGTGTTACGGTAACACCGGCGCTCCAGCGCCGGTTAAATATTTCAGAGACTCACCGCTGCCGGTCTCCCTTCTGTTGCAGGTTAATCAGCCCAACTTTACCTCAAACGTGACCTGATTCCGAGCCAGCTTGCCATGGATAGAACCGACCCCGAGCTTTCGACGCAAACATAAAAATAAATATAGTGTGGTATATTAATCTAGGATACAACGTAACACGAAAACAAGGCATGAGACACCGGATTATACAATTAAGCTATATATCCCCCGAGATGATTCTTTATCTTACCTGTATAGATGAAAAATAAAGCGCACTGTTCAGCAGTTTCACGACGGAGGGATGTGTCGTGCGGATGCACGCGCGCCGCCTCCTTCACGCAAGAAACGAGAACGACGCGCGCGTGCGACCGTTTACGCGCGCGTCGATCGTTAATAGTACATATGTATACTTAACTTGTGATTTTTGTATATAAATAAAAGCGTTTAGCCCAAGTCGCAAATCTCGTTGTTGCTCGACGCGCCCTCTCTCCTTCACTTTCCATCCCTTTTCCATCGTTGAAGATCGATTGTGCGCATCTTATACGCACAAAATCAATAGCAATGATTACGTCAACCGATCCCCTAAATTTTACTGATCCCTTAAATTTTTTCGCTCTGTCTTATATTTGTCATATCACTTTGGAACAAATCAATTTCATATCACACGCGAAATCTAATCTCTCTCGTTCGTGTCTCAATAAACCGATGCCGTTGCGGATTCTGTGTTCCTCGTTATTCGACATTCTTTGTTATTCGAGAAAATGGCGCGAATCCTCCGCGAATCGGATCGCGAGTCGTTGCCAGGTCTTTATCTCACGCGAGATCATCGCGCATTTTCGAGTCTGTTATTTAGATATCGGGCCACGAGAATTATTCGCGTGCTCGCGAGTAATCTTACAAGGCGGATACGGGGAACCAGTTCCGCTTTGCACGCGCTTCGGCCGTAAAGGCGAAGCGACACAAGCATGGCGAATGCTAAATAACGGCGGGAGGATGCCGTTTATGTCAGAAAAATGTGTGCCACGCTTGCTCGTTCGCCGCGAAAAGTTTGAAAACTAAGAATACATCTTCGACTACACGCCATTCTTGTACAATATCGCTTCATGTACATTTTCAGGCCATTCTCCGCGCGATGAACGCTGCATTAGAATACACACCTCCGCTTGACGCATCTCACAGTCTGACAATGGATGTTTGAAGAAAAGGTCGATGGCTCGTATCGTAATCATCATCGCTATCATTATGCGTTACGTTGCGCTACGTTATCGCGGAGAATCTCCGATTCCGATTTTAACGACGGATCCTTTTACGAAATATCGCTATGATGCTGTGTCCTGTCACGATCAAACGCGTATTTGTAACGACTAACAGGATCATTCAATAGAGAACATCATAAAAGTCCGCTTATTGCATAAGAAATTGAAGAAATCTCGTTGAAATAAAATGCGACGTGATGTATCCTATTCATCTTGTTATTGTCGTATATGATTTACCGCCAGACCTGCGCTGTGCGACAACTTGAAACTTAATCGCAATGACAAAGTCATATAAGATCAAGATCATAGATATTCGAGATAAATATTGTCAAGCGTTAAGTGTCAAGTGTCATTATAGGATTTCCGATGTAGTTACAGCCTGAGACATCATAACAAAGACGGTGACAATTTAAACAATTTCTTCTAACTTAGCTTAACGATAATTTGGATATATAAGCGAAGATTTTTGTGATACCAACGTGATACTTTTCACAAGGATTGAAACTGAAAGTCGACGAACCAAGTTGAAATTCTAGGATTCAATTTGCGAGGGGCCTTTCCGTCGGCAAATGCTTGCAATTAGATAATAAAAGGTGTGGCGGCGAGAAAGACATAAATAACTACGTGCGATTGTTCCAACGCGTTGCACCGTAGTCCTCGAGTTTCAAGAATAAAAAGTCACGTAGGTGCAACTCGCATCGATCGCGAAAGGAATCGCGAAGAAAAACGATGCAGCTACAAGTCGGCGTCTCAAAGGTTAAAACGCTATATATATATATATATGTATTTACAACGTACTTGAACTTTGCATACGCTTATTCATCTTTACAGAAACACGCGAGAACAATTTATACTGAATTCTTCCCTCTTCCCTAAAGGTCCGATTCAAATTTTAGAGGACTATTGACATTCGCGCTCTGCGCCGAACACTTTGCCAACGCCACGCTAACGTAATTTCCATACTTTCTGTCCTCGAGGGATCACAGAACGCGATCATCGATACTCGAACGCCAGATCAATTAACGATGATCATCGCGAGCGCACGCCGACGAAGGAGAAATTCCCGAGGCGCGTCCCGAGTCGTGATGCAAAATTGGTAGAAGGAAAGTAGCTTTTTATGCATCGGGTTATAATAAGGTTCGAACCGGTATTATCGAATGGCATTTGAAGAAATACACCAACGATAGCATGGAGTACTGCTATCTATAAAAGGTGGATGCCGCGGATAAACGCTCGTCAGTAGTACGGTGCACGCAATATCTGGAAAACGAAGGAGAAGGATTCAGAATCGCCTGCCGGTGAGGGATCTCCAAGTACGTTGTTGCGATCGTCCAAGATAGCTTAAGATCCACGATTGTCTCGGGGAATATTTCCCCGCTTATCGCTTCCGATTAAAGCAGTCCAAAAGATTCTATCCCACAGAGACTCTATCCCCTTAGAGATAGCGAACCTTCGCAAGTCTCATGTAAGTCTCATCCGTCTTTTAATGCCGCGTTTAGAAATCTCATGGTAGCTTTACGTGACTTGACCGCTGCTCTAAGAACGCGCGAAGTGCGAGGAATTGAAAGCTTCTTACATAACGGCAGAAATCTCAACGAGAGACCGAATCGACACAAAGGCACGCGTGACTGATCGATAATCAAGACGAGAGTCTCTCTAATCTATCTTCGATCCTGTCTAGAATGAATCCGCGCGTAATTATCCTGCTGAGCCTGGCGGCGGTGATATCAGCGGCGAACGAGCCGATAGCCATCATCAAGCAGGAGCAGAACATCAGCCCGGACGGCAGCTTCTTCACGAGATGGGAGAGCGCCAACGGAATAACGTACGAGGAGCAGGGTGTACAGAAGAATCTCGGCCAGAATGAACAAGCTGAAGAGGTACGCGGCTCGGCGACATGGACCGCTCCCGATGGACAGAAAATTAATCTGGGATGGCAAGCGGACGAGAACGGTGCCATCTTTCAAGGAGACCACTTGCCAACGCCGCCACCCCCGCCGGAAATTCCGCCCGTCATCCAGCGCGCTTTGGAGTGGATAGCCGCTCACCCCTACAAGGAGGAGAGAAACAAAGTGTAATCCTGCTGACGCGCGTTGCTTATACATGCCTGATTATTGTGTCGAGAAAAGTTTGTAATAAAAATTTTGCTATATTGATCATATTGATCATATGATTTAATCCCTCGTGCAGGGTAGAATTCTTAAGATTAGACAGGATTAGATACGCGCTGACGATCGCAAGCTATGACGTCTCGCGCAAATCAGAAATCTCGGAATTTGTGTGGTAAAATGCACGGAGAGAAATTCGCGAATATAGACCGATGCATTAGATATCTTGCACGAGTTCGTGGTCGACCCGAAAATCGGATTTTCGGATCTATTGTTAGATTAATTATATTGAACGCGTGCATGCCGCGCGAGAAATGTCTTCATGCGCGTTCTCAGAGATAGATCGCCTATTTCTGAAATAAAGAGATTTTCTTAACGGCTGAATGATTAAGATAAATATTTATTTTTGCGCGATGTCACTTACTAGCGGAATTCGCGAGAACAATTCGAAAGGAGAATGACACGCGAATATAGTCAACTCGTCGGGTTAGGTGCGAACACGCTGTTAGGCGGCAATAGAAAAATCGGGGTCAGAAATGCTCATTGCCGTGTCGAGAGAAAGACGGAGCGTTACGTAAGTGAACGATAGCGAGAGCTCTCGCCGTATATTGTCAAGCTCATCCTTGGTGCGTGATATACAAGTACAATGCGATCGCGACACACGCATCGCGTGCACGATACGACGTTGAAATAAAGTTAAAGAAAAAAAATAATTATTGATAAAGTAAGGAAATTAAAAATTGGGAAATTAGGAAATTAGCTGCGTGTTGTATGATGCTCGCCGAGTTATTCCAGCGAATAAGCCGCGTAATCTGCAAACTTCTCCCGCTCGCTTTCGAGTGTATCTCGCATTCGCCTTTTTCCATCATTTTGTTTTTCCTCTGTTAACTTCTCATTTTTCAGTCATGAATAATTGTAATCGCGAATAATCGCGTACCGGCGCATACACGAGCATAGATTGCTGCCTGTCTACGATAGTATTCGTGCACACCAATTATTACGCTAAATTGTTTGCGCGTATACGTGTTGCGCGTATACGCGTAGTACCGCGTTTAATTTGATAATTAATATCAAGCGACCGCTTCATAATTCGGTTATAAATTCCGCGAATCGTGTTTCTTGATTGCGGCCGGCAATTTCAATTCGACGGCACGATCATAATCGATATTTGTTGAATCGCGAGAACAAATAAGACTGCGATAGATAGAATTAATCGAGGCTGGATAATCGAATTTATGGAACTATTAATAAACATTGTGAGTCGCCGCCGATATCACGCTGACGCATCGTGCATCCTAATGCATATTCAGATTAATATTTTATCAAAATTGCGGAATTGTTATAACGCCCGTGAAATATAGTGACAGTGCTATAGCAGAGGCGATATACGTTATGCGTAAACAGCATTCGGTATCAAAAGGCACGTGTTTTCTCTAACTGCAGATAATAAAACCGATTTTAAACAGCACGCTGTTGTGCCAGCAGACAATCAATAATTTCATAACTATATTTTCGGTAAATAACCAGTTAAAATGAACAATTGATATCTTTTCCCAATTAATTTAAGTAGATTTTACTTTAACAAATATTACCATAAAATATTGGCATCGCGTTTCATTCGAATTTGATGCCGATCATTACTGAAATCATCTCGTACCTCGTACGTAAATGAAAGACGTAGAGTGTAGAGAACGGTTTCTAGCAAATCTCGCCTGAGCAATCAACCTCGTCGACTATAAATCCTTACTCGAGAGAAATTGCAGTTTTGAGAATGGCATCGAAATTCATGTAGAATTTTTTTCTCCAAGGAAATAAACTTTGACAGATTTAAACCGCGGACTTCGCATCGGGGAGATTTAGCCACAAGCTGCGGTTACGTGAGTAAATTTGCAAATTCAGAATTCATGCGATTCACGTGCTAAACGGCGATACATGACGAATGTCGCGTCTCTCTCGTGAAAGTTCAACGGCGAGCGCCGCGAGGTACAATCGGTTCCGGTTCCTCCACCCTTGGAATCATCGGATGTCAACGTCAGCTCGTAGAATCGGACTTTTACGCGACCTTTTAGAAAGTCGCGTTTGGAGCCGAATGATCGGTCTGCGAAAAAAGACATGGCTCGCACAATGGTTTGCCGCAATATTATCGTGACGACACGTCAATTCCACGCGAGGATGGCATCGCGTCGCTCGAGACCGCGAATTTCTATATACATAGGAGGCATTCTCTGATTTGGCTGTTAAAGAAGATGAAAGGGACGTAACGCGTTAATCGATTTGTATCTCTCTTTGTGCTCAAAGTGACGTAGAGTGACAGTTTTGAAAATCCGTTCGCCCTGCCCGGTTCTTAAATAGTCGATCTTTAACGTTCGATCGTCAACAATGGCGTTAAGCCGTTCAGGATCAAAAGAGCCCGCGCGACGAGCATCGACTTTAGAGCTGATTTGTATTTGTCGCGTGTTAGCGTCGAATGACAGTCTCGATCCCGGAAAAGAGAAGAAATATCTCTATTAGACATTGTTGAGCATTACAGCGAGATCAGAATCCATCCGAACGAAAGTGATCGCGCATTATAGAGTTATCGGCTTAAATTAGATATCGACAGACGCCACCTTTGCTCTCCAAAGTGTCGAAGTTGAATATACCGCGTTTATACCGCTATTCATGCGCTGAGATTTTTATCTGCAGGCGTGATGATGATTTCATCTAGATTTCATCTCGGTAACGATTGCTGATACGCATGTTAAAGCGTCACCGAGCATCGTGAATGTATGAATCGAGATCATTTGAGCAAAAGCGGAAGCGTTTAAGTAGACGAGTCGCGTCAAGATGTCTGAACACTCGTTGTAGCGAGCGATTGTTCAAAGTTGCTAGCGATCCCCATATGATGCTTGTTACGTAAGACGCGCGTGTTCGTTCACTCTGCATGATTGATTAATGATTAAGCGAGCAAGGTCCGCCATAATAAAGACGACAGTCGTATTTACAACGGTGTAGTATCTTACGGTAATAATCACGACTTTCTATCGGTAAATCAGCTCGACGTAATCGCGATGTCTGGTCTCTATCCTGCTAGCAAGCCTCTCGTTAATTTTCTCGACATTCATCTCCGATGACCTCTCAAACAGTGAAGTACGAGCTGCGGAAAAAATTGATCAATCGCTCGGCACGAATAGGCCGAGGTCAAAGATTAATTACCGAAATAGATAAGAACAATCCTCTTAGGCGTCGGGAAAGATTGATTCTCACGAGGCTAAAGTTCGCGCTACTTGCTGATCGCGTTTCCCGCATCTTTCCCGGAATGGGAATCGCCGGGATCTCCGGCGTGAACTCTGTACTCTTATGTGGATTCTTATGTGGTACTAGGTGCATTAAATGGAACGACGATATCTCTGCTGAAATGCGACGTTTATTCTTGATACAACGTGACGGTATACACCCTGCCGACCGGTTAGTAGTTTCACAGTCGGTCCTGGTGCACTTTTCGTGCCTTTCCGTATATCGTATATTAATACAATACATTATAATAATAACGCATATACCTGTATATGATACCGTAATCTACAAACAGTAGTGAAGTTCGAATCGCGAGTATACATTATATATAATACAATACATAATACAATTAATATGAAGTACACGCGTACAATAAATAATTACATCGATTACGTCGATGCGTCAACCGCGCCGATTACGTCGATGCATTAATTACGTCGATTTGAATCAGGGCAGTCCGTGTTCGCTTCGGGATGAGAGAGAGAGAGAGAGAGAGAGAGAGAGAGAAAGGGGGGGAGGGAAAGAAAGAGGAAGAGAGAAAGAGAGAGAGAGAGAGAGAAAGAAAGAGCGAGGAGGGAGCGAGGATGACGCGGGTAGTGGTGACACTTATCTGGCACCTGTACCGTGAATCGTTTCCCGTTCTCGTGGCGGATTAATTAATAAGTGAGGTCGTGAGATCACATGCTGGACGGCGGTGCCGATCGCTGGTTTACTTCCGAATCTCCTGGTCCTCCTTGGACGGATGCGCCGCGTTCCACTCGAGGGCCTTCAGGATGAGCGGTGGGATTTCCGGCGTAGTCGGCAGATGAGCACCAACCGGTTGGAATCCGTTCTCGTCAGCTACGTATGTCAGGGCAATCGGTTGGCCATCATCGGCGGTGTAGCTGAAGCCACCCTTCGCCGACATCGCCTCGTTCTCGGCGCCGACATTTTCCAGGTGACCCTCTTCTTCGGCCTTGATACCGTTACCGGTCTCGTAACTCCACTTGTAGGATCCATCCGGGTTGGGACCCTCCTGACTCTGGCTGATGATGGGGATCACGTCGTCGGCAGGCATAGCCGCGACGTAGGTCGCCAACACGACCAAGACTACCTGATTGCAGAATGAAGAGCATCTAGCGGTGCGATTGACGATGATGCATCTACGCGCATCTGGTTCAATGAAGGGCGATGGCGGGTGATTTAGGTGAACCGTGACGACGCGAGTTATCTCAGTTGGGAATTCAAGGGACACGTTCGATATTAAACAGGAGAATGCGCTCGACCTTGCTAGAACCCAAGCTGGATTTGCGTCGTTTGCATTGATGATGTGAATGTGTACGCGGCGGTATTCTTTAATTATAAGATTGGAAAACGTAGAAACGAGGAAATTTAGGAAATTATGATCAACGACGGGATCATTATCCATTTGATGATTTCGTTTTAATATTATGGAAAATATTCATTGCCGATTTAACATTGACGAACTGCGGCGTTATGGTATTATGATTATTTCAATTGACTTTATATTGACTTATAGATTTTTTTCCAATGCAGTATTTAATTTACGTTTCAATCCATGCCAATCTCGCGTTGAATTTATGTAAGAAGAAAAAGTTTGCATTACCCGACTTGTAAGCTATTTGAAAAAGTATATTTGATTTAATCGATCGGAATCTCTTGAACGTGACGTTACAACGTTGTGTGATGTCGACTTATTAATTGCATCAAATCATGCGGTCATAAATCCTCCAAAGACTTGACACAGCCGGCCGAATTGAAGGTAAAGCTAACATTCATCCTTGAAAATCAAACATTCGACAATTAATCCCGCGGCGTTATTGATTGGATCTGCGTCGTTTATCGACAACAGATTAAAGCGACGAGAAGTCCCGCGGCGAATGTAATTTAACAGCAATGTCGACGAAATATGCCGTCGACATACAGCGCTACAGAGAATCAAAGGATGTCAGCGAGTAAGCTTCACACGCGCGCACGTTGTGCGAGCCTTCTCGTTAGCTTCCTTGTTTGATGTTCGCGTTGTTGCCCAAGTGTTTAACGCGACACGCGTTAATGGCCATCGCCATTTAACTTTTCCACGGCGTGAAAATGTTAGTTTCAGTCGCGGCATTTCTCGCGAAGCGAGAGACAACGTGCGTGCGAGAGCATTTTCAAGATGCAAGCGATATTCGAAATGCCGATATGACGAGATTTTTCATGGAAATGATTAATTATCCGTTCGATATTAATCCATTGACGCGTAATGCATGATTGATAGACGGAATGCGCCGACGAAGAAAGGTGGATCGGTGGAGCGAATAGCCGCAGTAGTGATACCGTTCTGAGACAGACACGTCAGGAGTCGCGGTAGTATTGTCGTTATTGGGTCAGACGTAGCGGCAAAGTAAACGTCGCGCGATGCGCATTGGCGTGTACCGTATCGCAATTCTCCGAGTAATTCTGATAATATTATTCCATCCGTTACGTGCTTGATACCGCAAGTACGATGATATAATTTAAAGCGGGATTAACGCCTCGTTCGTGATAGATGACGCGCGTATATCCTTCCCATCGTTCCGTTGATTCTTTCAAGTTTATGTATTACTGCGCACATTTGCTCCAGGGAAACGAATGCGCGCAGCGTTTATCAACGGCACGCTATTTCCGCTGAAGAGAAAGCTGTATTTGTATGAAGCGAGTCCCATCTCGCGTGTCGCGTTCATCACGTTCCGCGTCCCGCGCGCGAAAGATGACGAATTTCGGGTGTCGACTCGATCAATATCCTCAGCATCGATCATTCGCAGTGATACGCTCAATTCCTGTCTCGTCCCGCGTTCTGTCCATATCCGCAGTTCCCGATGTATGTAATTACAGCCGAATAATCGGCAAGTGTCACTTGCGTACACGTAACCCGGACACGCGCACAGGAATCGCCGCGAGATGCGCGCGGCATCTCGATCGCGCTCGCACGATTTCACCCGGATCGCGGGGTCACGCAGAGGGAAGGAGAGGAGAGGAGAACGGCGGCACAAGGAGAGATCCTTCCGGAGTTTTTCCTCTTAATTAACGCTTACCAATGACGTGCACATGCTGCGGCGGTAATCGCTGATGGGCAAGTGTTTATCAAGCCCCGCAGCGCTCGTCGTATTTATACCCCTGGAGGCATCACCAACACCACTTGGTTGACTACGTTGATGCGGCGGTGGCCACCATGTTACGGCCAGGATGCACATGGGACACGCGGAGGGGCCGCGGGTGAGACAAACAGAGAGAGATTCACGTTTAACGGTGCCGTTGCGGTGCGCGCCGCGCGTGTGCATGTGTGCAACATCCACCGAGGACGCAGAGCTCGGACGGGGGAGACGAGACACTATCAACATCCAGGAGGAGAAACCACCTTCCCCCCCGAGATCACTATGTCACATTACGCTAAATGTCACTCCCGCTTAGTCCTCGGCTGGCGCGCACCGCTTGCTCAATTGTCGTGATTTTCTTTAACGAGGCACGCGCCGATCCTTTTGTCGAGTCGCCGGAAGCCGCTCGCGTTGCTGCTCGATCGATTATATTTTCTGCAGCGGCTGGATCGAAACGAGGTTTCCGTATGTATCTCCCACAGTGGTCTCGGCTGATCGGATATACGTATCTGGAAATTTTTTTAAGTGCAAGTATTTCTCAGAAGAAAGAATGAGGTTTACGTAATTACTCTCCGTTGCGTCAATTCTTCGTCGCATTCTTCAATTACACGGCGCGAAGCACCAAGAGCACCAAAGTAAACCGATTCATTATCAATTTTGTGTAACAGTGATCTTCGTAGGATCGCTTTGCTCTCGATATCTCGTTCTTAGAAACTTCAGAGATTTATCGAGTGAAGGCAGTAATCCATTAGTAGCGTCCATATAGTCATTTGGATACATTTGAGTACACATTGTCGCTGTCAGATTGAAAGATCGAGAGCGAGAACCGTATGTGGCATGCTGAAGAGGCCGGTTGTTGTGCAGATTTGTATCGTGGATTTTGTAAAAAGCTGTATCTTTCACTTTCAACGATGCATGCACGCGACACGTATAGGGGCTCGTTCAAGTCCACACTTGTTCTTCCACAATATTCATCAGCCGCATCGATCGATCGTTTCGATGTATTCCCCGACAATGTGTGGACACAATAAAATCGAGTTATTTTTCCATTATTTTCCGAGTGTCGTTAACCGACAGGCCGCTCTACATTGAGCGTGTATAAATACCGCGTAACGCTACCCCGTCGTCACTAACACGCATTTCGCGAACCTAATCGATCAATCACGCTGTCATTAAACAATCAATCAGGCGGGCCGCCCGTCAAATGGTGTGTTTGCCTCGTTTTTCCCAACGCGCATTATTCGCGCTCGCCAACGCGATTTGACGCAGCGGGATCAAACGGAATGCTCATGCGCCGGCTGACAAATGCACGCGCGCGACTGCATTGTCCGCTCAGATCAATCGGAAACGGCCTGACAACCCCTCATTATCAACCGATAATTATTTGACGCGCGCGCGCTATATCGCGCATTTACTTTGTCACGGCTGAACTTTCCGCGTGGGAATAATGAGCCCGCGTTAAGCGCGACGCTTATTACGACCGCGATTGTGGAGCTCGATGAACAAGAACAATTTCAGGGGCAATTTCCACGCAATGGTGTCACGAAAAGAGGGAAATTGCACGCGCGGGGCTACCTGCTCGCTTCCGCATACGCCGATGATACGAATGTTCTCTGATATAGATAGATAGCTCATGCTTGAAATTAAAGACGGCAGACTTAAGTACGATGTAGCAAGAAACTTAGTTATTAATGCAATTTATATCTTCATATCTTGCTATCTCTCTTCTTGCAGAATTTTCGACGCGTAAAATGAGACAGAACTCTTTTTCTTACGTAATAGCGCGCACGAGAGTACACACATTGCTGGAAACTGCAACATTATGCATGTAACGTAATATGCCTGCCTAATTGATAATCAATGCTATTCCAAGGGGATGTTTGAGATTGTCAGTAAATATCGCCGATCAGCTATGTTAATGCCTGTTGAGAAGCTAGACGGCTTCTGTTTGTCTTGGAAATTCTGTGTCGCGAAGGTACCAGTGCGATGGAGTTGCGACAGAGTCACAACGATCCAAAATAACAATCGGAAAAATCGATTTTTAAATCAGTTAATCGCCGGCGTGATAGAAATGTCAACGCAGTCACCAAGGTGACGATCCAGGGTTTTAGCTTTAGTGTCTATAAAATCAGCGAAAACGCTGAAATTAATGTTGGCCAGTTAATAATACCACTGCCAATGTAGCTTTGCGATGCTGCAATCCTTTCCTCCGTTCGCGACTTTGGGTAAGGCCGTTCAGTTTCTCCGTCCGCAATTATTGATTGCGGACGTTACCGGCGAGGTATACCGATGTAGCATTAGACGGTATCCGATGGAGTGTACGGTGAATTATGCCTCGATAGGCGTCAGTTTTCTTCTTTTACGGGAAATGTAAGGGGCACGTAGCACGACAATAAATTCTCCGGTGTCTCTAGGAATGTCAGCTGGTCGCGCGTGTGCGCGTACTCGCGTGATTCATAAAGTCACGTCATCGATATATCGGAATGATTTTCTCAAGAGCGCATTTGCATTTACGATGCTCGCTCGAGGATGCAAAAAGCCAGCGGTTGATTTAAAATAATCCGTCAATCGGGAATAGGAAGACAAGCGCGAGTGTATTTCTTCGCGGTGGATAGCAGCGCTCGGCGTGATAAATGTTTAAGCAAGTCTCGCGGTTGCTCATTGAATAAAATTTTAACGCATAACAAAACATCGCTTCTGCGTACAGAGCAGCGCATCGCATTGTAATTTACAGAAGACGGATAATCCGTTCGACGCACTTAATTTCGTATGCGATTAGTTCCTTTTATATAATTCTCTGCACTTCATAGCAAGATAATGGAGAGAAGATGCAAGAAAAATGTATACTAAGAGAAACGCATGCTAAAGAAAATGATGCATTCAAATCTGTAATCGAGATACTTGAGCAGCAAAGATTCGTCTTAAAGTATAATAATACTTTGATAAAACTGTTATTATACATGAAACATTCATCGCAACGATCACTTGACTTTGCGAGGACTTTTATGGAGAAAATCCTAACGTTTTGTTTAATTCTTAATACGGACAAACAGCTCTGTCTCTCGTGAGTTGAGTCACCATTGCATCGTGTTGTTCAGATTCACGCCGCCTTATGCGCAAACTCGCGGACGCTTTCCGTGCACAATTTCGGAAACGTTAATTGGCGCGCAAAGAAGTGCGTTGAGCGATCTCTATCTCACTGATCGCAAGACAAAGCTGCATCTGGTAAATATAGGGGAAAGTTAGGACGCGAAACGTTTGGGCATTTAATTAACTGGATTACGTAATGCGGTACTGCACATAAGTAACTAAGCACAAAGCATATGCGAATAAATATCAATTGTGAAAGCAGCCGACTAGCTATCGCAGCATCTGGATTTAGAGAAGTGCCGGCGAACGAAAAGGATCTTTCGGGATGCATCGTGAAGGAATCCGCGCCATCATCGCTGGCAATCATCGATGCGATCGAAGTCCCTCGTCATCAACCGCGCCCGATTACCGTGTCATTAATTTCTCGCAATAATAACAATTAATATTCGCGACTTTATCTGATCGCTCGTTAGCATGATGAGCGTCCTCAGCCGGGACGTCGCTCGGGTGTCACGTGGCCTCGCAGAAATCATAAAAGTACATGCGAGATATTTTATTAAATGTTCTTCCCGGCTGACTCGTGCCGTAATGGGATTGTAATCTCGCGAGAGCTTACAATCACGCGCGTGTAATGTACTGCGCATCCGCATTAGCGGTCTATTTAGACGCCGAGCTGTCAACTCGGCGCGAGAAGCGTACTTAGTATTTACCTTGTCGCATGTTTATTGGCCATTTGCGATTTTCATACTTGAGATATATCTCGCGGCATGTCTAACTGCACGTCTGTCTGCGCGATACAATTCAAGCCGAGGCTTACGGCAAAACTTGCGACTGCAGCCTCGCGATGACGACGACGATGACGGCGAAGCCATTCGCCAGCATGGTGGCCGATGCACCTTCGACGCCCCCTCATTTTTTATTCACCTGACAGATCGAGCATCGTTCCGACACGGACGTGTCGCTGCCCGCCCACTCTTCCTACCCCGCTTTCCATCGCGACGCGTTTATAATACACAATCGCCACTTCCACGTTGCAAACGACGAGAAAGTCGCTCCGAGTCGCGCCATTAACAAGCTTTCGTTGCTTTAAAAAACGCGCCTCCCGTCCCCGATTCCCATCGGGCGCACATCTGGACCGTGCCGTAATCGGCCTCAGCATCATCGAGATTAATGTGCGCTCTCCGGATCTCTGTGATATCCGAATCCGCGGCTTATAAGGCACACCGAGTGTCGCCCTTGCGTGAGTTGGCCGACTCGGCTCCAAATGCTTCGGCGACCTTTTCCAGCATTGGAGTAACCGGATCAACTGCCGTGCAAGGATTTACATCCATTGAAGATTAACGTTTTAGTTGATCTTTAAATATTTAGCAGGACTTTGACGCAACTATTTCCTTAGATAGAACTGAGATATTGGTATATATTTATTATAAGATATATATGTGTATATAATAAATGTATACATAACGCAATACCGGTGAAAAACAGGGGCCTAGAAGAGGCACTTTATACGAGAGGTCTTTTTTTTTTCTTTCGCAGAGTATCATAATACACAGCGACGTCGTACAGATGCTTTCATAGCCGCGAATCGCGCCAATCATTTCTAGCGCGTAATAATACGCTTTGTGTTGCGAACTTGCGCAAGGATTTCGCCAAATGATGCCTGAAATATCGGAAACTTGACTGCGCACTTGTGTGCCTCATCCGAAAGGTTACACGTACACGCGCGTGAGCATATAATATCTCATCAGCGTACAACGGCGATTACTGATGCAATCATCCGAGCATTATTTTGTCTCCCACTGGGAACACAGGCAAGAGCGTATAGAATAATCAAATATAATTGCATCACCGCCGGCCGTTTACGCGCTTATCACGCAGTATGCATGTATCACATGATCGGTAAATCACACGCACACGGCCATCCTTCGCGATCTCGATGAACTATATAATTAAATCGGCATTAGCCGTGTTCCTCCAGCCTCCGGAGACTTAAATATTTGCCGCACGCAAGCTACGCTCGCGTAATCAGGATTCACCTGTCAACTTCCTGAGGAGGTGTTCCAACTGCAAGTTGCGACTCCGCGAACGCTGCGCGCTCGCAAGGTCAGATGGACGTCCTTTATCCTCGAGTGAGGCTCGCTAAGTTTCGAACGAGCGCGATCTCGAGAGAGGATCGTTTCCTCCGTATCCCGCACGTGGACCATTTCACGTGCGATTTGACATCGGGAGGGAGGAGGGGCCAAGGGGGACAGATTTCGACCGGCTGTAGTAATTGAGGATTAAACCGGTCCCGACGACCTGTCGATTTCCGGTGCCGTGCTTTTCGCACGAGCGAATCGCGAGACGAATGACGGTGCGCGTGGTTATTGATCGTCACTCGAAACGTCAACGATAAGCGCAGCTACTTCGACGCCAGGCACTCTGGTCTCTTTTTTCTGCATCGAACATAGACGGATAATCCTAGCTTCCTAAGGTGAGTCCCTTGCACTTCCCTTCTCGAGAAGAGAAATTCGCGCTGTTACGAATCTTCATCTTAACGCGTGTCGAGAGGTACCATCCTCTTTAACGTCGCACGATCGATCAGCCGGTCGGAATCAGTCGGTCCTCTTCCGGAACTGTCAAACACGTGACACGGGGATCATGGCGGAGCATGACAGCAGGTGTCCAGTCCTCTCAACATCGATGGAAAGCAACCGGTTGCGCGATTAACTCCTCGCGCTTAATGTTCGCTGTGTTCATTCACGCGATTGTTGGATCTTGCGCTCATCTGCTTCTCGTTTCTCCGTTCTACCAATCCCGTCTTTCTCCCGCTGCCGGCTTTCATTCACCCGCGCGCATTCTTCGGGATGCGCCAGGGCTGGTAGGCGCATCCGCGTGCAACCTTTCCTTTTCGACACGGCCTTAGAAACGGCCGACGTAATACGTGCCTCTAATGTTGCGACAACCAGCCGCCGTCAGATAGTTCTTATAAGGCCGCGGCTCGCGATGCGTTCCTCTGCCGGATGATATTTCGACGTGCCGAGTCCGCAGCGCGGTTGATGCATCGCGTCCCGCTGTTAGGATCCTTATCCGATCGGTCGCCATCTGTATTTGTTCCATCTGTTTCGCGTAAAAATGTTTTGTTAATTATTTTATAACACGATAACATCGCTATAAGGGAATCTAGGTAGTCTAATAATGCCTTGAAAACAAGAGGAAAATATTTTAAAGTTTTATCTCTGAATAATATATCTCCTTAATGATTCTGGGCAAAAAGTTTTCAAGAGTTTAGCATGAGATTTTGTTATTTGCTTTTCACGGAGCTAATGCCCTCCTTTTTAATCTATTTTTAAGAATATCTTGGCCGGAACGAAAATCGAAAACGCGGATTTCTTGCCATTATAATCCTGAATTATCCTGCCTCACTGAGGGTTAGCTTCGAAGTTCTTTATTCAGTTTTTTAATTTGTAATTGAAGCCTTTAGAAACGAAATTGATGCGTTTTTATCGACGACACGATCAGAGCGTTCGTTTATTCTTAAATCTCCATTTCAAGCGCGTCAAAAGTGTCAAAAGCCATCGGTGATATTTATCAGTTCGATGCATTCGCGAAACGAAAAGCAAACCAGTTATTAATATTATGTCACATCGTTAATAACGGCTCAATCCCAGCGATTTATTGTTCTTGATTTAAATCTGGGATTTCAAAATATCCACTGGCCCATCATCCCGCGTGATATAGGTTTATGTTAAATACACTATAAATACGTTCGCGGTTACTACATCGCCAGGAACGAGTGATTAATGAATTTTCTACATCGTGACGTGTCTCTATCTCAGCCGCGCCATAAAGTGACACTTGCAGTATTGATTATCCTTATTCCCTTTGCGGAACATTAATTGCTCGGAGCTAAGAGCCCATTAAAAATACCACTTTTGCGATCCATCAACTCGATCAGAGTAATCGTGTAATCGCAGTGACGCCGATGATGATCCTCGGTCTATTATTGAAGAGTAACGATGATTACTCGTCTCGTTAGCGTAAGATATAAAACGATCATTCGTATATCGCACCGTATGATTTTCATCAGGAAATTTATGCGAGATACTCCTCGCTTTGTCCCGTTACTCGATTTTTCAGACAACCGCCAATCCATATCCAACTTGCCGCTGAAAAAGAAGGCGAAACCGAGCATCATCGAGAGCCCCGAGGCTGTTCTCATGTTAATCGGCGCGAAGTCAAAAGTCGGTCGCACGCCGGCCTCATCTCTCACGGATTGTCAGAGTAATTTTCACGGAATCCTCGCGCCGCTGCCGAGAAAGCGTCGTGGGATGAAAGTAAAATTGAATTCGGCGTGCGACGTTACGTCTTCTCGCCTGCGGGCAGGCGCTCTCTTAGAGTGTTCGCGGTGGGTGCTTATATGTCAAGGTCGCCTTCAGCACACGCTGCCTCCTCCAACAGTGGCTCGGTCGGAATAAGTGCACACGGGAGATCATTACCGAGTGATTGCTCTCGGGATATCCAGGGACATGACTGCATAAATCAGAGTCGTCGGTTGTCATCACGGTCGACGTTGCCCGATTCGCCAGGAATCCGTCCGTCATCGAAGATAGAAGGGAATTTCGCTGTTTTCATTGCTATTATGCCATCAACGGAGCCCTTTTCGGGGCAGCGGTTGCCGCAACTACGGCATTTCGTCCGCTTTCCTCTAATGAATACTTCATGATTCACGATCCGTGATCCGTGCAATTCATGATCCGTGATCTATGACATTATGTCGTAAGAGACGCGCGAAACGACGATCGTCTCGCTTAATCACGCGAGAGCCTCCGGAAAAATCTAACGCCAGCTTTTTATGAGGCGGCATTAACAATAAGACGCATTTCATTGCGTTCATCATGCTTTCGGCGGGACATATTAAAGCCACCTGCCACACGGTCGCGCCTGCACGCGAGAATTTATCAGCAGCATAAAGTCGCGCTAAAACGCCGCCGTGACTGCTCAAAGAGCCGAGCGCGCGAGACTCGCTCGCGCGAATCGCTTAATCCGCCTTCATCGAATTATAAACTATAAATGAGAAGTTATTTGGAAACACCAATCACGGCATATATTATGTCACGCGTAAAATGAAAGAGCCTGAAACTCACGTTGGAGAAACGCTTGGTCATAAAACGAGAGATTATAGAGTAATTGTCCCTTTAGACATCTCGTATTTGTTGGCGCTACTAATAATTTGCTTCGCTTTATTTGTTATTTATCGTTTATTTATCTCGATACGCATAATCTGTCGTGACTGAGCGATCGCGCGGACCGATGCGAGGATGAAAAATCTACAACATCTACAACTGGCACATGCGGATCAGCATCGTGACGAGGAAGACTTTCTCCTCGGCGAGGGCGCGATGCTACGAAAGACGAGAGAAACAAACGTGCATACCTGGGAAGAATCGATACGGGCAATCGGTCGACCCGCTGGTCTAGTTATGGTTGCGCAATCGCATTGTCTGACTCAAGTCCGTCTTAGAACCATGAAGACTATTATCTGAAGATCGTAAGCAACTTGGAAAAGTATTCAAATCTTGAAAACTAGAATTTCACGGAGCAATGAATAGCAAACGATTGAAAAAAAGAAAAGAAAAACTGTCATTCATTATTCTAAAGAAAGGGTTTTGCTTCATTTTTCCGTGTTAAAAGAAGACAATGCGGCTTGATCTTCGCAGCCACTTTGTGGAACCGCGCGAGCGTGAGGAAGAGAACGTGCTCCACGAAGAGGATGCTCGAGGCTGCAGATCAGATCCTTTCGGCTATAATGGTAGATTCGCGGAGGCAGCCTTTAGATTCGCGTGGATATTTCTCACGGGGCAACTTCGTTTAATCGATACTTATCGACAAAAGGACGGATCAAGTAATACAATGGTCGAGAGATTTTTGTAAAGCTGCAAGGCAGCTATCATGCACTGTAACGAGGAAAGAAAATTAAATCGGTCGTAGAAATTAAAAGGAATTTAATTTCTAAATAAAGCAGCACGAGACTTAAAACAATCCGGTTCCAGAGGCATCCTATAGTAGTATCCTATTTATGTGAAACGCTCGTGTTGCGTTGATGCAATCGATCACGACGCGATTTTTAGAATAATCGCACAGTACTCGAAACAGCATTTATCCCTGCGTTTATCTAGGATCGTCAATCGCAAGCAGATTTGGCCGGGGCGTGATTTCGCCGCAGCGTGGGAGATCTACGATGATCGAGCCGGCGATTAGATATTTCGAGGTGCATCCAATCGTTGCATCCGCTGATTGCGAGACTCGTATGCAGATTCCCGCGCGGATATGTGCGACGTATGCGCTTGTAGAGGCGCAGAGATGAGTGCAGTTTCGTTCGGTACGCAGCACGAACGACAAGAATTAAAAAGGATTTGATCGGATCAAGGAGAAGGGAAACAGATTTCATCGTTTGAAATTCATGTCGTAGAAGACTAACGTTTTGGCCGGACATACTTTCGTTATTGCACGAATTCCTTTACTCCGCGGGATGAAATCATCTTGCGAAAGAGGAGAGACATCAGGATCGAGCCAAGGATACTCTCAGTTTAGCCAAAGGAAGAAAAAGGGGGAGAGAGGCTGACAGGTGCGAGCATCCTCTCTCGCGTCGCGCAATTTTGTACTATTATTCATGAAACGCGACATCGTCGCGACGAACTAGTGATTTAATCGTTTCGACCGCAGGTACACCTTGAATATGGAAAACGCCTTAGGAATAAATTAATTTCAAGGACCTCCCTCGCCGCTCCCGCGAGGGGGGGGGGAGAGCTCCGTAATTGCTGACGGCTGTTTAATTAACGCGGCGTCGTATTTCACGTCTCCCTTAATGCGCGTAAATCCCCGTAAATCGACGTATCGACTCGCGCGATTTCGCGCCAACGCGCTCATTAATCCGCGGGGTATTCCTTTTTCCTTTTCCGCGCGCGCTCTTCTCGAACATGCGCGACGCACGCGGTGCTTCCGAACGCAGTAACGGATCTTGGCTCGGACGCTGGCGATGTCGTAATTCTCGTTTTTACAGCCGCAGCACGTCTCGCCCTAAAAGAGATGCGCGAGCATTTATCTTATTTAAAACGCGCGCACCTCTGCGAGAAATAGCGTGTCGCGCGTTTTGGATTAGCGTGCGCCGCGTTGCCGCGGGCCGCGGACTCGTCCCGCGCTATTTCTCAGCCGGAATTACGAAAATCTACTTTCTCGAGGATATTTTCGCGCGGAATAATTCACGCGGCGGTTCCGCCCGTACAAGACTCGCACGGGAACACGAGGCTGCGCGCGTCCCGATGCGATGAGAGAACACTCTCCTCCTCTTTGCGAGAACTTCCGCGATAAATTCCCGGAAATTTCCTTCGAGAATGTTTTGCTCACGTGGGAATTAAAAATGCTGTGTGATGTTGCGAAGAAGGGTACAGCCCTGACGAACGCGCAAATTTACGGGCCAAGATGCGATAGCGTTTATCGGTCGGCGTTTATCGTCCCACGCTGTTTCGTCATGCGACCGATATATTGCGTAATCTGCGTACGGCGCGCGGCTCGTCATTAAACACGCGTTTCGTATTATTTGTGTAATCGCGGACTTGGCGGACCGCGTTCATTCGCAGTGACATGCTGTTCAAATCGCCGACGAATTGATGCGAATTTTAACGAGCGGAGCAACCGCTGACACGGTCATGGCTTGATGGTCAGATATAAATTTTGATCAAAGAAGGAACACGTTGATTGATTTAAGCACGTTTATTTCGAGCAGCGTTTAATATAAACGTTGCCGTAGCGACAGCATTTCCTAATTAACACGACAGACGCTAATCGACTGTATCAGTTTCATAATGGTCTCCGCAAACGAAACTCGCTAAATTGCGAGAGAATACAAATAATAACTCGCATGAGATACGAGAATTATGGTATACATACAACGCCGATAAGTTCGATCTTGGACGCGACGAATTCGAGAATTTTGAGTCACCTTGAATCATACTGACTCTCAATTTACGCGTTTAACAGAGATAGCACGATAGATCGAATAGAAGCGAAGGAAAGATCGTCCAGGATCGAGCTCGCTCTCGTCTCAGGGACGCGAAGCGTCTCCAGCTTATAAGTACTTCATACTCTCCCTTATACTTGTACTCTTACATCTAAGTCGCACGTAAATTGTTTGTACTAACAACAATCGTCAGCCGCACGATTTCAGTCTGACTACCGCTGCAATCACTTCCGCAGATGGTCCTCCTCGGGATGCTTAGCGATGTACTCCAGGGCCTTCAGGATACCGATGGGCACCGGAGGCGGGGTCGGCAGATGGTCGCCCTTAGGCTGGAAACCATTCTCGTCAGCGATGTAGCCCAAACCGTAGGATTTGCCGTCGTGGTCGGAATAGCTGAAAGATCCCTGAACGTGAAGAGCGTCCTCAGTAGGGGAGATCCTGACAACCTCGCCCTGTTCCTGTGCCTGAATGCCGTTTCCAGTCTGGTAGTTGTAGCTGTATGAACCGTCCGGGTATGGTCCATCGAAGTTCGAAGCTAAGATAGGAATTGGCTCGTTCTGCCTTGGTTGTGCAGCAAGTGCGGCCGCCGCGAGCACGCAGAAAGATACAATCGTCTGAAAACAACGTTGCATTTAATTAGAACCAAAGGATATTTTTTCTATCTAGTCTATCTAGTCTTTAAGATAACGCGTCGGAATCATATCGCGTACACGTATACATACGTACGCGCGTGCGTATTTTATTACAGCGGATATCTGTGATTCAAAATCGCTGCGAGATACTTTTATTATTGCAATTTAGAGAAAATTGGAGAGAAAATTCGATGTTGTAGACTCGAGAATACGCGCATAATAATATCTCGTTTCAATTAAACGAACAGCGTTCAATGCTTCGAGTAATATTTTAAAACTGTTACAGGAAGCGTAAAGGGACAACGATGAGAGCAAATTGGTTTAAAATCTCCTATTAATGTTGTACATTCTAAAGTGAATGAAGACTCACCAGAGCGTTCATGATGCTGATCACGACTGTTGGTCTCGTTATAAAATCAGATTTGAAGAAGCGCCTTTTATATAGCGTCTTGCCGAAACCTTGCGAGATGCGAGGATCTCCCTCTCATTGATAGATTTCTGGCCAGCACGGTTGACACACGTGACTATTGCAACACTTTCGACGAAGTTGACAGTGTAAGGCAAGGATGTCATAAGCAAAAATGGCATAATGCCTGCCGGTGTGATATTTGTGTTCTCTCAATATTCATCGATTTATACGAAAATTGAATAAAAACACCAATGGCAGAGCAACGATTTTCCTTCTTCTCAAATCATTAGACATCTACACAATCCTATGCACAATCCTATGCAGTTTTCATTATAATTGACGATGCAGCAGACAAATAATTTTTCGATTATCCGGTAAAGATTTTCGATTTCTGTTTACTTTGATCGAAATTCCTGTATGTCCTTTACCCAATTTGCCCTCGGTAAGCACGTACGGTATGCTTTTGCTCGAGGCTAACAAAATGTAAGGTCGGCCTAGGCAGGATAGCTGCGATACGCTTGTAGGCAAACTGAATATCCTGCTAGTGAAAATTAATTAAAAATCACAAGAGAGAAAATTATAAGACATTAATGCAAGAGACTGAGATAAATTTAAAAAATTAAGAAATTACTGGAAAACACGAAGCATAAGAAATGCGTATAATCTCGAGGAGCGCCTAAAAGTCAGTTGCATTGTGCGGGTATCACCATGTAAAATGTTATAAGTGATAAGGCAAATATTATGCGGCAAACACATCCATGAAACAGAGGATTATCCCATGCGTGTCAAGAGATGAATAAAAATTCTCTCAGCTAAGACGATCGTAAATTTTCAGTGTCGGTGGTCGGTAGCAAAGGACCACCTAATACGACACGCGTGTTCGCCGCATTCCATTAACCCGATGATCTTGTTATGTGAATTTCCGTTTGTTCCGCGCGCTGAATTATAAATTCAGCTGACTTGTAAGAAATTCACGGAGTGAATTGCGCCCTTGGTGGGCGCAACGCAAACCGAATACGCTAAACGAATATGTCCATTTATCATTTATGCCGCGTGACAGAACGATAGCGCGAACTATCGCTTCTCGGCTGAATTCCTGTTGTTTTCCAAACAGGCGAATAATTGAAGATCCAATCTGCACGCTTTCCCGGACTCTCGGAGGGAAGTCGAGATTTCACTCTTTTTCGTTTTCTGATAATCTCTCGATCACACCTGCTTTATTAGAACTCGTCCCGGAAGATTCATTATTCCGCTTGATTTTATTAAAAAATCCACATAATCCGCATAAATGCATTCACCGTTCTGCGCGCAGTGTTCCGATTCAGCATCCATCGCGCCAAGCGCTGTGTAACATGAAATTGTTTAAATATCACGATAAATACCGGATTACTTGCGTAATCTGATTTAAATGCCGGTCTTTCACCGGGGAATCATTTAGGGGATGACGAAACGCTCACGATTCGTTTCATCAATCGCGTCCTCCTCCCTCCTCTCTCCCCACTCCCCACCCTCGTCCTCACCGCTTTTTTTCTCGGATAAATTTCTAATGCGCACCTACAATTCGGTAGCGCTTTATTAATGTCCCGGGAGGGAGGAGAGAAGAGACGGCAGGGATAGGGGAAGAGAGGAAGAAAGGGGAAAGAGGTCATGAGCCGCGAAAGACGCGCGTTGCCACGGAGCGCATCCTTCAGGCCATCTGGCAGTCTGGTACCTGGAGTTCTTCTCTGAGCATACCTGGATGCCTGGCACGCGAAAACGAAAGTCTTTGATGAAACCGATTCGCACACGTGCGCGAGTGCGAGGTACGAATTCGGTGATAGAGGTCAATGTCTCCTTTTAAACGGTGCATTCTGGGATGCGCTCGCTACATCGAACGCGTCATCCTATAATGGACGTTGTAGGACATTTGAGGAAAAAGCGGGAGATTCTGAGTTGCTCAACTGATCGAATCGGTTCTAACTTGTCGCTTCGTACATTGGTATATATATATATCTGGGTGTACAGAAATGCCGTGTATCCGCTCCCAATTCTTATCGGGATTCGTAGCAAAGTGGTGGAAAGCTAATCCACTGTTCAATTCCCCAATCTGAAGGACCGGTGTGCCTCAGGTTCTTTATCTTTTCTGCCACATTGGAATGTACTTGGCGAATATTCCTCGACGCAATTTAGCCGAAGGTTAAAGTAATTTTGCTTCTGTAAACAGGTGTCATCGTTTTTTCGTAACTTTGAAAGTTTCAGCATTAAGATATCTCATGGTATAATTATGTTTCGATCCCTTCAAGCGAAATCTACGGAATGAACGAGAAAAGAAATAAAGTCGACCCTCATAATATTATCTTAATATCGGCTATCCTTGAGGTCTCTATAATTTATGAGAGTTTCAAGGTTTTCAATTGCTTGTGATTCTGGAATTACCGGATCTCAATCGGATCTCTTAGATGGAGTTATCTCCGAATTGATCACCGATTGAAACCGATTCGTTCGGGATCGAAGCGGGCACGGAAACTGACGCGAGGATAATCGCGTGATTTTTATTCTCCGCGCGAACGCCTTTACCCGAAATATCGAGATTTTGAGTTCCCTATTACGATTTTATGGCGCCTCCGAGAAATTCTCGGTGTCTATTTCGTCATTCGTAATTACAAATATTAGCGTCGCATTTAAATGCAAATTTAACAATCGAAACAGTCAATATTATCTGCTAAGGCGACATAAAGCAGATTTGCTCTGCCTTTCCGCTTTAAATATGTAGCCGTGAAATAGACATGAATAATCACGCGCATTAATTAGACATAATTTATCGAGATATTTACGAGATATTTATCGTCATTTTAGCTCCGCGAAATTTGCAACGGAAATATATCATTTTGTGTCCTCTAGCTGATCTCGCGCAGAATTTCTCACCAGTACCTCTCACCATACCGTCGATAAAGCAGAATTGGGACTTGTGGTTGGGGCCTTATGTTTCAAATTTGAGGTAAACAGCGAAAGAGAATGAAATAAAATTCACGCGGCAAACGTTCCGCTTTAATTTTTAAACCGCGTGGTCCGCGGTACTTCTTATCCCTTCGAAGGAACTGAATACTGCTGACGATCTCGACCGTTAATATTAACAAGAAATTATATTCGCACGATCAACTGAATATTAACGATTGATCGTACACAAAGTAAGTGAAAGGCATCATAGATCGCGCCACGAATGGAAAACATTGCGTTAACGTTGATCAAATAATTGTTCCATACACGAGCAGATCTACAATTGCTTCTCTCTCTCTCTCTCTCTCTCTCTCTCTCTCTCTCTCTTTCTCACAAAGTCATCGTCGTCGTGAAATAGTCGTAAAAGGCATACCGCGAAGAGAGCACGGCTTTCAAAGAGGAAAATCCATGAGCGAGGCAACGCAAAGAAGCTTTTCCGAATGACGGATCGTAAATGCAGGATTGTTTCTAGAAAGCAAGCTCGAGAGAGAAGAATTCTATTCCTCGAATAGAAAACATCCTTTCAAACCAGCAGCAGACCTCCTTCTGCTTTTCCTCTCGATAATATCCAAGGGGAATATTCTTTTCACGCGCTCGTTGCGCTTCTCGCATCTGCGGCGACGCAGCTTCAGAGACGCGAGACGCAAGAATGGGCGCCGGATCCAAATCAGCCGGGATATTCAGATAAGAAGAGACCTTTTCGCGCGGCGATTAATTGCCTCCTGCGAACGGCCTTTATCCCGCCTAATTCTCGGCAATTTTGTGAAATACCATTTTTCATGACGGTAGCCGCGCGTGCGTGTCCGGCTAATACACGCGCACGCTGTCTACAAGCTGTAAAATACAGGTGATGAATTGTCATAAGCTGTTGTCCGCGGCTCTTTAATCACCGACTGCGTAACATTCCGTCGAAGTAACGCAAGTGAGTTTGGCTCATCTGGCCGCGTGAAAGTAAAAATGCGGTGCGTAGTATTTAGGTTGGCGAGAGACGTCCTCCTTCTTCTTCTCCTCGATCATCCTTCTTGCCCCCCTTGCCGTGGTATGTACACGAATTACGACCCGTCTTGTTCCATTACGAACAGAGGTGGGACCTCCCCTGCGAAATGTATCGGTCGGTTGTAATTAATTGGCCGTCTTGCGACGATTCAGCATGATCATTTCTCGATGGTAATTACGTATCGCGTGACGGATCGCGTACACGAGATACTGAAGCATATAATCGTTATGACGTATAGCATACACCGCGAGATTGTTATATTGATAACGGTGATATCGCTGCGCTTTCCTCAAACTTGTCGCTTTGCGAGATCCGGCTTCAAGTCACGCGCTCAAGAATTTTAATGAAAAATAAAATTGATAAAAGCGAATGTCTGTCTATCAGCTGAAATTTGGTACGTGATTAATGCCGAAGTCGTTACGCCGTTCATCCGCGCCATGTCGGGACGATTACAAGTGCGGCAGATTAATTTAACGAGTGCGCACGCTGGAAATTTAATTTGACAAGATAAGACTAAGGAGGACACAAAGGCTGAATTGGCAATTAATTTGAGAATTAGAAACCCATGTACGACTTCAATTTCATTACGAAACACATTGCGAGGCTAGGACTTATTGGGACTCATTATGGGCTGACGATATCCGCTCGCGGCGGATTCTGACCTTCACTCGCTCCATCGAGATTGGCATAGCTTTCAGATTTTGGACTTAAATAAATTTATATTATACAATCTTGAGATTTTTGATTTTAAACCCTCGTTGATTGTAACACGTGTCGTGCGCGACGAGCGCGAGAATGACAAATGTCTCCAACGTCGCGTCTCGTGTACGACAATCTCAAGCATAAATAACGGCGAATCGAAAATAAATTAGAAACGCGCAAGATAAATTACAAATATACGCGATGTTAGATAAGACTGGGATGTAGATTCCCTCGCCAATCTTCTTTCCACCGACCTTCAATTTTATTCGGCGACGAAACGTCTCTCGCGTCACTGCCGCGTTTACGACTTGATCGCAGAAGATCCACAATCTGGATACACAATTTTGTTGATGTTAGAGCTGTCCAGCTCCATCAAGGCAGTCTGTAACATGACATTTAATTGCTTTTTACTTTTTTCGTATAGTCTCCGCATATTTCTTGTGGGAACAGTTCTTGTTTCTTGCAGCGATACAAAATTCCGAAATTTCACGCAAGAGCGTATATGCTCTGAACATAAATAAATGCCCATTACTAAATAATATCGTTAATTTCATGATACCGTTGGTGTGCACAAGCTTTGATTTAATTCTTTATTTAATTATATTAATTATATTAATATTTTATTTATTTCTTTTTTATTTAATTAATTTAATTATATTAATTTAATTATGGATAAATGTCATCTTTCTTAAATGAGCGTCCAGGGAACCCTTTTTTAACTCTTATTATTCAATTTTTTCTGCTATATTTACATGCAACCTTTCGATTTCGTTTTATTGCATCGTGAAGTAATCGTGAAATTTTATTTTGGAACGTTGAATAAGCTTTTAAATAATAATGCGATACGGTTAATAACGAAAATATCGACATGAAATATCAGATTCCGAATGAAAAATATTAAACGGACGTATTTTCCCATGTATCAGGGCAATCGTCATTCCCAATAAAATAAAGTTTCTTTGTGTGTGTGTGTGTGTGTGTGTGTGTGTGTGTGTGTGTGTATGTGTATACTAGGTTTGTATACGATTAGGCCGATTTTTCCTGCTACACGGGCCAACTTATTTTGTCGCTCAACCATCCGCTGAGAAAATGGAATAATGCCGTTCGGCATAAGCAATCTGCAAACAGAGACCAGGCATGTTCACGTTTGCTGGCAACGCGTTTGGCAAACCTAATGATCGTTGTTCCATTAGCATCGAACGTGGGCCGATACCTACCTGCTCGCATGAGAAAATTAGCAGCACTTACATCGATCGTCTTACGACACGAGCGAAGACAATCCGCGACGAGATGCCCGCCGAAGAGATACTTTCAGAAAAGCCGGCTCAATGAGGAGTCACGCGTGGCAATTTGACGATTAATAATCCGAGATCGACATATCTCGTCGTGATCCATGTGTTTCAGTAAAAGCAAATCCGATTATGGATATCAACCGCAATCGGCACCTTGCCGACGCCGCTTTTAACATATCATGAATATATGGATTCTCCGATGCTCATGGAATGTCCTTTAACACAGATATCTATCTCCTTTTTTTATACCTCAGGGATGTGTTCATCATCGTTGACTGCAGTTTTGTGGAAAAATAATTCCGACGTGACTTCATTCGCTTTTAGCGGATGTGTCCTTTTTTTCTCCGCATTTCTGCGAAACTCGTGTATAATCAAGGGCTTTTCTCCGGCTCAGATTTCCCAGAAATTTATCGGAGCGATTCTTTTCATTTGATTCCACTTGAGAGCTCACGCAGCAACGCTTAGCGAAGAACGCGACGTTGCGCGAAATTTCCGTTTGAAATGGAATATAATTAGCGTGTTACGTGGAATATAGATTCTAAGATTCCGACTCTTATGAAAAGTTGATTTCTTGCAGGAGAAACATGTTATCTTATTTCGGTCTTGTTTGAAACATGAAATTTGAAATTGTCTATCTTAAATATCTTTCTTGAACGATTATCATTGATCTACAGTAAGTTAAGCACAATACTTGTTTCGAGAATTCCAAAAATAACAGTTTATTTTATACTTTTTAACAACTTTATATTTTCATAATAGTGAATTTTTATAATAATTACAATAATGATCAATAAATATATATCGCGATGATTAAATTTTTGTATATATACATGAATATCTTAATGACAAAGCGGAATCTTTGTCTGCGTGAAAAACACGTTATTAATATACGAATAACAAATAATTTAAATCCGAATAGAGTTTTATAAAGATCCATTCCTTCGTATGAAAAACGCATGCAATCAATAAACGAAGGATCTGATTTCAATATATTGCCATTCTCTGCATCATAAATTTGTCTGGATAATCGGGATTTAAAAATATCTTACACGCATGCTGATCAAAACGCGCCAATGCCATATCAGATTTATATGTTCTCTCATCGCTAAGCGTTACGCGGATTACAGACAAGCTGCAAAAAATAATAAAAACCATTTCTAAACTTAAAAATAGGACAATGATCCGTAATAAAGATTGTTAGAATTCCCAATTGCGTATGTTCAAAGGAATAACTTCACGCGGCGTATCTGAGTTCTAAAATGGCACCGTGAGTAATCCTATAAACAAAAAACTCATAGTCCTTCAAAACATGCCAGTGTGGAGAACGTGCATAAGCAACAGTCTTAAAGCATGAAACGGAATCAGGATGAAGTAGTAGATTGAACTTAACTTTTTAAGTGGAAAGTCATGCAGTAGCGGAATTAAAACGAACACCGCATCGTTTTGCTGCGCAAAACAGTGATCAGTTTCGGAAACTGCACCGGCTCGTAATAGTCCTCGCATCGAGGCAACTGACTTTGAAATCGATGTTGTTGTATGGCTCATGAGAAATCGATTAATCATTCGCTGCGATTCGCGCATGTTTCTATTCGTTGCGAATATAATCCCGTTTTAGCATACCATAAATCGACCTCGCTAAATTCAGATGCCGACCTTTTACGGTTTTAGACATCGTCATGACCTCAGGTTTGAAGTCCTGCCGCGGAGACCAGCTCTTGCACGCGTGTGCGTGCGCGCGCGTCCGGCTCATCCGCAAAATTCGGATGTATGCTACGGCTCATCGGAGTGGAGAGAGTGGACAAGGGGCCCCAGGGGATAGGGGGAGGGGACTAAATAAGGTATTACCTTACCAGAAGGTCCCCGAATCTTCGGATGGATATATAAAGCGGAAGGTGTGCACGGGATGTTAAGTCAGTGCAGTGAGAAGCTTCCGAGCGACAGCTAAGAAAAGTATTATATTATTTTCAACATGAATCGATTGGTGAGTTCGAGTTTCTGTGTAAATAGGAGACATTATGTAACACGCAGTGCCGGGGGATATCTGTAAATGTGGTCCCGATCTGCGATTTTTTCTTGTAAATAGAGTGCTTAGATCAACGCGAGCAATTGCTCTCGGAATAGTGTAAATCTTTAAAATCTTGTTGTTAGTTAGAGAGCACAAATATTCTTCAAGATTTTATAATTATTTAATATAAAAATTGATACGATGAATGATCCGTATGATTAATCCGTTTTCTAGATTTAATGTTATTTATGTTATTCCTTTCTTATGAAAATATTCTTTCGAAGATATAAAATGACTTGAGATCGGCGATAAAGAGCATGAAAAGTATCAAAGTTCTATTACATATATTTATATTAATTAACAAATTCAGTAATTGATTTTTTATTGATAATTAATTTTACTATATTGCATTGGATTCATACTGCAGATTAATCCAATAGAAACGTAATCAATCAACGCGAATCTCGCGTAAATTACGTAAACAGTATGGAATGCCAAAATATTTTTAGAGAAAGAGAACTTACGCAAATCACCTTTTATCAAATCATGCACCGCGGGATGAGACCGAGATTATCGTCAATTATACCGAGCGTATATTACGTTTCGGCTAATTCCGACACTTATTTGATTCTATTGCTCGCGTTAATTGGTTATCTCAAAATATTGAGTTACCCTGCCCATGATGCGTCGAGCAATCTCAAAGAGGTTCGGATTTACTGATGTGAAATTTACTCTGCATAATACAAAAGACCATTCTAAAATCGTCTTCGCAGGTAATTGTCCTGTGCGCCCTCGTGGCAGTGGCAGTAGCCGCCCCCGCAAGCAATACCAGCCCAATCCCCATTCTCAGGCAAGCTCTGAATGGCCCCAATCCTGACGGCACCTACAGCTACAGCTACGAAACCGCCAACGGCATCCAGGCTCAGGAAGAAGGCCATCTCAAGAACATAGGCACCGAGCAGGAAGCTTTGGAGGCGCAAGGCAGTTTCAGTTACACCGATAACGACGGCCAGGTCTACCAGATTACATACGTAGCCAATGAGAACGGATTCCAGCCGGAGGGTGCTCATCTGCCCACCGCGCCCCCGGTACCGCCACTGATTGAGAGAGCTCTGAGATACATCGCCGAGCACCCCGAGGAAAACGAAGAGCAATAAGGACACACGACGTGGCGAGACATATACACGGAGGACATAGGCGGATCGAAGGCAAGCCTCGGGGAAGCGATCGAGAGAAGCCTGGCGTGAATTCGATCGCAATCGAGATCAAGGATTGGATATCCGATCCTCGAGGCTCGGCCGTGATTATTTTTGTATTTATGCGCGCTCATCCTGAATCCTTATTTTTTTATACAACACTTATGTATATGGAGAAAAATCTGCTGTAAATAAATCTCATAGACATGCAAACCTCGTTATTTCGGCATTTATCCGGCGAATAATGGATAGACGGACCATAATGTCCGGGTTAATTGCCACGTTAGTGGCTGTTTACGATAGTTTCAACGAGAGGAGCGTTAACGAGGCAGTAATGCGTCGGGACGCTATAAACTTGCGAAAAGTTTGGTACGCAAATTTCTTCGTCGCATGGAGCGGCGTACCTTTCGAGAACTTATTTTTACGACCCATTACTTTACGCGCTGACGGCGCGTATCGCCGAATAGTCCCGATATCCATAATCAACATCTTGATATTAAAATCGGCATATCGATTCTATCCTTTGACATTTTGAGCGTCGTATTACGTCAAAATAAAAATCCTAAACATCATTCCGTAGACTGAATGGCAATAATTTAACTTGCGAAATAGCGCATTATTATTCAGATATATCAATGATTACGGAACGAAACAGAACAAACTTTTCCTTTTACATGATTGTGTATTATGATAATGCATGTGTATAAAAAATGAATTAATTTATATGGCAATCCATATCTCTGTTGTTGTATTGTATGCCGATTTTTCGAAAACAATATAATTCGCAATTAACGAATGAAGATTGCAGATTTGCTTAAGCCGAGGAGAAAGAAGAGAGATACAAAAATAAAATGCGTTCGTGTTGAGAATATTCACTTACGCCGCTAAGCATCGATTTCGGTTCCGATTTTCGAAAAAAACGCCAATGGCCAGAGGACAAAAGTATTTATGGAATAAAAAAAAACCTTTATATTTCAAGAATATTTTTTCTATCTGTCTTCTCGACAAGGACATCACGCGCTATTTAATGCACACGAGGAGAACGAATCGCTGTTCATTCTAGAGCGGAAATCATTCCTCAATCGGCATATCGATTATATAACTATCATGGAAGAAGCAGCGTAACCCTCAAGGTCCAGCCAAGCCATCGAGACAATAAGTCATGGGAATTTCTATAAAAATACAAATTTATTGGGCGTCATATTGTGCAAGGGTGGCAAGAGGGCTCGGGCAGTGATACGGAGGGTTGGCTAAGGTCGCTACTCTAATGACGCGCGTGCGTTCAGTTTCGTTTATTCGACGCTGCTAATCTGTACTGGCGATTGTCGCGGGGTACGGCGTTCTGCGTAGGGCTGTCCTTCTGGATCGGTTCCGGGGTGGTGGGCTGCTTCGCGATCCACTCGAGGGCACGCTGGATCGCCGGCGGGATGGGCGGAGGGGTTGGAATGTGAGTGCCAGACACCTGAGTGCCGAACTCGTCAGCGGTCCAGCTCATGGCGATGGGGGTGCCGTCCGGTGCGTTGTACTGGACGGAGCCCTGAATAAGCTGCGTCTCGTCGGCGGTGCCGGCATACTTGCGACTGCCGCTTTCCTGCTGGACGATGCCACCCTCCGTCTCGTAGGCGAAGGAGTAGTGACCGCGGGTGTCGCCGAGGTTACGCGAATAGCTCACGACCTTCTCCGGCTCTTGGAAGTATTGGCCGTGGACCAATCCGCACAGGGCTACTAACAACTGCAAGAGGAAACGTGGATGAATAACGTGATACTGTTGTTGTTATCCGATCGTTTATCTCGCGATATATGCGCGACGGTACACTTTTCGCGCGCGATTTACATCCCGTCGAGATTTATATGACGCGGGAACGGTTCGCATCTGCGCCTCGCTGAGATTCGCAAATCTCCTACGACTGGACCGAATCTCTCGGATAAGAGAAGTCCATTCTCGCGACTGTGAACGGCCTCTTGCGTCATGACCCACTGATTCCATCGAACGGCTTCTTGGTATCGGACGCTCGGAGTTAATTACGTCATCCCGGATGAATATAAGACGTTGACTCTAGAATTCGGCGAATCGGTGGCAGAATTCGTAATGAACACGTTAACTCTTCGGCAAAGGTCCGTGGTGCTAGATCTGCACCCATAAACCTCGAGGGCGCGAAGATTGCGATAAAAATAGAGTTTTATCTCCCGGATGTCTTAACGTGCAGATCTTCACGCAGGATAACGATGCTCGGAACAAGACCGCGTCGAGCAACGTTATCTCGATGAAACAGCGGCGATGATGCGATCAAGGAACCAAGGTGCGCGCCTTTAATCCTTGTAATGCTTGTCCCGTAAAGCCGCGGAGGATACCTTTCCCCGCGAAAGGTCAAGACAAAATAAATGTCTTGGTAGGTAGGTCACGATACGCTCATTGCGATCGCCAAGGGAACGGGACACTGCCATGCGCTAATGACGTTTTACGTTACTTGCGATCGCTTCGAAACGAGCGTAACTCTTTCCCATAATACAACGCCAGCATCCGGTGGCCGAGAGACCGATTGGTTTTGCGTCGGTTCGCTCGACATGCTCGTCAACGTTCACCGCACGGCGCGAGCAATTGCGTTTGGCGAGACTAAATGCATTTTTCTCTGTGATGAATTTCCGATGAATTCCAAACAGCAATGGCTCTAACCACAGACTGAATACAGGCTGAATATAAACACAACTCGTATAATCATAAAAAACTTAATCAAGAAAGTATTAAGATTAAAGTAACTCTGCTGTCAGATTGAGACTCTCTTATTTTCTTATCGCGTTGTCGCACTGCAAAATGAACGGCGATTTAAGATATTAGCATCTTCAAGGTAACGCGGGTCTCCTCTGAATTAAGGCTTGGTAGTGTTGTCACTACCCATTGCGATAGACACTCGAAGAATTACTTCAAGATATTTCAAGTAACACGTTCTTGAAGTAACATGTGCCACTTTCGATGACACGATGACGCGCGTGGTTCAACGCAAGGAATTGACAGAATTTATAATAACGTCATCGACTAATCCTTCATCGGAGATCGAACAGATGGCTCGGACCGGCTGGTAGACGCTTTGCTTTCTACGCGAGAAAGTAGACAATTAGAAAATGTACATATATATGCAAATCAACGATTCAGCTCGCGGGTCGTGGTCGACAGTTCTCAGTGCAAGACGCGCAACGATATTGTGTAAGTCTTATAAATTAAGTAGAGATTACGTAATTTAATGGATTATTGCGCAATGATCACTTCGCGTCGCATTATTATGGTGACGAATATATTCTTGTCGCATATGTCGCATACGTTAAATGCGTTAAATCATGGTACAATTGTTGGCGAACGTGTGTACGTGACTTCGATTCCAGCCTTACGATTCGAAGAAATTGATTATTACCTGTGCTTATCGCCGTGGAAATATATGGAATACGAGTAATATGGAAATATATGTGGAAATTGAATACGTTCTGCTTTTCGTGGAGGGCCGCCCGCAAGGAAAAATTATTGCGCGCGTTTTATCGACATTTTTATCGGGATGATTTATTACGGCTGCACGGTAAAATAACAAAAGTAGACTGTGGCACTAATAAATGGCTTTTATACAACAAACGAAATGCGCCGGTTAATAGCATTAACTTGAAATGCGCGTATTAACGATTAATCCGTGCGTTTCGAACTGGAGCTACTAATTAATCGTGTTTCATTAATCAGTCAAAAATCATTCTATCGGATGACACGCGCACTAGTGATACAAGAGTTAATCTGTCCTACTTTTGTCGTTAAACTTTAATCTAATGCTCGGTATTACGCGAGGAATGTGGAACGCGATTCATTATGTATATCTTATATCTATAATGTATAACGTGCAATTTACGTGTATTCCCCCGTGTTCTAGATACGTTAAGCTCGTAAAATTACAAAAGCACGATGGCGCATCATTTATCCGCGCTACACGTAAAAGCTTCTCCCGCGAAACTGTCCTGGCAAAATTATTACAGTATATATTTATGCATATGTTACGCGGAAGTTGCTCTGCCCTGTGTATTCGTTAAAAAATACTAATATCATCTCTGCGCTAAATATATCAATCTCTCGACACTCGAACAACGAGAAACAACGAGAGATCTGACTGCGACGATCGCAAGCGCGATTCGCAATCACCGAGCGAGTGATATATCGTTGGTCCGAAAGTGCATTAGATTAAATCCGTATTCCTCTTTAATCGTATTCGCCGTCTTAGAGAAAAAGTATTACCGATTCCCCCGTTTCACGTCGCGGTCCTCTTCGTCGCGATGTCATTCATCCGTGTTCTTTTGCAAGTCAAGTAGATTGCATCACGCTTCGACGATCCAGAAGTTAATCGCGAGAACGCGCAGGAAGATCGTACCGCTAAACTTCATCAGGGCCTTCAGAGAAAGCTCCGACGAGCACACACTTACCAGGGCACGCATACTGCCGGCTCGACGACGATCACGCGTTTACACGATTACGATGCACGCGGCCGAGAAAGCTGCGGGACGCGGGATAGCAGTACAGCGCGTTCAAACGGAATCGACGACGTTGGCGAGGAAGCAGGCTGGCAGACGATGGATAAGCAGGCACCACAAGTAGCAGCGTCACATGTAGAGCGTCGTTCGCCTCTCTCGATGGTTGCCGGCGTGAAGTTTGCGAGCAACTCTTGGACCGTTGGGGGCAGAGCCGACCTTTATACCGGCGGACTCCACGAAGCGGAGATACCAGCCTTTACATAACCCGGGAAAGTTTATTTCGGCGCGACCGCGTTGCTCTCCCTCTAGAGTGCTAGAATCGGGAGCACGGCGCCGGTGCACCCCCGCTTCGAACGGCACCACCTTCGGCCTCCATCTATGCCGTCTTATGCATCTACACCGGGATTGTTCGAGCGAGCTGTTAGAGCAATTAGCCGCGAGCGTGATACCGCGTGCGAGATTTTCCTCCGCGCGGCTCCACGCGGCGATGTCGACTGTGTTTGTGTTCCTTACAGTTTTCGTCCTTACGTAATGACGCACGAGGCGACTGCATCTTACCCAATCCATGCGCTCGGGCGACTCTGCGACTTCTCCTTTTTCCATTCCCGCGGTGAATCGACCGCGATCATCACGAACAGCTCCGAGATCATCCTCCGGCCTCGAGTCGCGAGATAGATGCATCGGGTAAGAGAGAGAGGCAGATGCTGGGCCGCCTTTTTAGGAAAGAGATCCGATTTGATCTCGTAACGTGTTGATCCCGTAATGTGCTGCTTTTCATCTCGATTGAATATATCGAAATAGCTGTCTCATATCTTTAAATGATATATGGACACGCGAATTATTTTATTTCTTTACAACGATAATATGTGTATCATAAAACACGTCTTCTATAATTAGAATTAAAGAAGCAAGGAGCAGAAGATTAGAAATTAATGGTTGGTTGGCTGATCTCCGAGTTAGCTGGAAACGCGACTATATGCTAAATAGATATGATTTAGCGAGCAACGGAATGATTTCATTAACGTTTTATGATCCTACGACATAGTTCATCCATGCGGAATTGGTTGACGTATTTACGAGACACAAGTAGCATCATTCCTCGCTACGTTCAAAGATCCCATGAAGAAATGTCTATGAAAAAACCTGACAGTTGTCGCGATACGTACAATTCCTCAGAGGGAAATTGAAAATCGGAGAAGTAAAATTTATTCCTGCTAAATGACGCAAGCATTGCGTCGCTTGTCCGACTATTAGCATATAAACCTTGCAATAAATAAAATCGCGAGTTTCAAATGAGAGTCGTAATCTCGATTCGATCATCTTGTTGTCAGATGGGTGCGTTCACCGGTCTAGACAGTGATGCTGGGATCAGGCATTTCGAGGAAGTATCTACGTGGGTTTTAATGTCAAATGCAAACGAACGCGCGCACGATGTTCCATCATAAAAGCCAACGTCGTTGGTCGGACGTCGCGATCTGAAAATTTCAGCGGTTTCGCTAACGCATTGGCGTACGCGCAAAAATTGAGCAATAACTATTTCTAATGCGACCCTGACCATCACGTGCCTCTAGAACCATCTCCGTTTCACCTTCCCGTTGTTGTTTACGCCGCCGTTGGCAGCGATCTTCCCCATAATTTCATCCGTGATTGCGACATTACGACGATATCGATCGAAGGTTCTATGACGGAATCGTTGGCTCTATCGGTCGATGATTCATGGCCGCTATCGAATTGCCGGCGTTTTACCGGAGGAACGCCGATTGCAACGGCATTGGATCGCCGTTGAAATTTTTAACGCGCGGCTGGGATAGCCGCGCGGATTATTTCCCTTACGGGGCAGAGGAAAAAGGTTACGCTCAATTGTACCTGTTACTTGCAGCAGGATAACATGGTGCTGGCGTGTTAAGCATCCGTTAGCCGGTCTTCCGTGGGAATTGAAACCAACCAGCCATCAAGCTGGTCCTTGGCCCAGTGATCCTACCGCCGTATTACGTGCCCGCGCTCGCGCTGGGCGCGCGTGTACGCGGTGGCATTACGTGATGATTAATATTTATCGCGAAAACAGGATCGCAGTGAAAGGAAGCGGAACCTTCGTCGTTAAACGGCCTCTCCGAATAGGATTGTAGATAATAAAGACGTCCGATTATTCTCTGTTATTTGCATTCTTCCACGCACTCGCACAATTACAGCTTGCACATATACACCCGAGGAGTTTGTGGATAATGGGAATTATCCGCATACGGTTGTGCTGTCTTTTAAATATATCTGCAAGACGTCTTTTCTCGCGTACATGAGCTTTAGATTTATCGGGTAATAAACGTTGCTGCACTCGGTTACGATTAAATTAGATATCGCTTTCGTTTGATGCGTATACAGAAATGACAGAATCCGGCCGAAGCTGGATATTTCTGTTCTTCGTGTAATTTAAGGTGCTCGATGCGACACGTTGTAGTTTTTCGTTATGTATATGTGTGCATGTGTGTTATTTATTATTTATTTATCATAAAATTTCATTTGGGATACTCGAAATTAATCGAAAGACTTTGAGTCTGTCGGATTTTCAGATATCTATACATCTGTTTAAAACTTCCTAGTTATTTCTTATATCTATTAACCATGAAACTTGTGCAGAAAATTCAGCATGAAAAAAAATAATATCAGTTTTATAAACAAAAGATATAATCTAAAAAATATAAACGAAGAATTGCGAAACTTATTATTATTCTAACCACATATTCGATCAATTTTGAGATCTCTCTCTCTCTCTCTCTTTTCCTCCCTCTTCCGTGGATACTGCCGTCCGAAAGCACGGCAGTAGATACGGGTATCACTGAACAGGCAAACGTACGACGTACGTCTGGTTGTCTACGTTTAGGCTAAAAGCGATAATTCGATCACTAGCGTTTCACGATTTCAGTGAATTAAATAACTGAGGAAAAGTTAGAGTCGCTTGTTGATTTGATCAGGAATATAATTACTTAATTCGCATTTAAATTAATTTCGTTCAGAAGTCAATATCTTTCGCGAGAGATTCACGATAAGATAAGCAAATTACTATATATCTCTAGCTAGATAGAGGCGGATGAATTTTACAATATTGGTTCAGAATTTGAAAACGAAAAAGAATTACGAGGCCTTCAGTCGCCCATATCGACAGTTGGTTGCTCATGTTAGTACAACGATACGATATCATTCTTAATCGATACGGTAATATATCTCTGAGATATATCACGAATTCCCACATTTTTATTCGTAATGCGGTAGACGGGCGCGCGAAATAAAATCTCAGATATTTGTTATTTGTCGTTTTCATGTTTGGGAACGAACAATTTTCCTACTGCGGATTATTTAATATCGATTTAATCCGCTTATATTGGCAATGAAAGGTCAATGTAATTTGTTTAGCCTGTCAATTGATCATATCGTTTTATCTGTCTACGCAATCATTAAACGCATCATTAAGCGCCACTTCATTAGACCCGCTAACGCACAGTTGTAATTTGCTGTTAATGATTTCCAAGTCCCATAAAACTAGAATCAATCTTTGGATTACCCATTCGTCTATCTGTCTATTCGCGCCCGTCTCTCTTCCTCTCTCTCTCTCTCCCTCTCTCTCTCTCTCTTTCTATCTCTCTCTCTCTCTCTCTCTCTTTCTCTGTTTGTATGATCGAATGTGCATCGATACTCTTCTCCCTACTCGGCGAAATATCCAGCGAGACGCTAGTCATGAGAGAGAGGCATACATCCAGAAGAGGATATCACGGCTCCCCCGCCAGAACCGACCGAGTTGTACGAGTCATGTGATTCGGGTCCGAGTCTCGCAACTCTATGCACGCATCGCGAATCACGCGCGTACAACGTCGCTGACGCCGTGACGTCGCCGTGTCACACTGTGCATGCGAGTGTGGGTGTGTGTGCGCGAGTCAAGATCATCGTCAACGCTCGCGAAGCGCATACGAATCCGGATCGGCACGCGAAACGCGCGCGGACAACGTCTGGAGACCGATCCCACGCGTGCGATTTCTACGCTCGGCTCCGCTCGGCTCCGCTCCGGGACACTGCGGATGAACGAGGCGAAAGGCGCGTTATGCCACGCCATCCGCGATAATATAATATACACGTGTACGCTCGTGCGAGCGCACGCGTGTATGCGTCCACGCGCGCGCGCGCGCGCGCCTGTGTATGTGTGTGAGTGTGCATGGATGGATCTCGTTATCATTCGAGTGATAGGCGGATGACTCTCGCTCGGCTGTGTTGGAACGCGCCAGAATCGCTCAAGGTACGCCGTCTGGTCTGACAGGTAACGCTCTTCGGCGCGACACGTGATGCGACACGGTAGAGCGTCACCGGATGCCATTCACCAGCGGCGATATGCACTCCGGGAAGCGCGCTTCTCTCGTTGGAAACACGCATAGTTCTTGCACAGTATTGACTCGCGTACAATGTCCAGTTTTTGAAAAATTTCTGTCACGCGGAGTAAACTGGATGATATTGGTCTGACCTCGATCAGCGCGCATAGAAATAACCGTGCAGCGTAATCAAGCTGGAACAGATGTCTGTAGAAAGATACATCGTTCTTCCCGTAACGACGATAGCGATTAGTTTTATGATAGCATTCGGTGATACATCAGCGCGCGTCGCTGTGAGAAAAAATAAATAATTTGGAGATCGAGAGTAATCCTGCTGGAATATTTTGATGAATGCGAGCGTATAAGAGCAAATTACGCGATCGTTTGACCAGCGGTTGGCGTATCAATCGCTTAAGTATGTACTTCAAGGAATACCGCAGGAGACGCCTTTGCCGAGTGCAAGAGTTTTCTAATAAATCATGTCAGACGATGGTCGTACACACTTGCGGCGACGCTATCTCTAGCTATCAGAATGTCGTAAAGAGTCGCGCGACGATAGTCGTTCGGATCTGCGAGAAATACAATCGTGCCACCTTTTTCTCTCTTCTTTCCAAGCAGACGAAAACTGTTTTAACTAAAGCACAAGCTGCGTAGGGAGGCACAACGGAATAAAATTAAATCTATCCTGTCAAGCAGGTAAACGAAAAATATTCAGATATTATCTGCGAAAGGCAAACAAGAGAGACTGAAAACAGATCTGGAAGAGAAACTGGAGCTCTTTGCTTTAAAATATTATTACGTATAGTCCTCTCTTGAATGCCTGCTTTTCTAAAATGCTGCTTTACCTTGTTTCTCATGTAGATACAACTCGTTTTGATTCTCGCGAGTGAATTATTAGTCAGGATATTCAAATCGTCGGGTCTGCGACTTTGAAATTGAGATTCACCGCAGGATGGCATCTAGTATATCCGACAATTTATGTTAATCGCATGAATATTATCGCAGGAACTCTTTGCTATTCAGAGCTGTCTCTATCGGCGAGCGAATTACACGCAATACCGTACGCCCGATTGAAATTTAATATTTTCGTCGAAAATAGCGGAAGAGCACTCGTGGAATATTTAATCGCTTCGTCGGAAGCAGGAGGCAACCGCAGGTTCAGTATGCGCTTTGATCGTGTTACCTCATACGTAGCGATGCACGCACGTTCTTCCCGTTTAAATCCCACGAGTATTCTATCGCCCCGCCGTCTACTATCAGTTTCTCGATAAAATCAGCGTATTGAAATCGTCGTTCGATGTTCTCTTTCCATCGCAAGCTCATAGGACAGTCTTCATAGAAGAGCCGGGACTAATCTCCAGAATGTTACATTAGTAATTGTTACAATTAGTTAATAGTCTCAATTAGCTTTAAAACATCAGCAAGAATCAATCTGCTTCTCAATGTTCCTCTTTCCATGTGCACAGAGATCGTCATGCAATCATGGATACCGAGAGCAGCAACAACGACAGCGGCATCAGCGGCAGCATCAGTGATGAGTCGCGCAACAGTAACAGGTCCGTCTTGTCAAAGCGGACTGACACCGTCCAGAACAACTCCCTCGGCAGATCAATCGGTCGCGTGCATAGAATGAGCACGATGCTGGAGGAGGAGGATGACGCGTCCGACGACATGGATCCGGACGTGATCAAGATCGGGCATCATCAGCATCACGCGAGCCGCGCCGAGGACGACTGGTCCTCGGAGGAGAGAAGTCGCCTGCTGAATTCCGCCGGGCATAGAATCGTCATCGGTCGGGCGGATGCGGGGAATGCCGGAAGGATGATCAATCGCAATGCCGACAGTCCAGAGAACATTCAGAACGGGGATCAGCATCGGTGGTCGCCGCAGTCTCGACCGGCAGCCGACCAGGTCGAGTCTAGATCGACCTCCGGTCAAGACAACGAATGCCAGAATCCTGGCAGATTCTGCATTAGAAACATCGATCAGCCGCACGCCGCGAGGCATCATCATTGTCCCATGTGCACGCCGAGAGTTAGCAGCGTCGTGATGGAGGAATGTCAACAACAACACTGTTCCTGTTGCCACCGGTCGCCATCCAGTTGGGCCTCCGTCCTATACACCAACGGGAATCAGGCCCGCTCGTTCCCCGATACAATCTCGATCAAGTCCCTGACGTCGATCGGCCTGGGCTCTTCCGACGGCCGGAAGCTCACAATACGTAGAGTTCCCACTTCGCCGTCGGAGCTGCTTAACGTGGTACATCCGCCGCCGTAAGTGAGACACATTGCCTACGATCGTGCCTCGACGATTCCGAAGGAACGAAGGGATTGACGGATGAATCATGTCCTGCGGGCCGAATTTCGCTCGCGAGCCCGTACGATAGACCATGCGTCTGCCTGATCGTTCATTCTCTTCGAAATGTACCAGAGTCTCTATGAACGTATCGATTAAGCTGCGATCATTCTATTCGGTTCTTGGCTCACGTTTAGACTTTAAAATTCGCGGCAACAGAAACGTGAGTAATTCTTGACGGAGTAATTCTTGTATTCCTCGTTGAACCTGTCTTATTTTGCGGAATACTTGTTTTTGCCGAAAAAATTCCCTAGCTTCCAAGTCTATCGCCATTATCCACGTTATCATGTCAATAATCACCTGTCTTGATCAGATTAAAAAGGAGGAATAAGAAGCTGTTCGCCAGATGTTTCTCATGTATGAGCTAATGCTCGGCGTAAATATCCTAAACGGACAGAATCATATATACAACACATAAAAGTGAAGCTGTGTTCCGATGCAATCCTCAGTAGGAAGGATCTCTGAGAGTAACTTGGACGTGTGTTACAATTACTTCAGCGATTATCTTCGAACGATAAAGGCCGTGTGCGCGCGCGCGTTTCAAATCGTCTCTCGTCATTCGTTTATCTTAACGCGCGACTTAATTGCACATCAGTCGCAAATTCGTCATTTCGCTTCGCCGCATTGGTGCAATCTCGCATTGAACGCGGATGGTGATAAAGTTCCCGCAGATCTAATCATCAGAGATCAGCTGCATTGATAACCGATGGTTAATTAATCACGACGCCCTTTGCTTCCTTCTAGATCAAAGAGTCCTACCGAACAAAGGTAAAAAATGCAATTGCATGTCTTATAACTCAGCCGTCTACAAAGGAGCAAGGGTCAAGTCGATTGATCATCGATGTCTATGAAACTGGTCCTCGCAGATTTATCACAATCGCGCCGATCGACATCGCTGCTACTTTTAGAGCGAATAACTATTGCTTCAGGATTGTTTCGCGTGTGATTGCACGTGACGGCACGTCATATCGGATGTTGAATCAGACCGTGATCGAAATCGGTGTAATACTCTCGGTACAATTCTCGCCGGGTCTCAAACACGAGGTCTGCGGAGACGCTGCAGAAACGCGCGCAGGCGGGGATAATCCTAAGACGCAACGGCGTATCTGTGCCATCGAGAATCGAACTGGTCTGAATTGAATCGGTTTCGATTAGCCTGATTAGGATACCAGCTCTATCGAGATATCGCTGCCGGAGCCGCGAATTCCGCGACTCGAGATGCGCTATCCGGCCAAGTTGCTCGGCACGAAGCCGGCAGGTCTTGTCATCCAGGGACTGCAATTCCAACGTATCGTCCCAGAGACGTAAGTGGATAATAGGTGTACAATGTAAGAGACCGCAGCGTTGTTGTAAGTAGGTGTGTTCATACGGCTCTGTGTCGTTACGACTCTGTCCCGCTTCTTCCATTGAAACGGGATGGCGCTTGAAACGACCCGTAATCGTCGTCCTACATTTAGAGCTCGTCATGTCGCGTTTTTGAAGCAGAACACGCGGCGGGTCTCCCGCGAAAGTTACCGCTCGTTATCGCGGGATCGTTAATGCGCCTGAGTAAAAAGCCGAATAGCGAATATGCGCGTGCAAGTGTACATCCAGCCACTCGACCCACTCGTCAGATAGTGGCACGTTCAATTAATCCAATTAATTAATCCAATTGATTTATACCTGGAAGTCAGTCTTATGACGAGAGAAAAAAAAACGATATAACTGACAAATTTGGCAAACGGATAATTATTATTTACTGTTTTTAACATATCGTACGCTCACAGAGAAGGATAGGATAATAGCAGTTAATAGCAGTAAAAATTATTATCTTCCTCATTGCGAAACATTGTCAGCTAATAGCATTTGCCTGTATCATTGTCGCGTTTACGACTGCATTTTCTCTCCTTTTCCAAGTATGCGCTCCGATGCTACGAAAATAACGGCGTATTATCGTATTCACGATATCCCCGCGGTATTCCGCGGTATTCTCCGCATTAGTTCTCCGCAATGAAACGAACGGGAATGCACACAGGTGCGTCGCGTATATCTTTCAGCATTGTCGGTCGCCCTTTCCTGTCTCCCCTTGCCGCCTATGGGCTGACATCATTTCTGCGTTCATCGTAGCGTAAAGTATGAATTTATGCGGCAAACGCATAAAAATTCTTACTCCGATCTCGCGGGCGGCGCTTGCGTAACGCGCTGCGCGAGATCGATATTGCGCGCGGTATTTCGCACGGCGCTTTATCGCGACGTGCCGCCAGATTCTTTTATCGGGTTCATTTACAAACGGAAGCGCGTATACAGTAAATCGGCCATAATCGGCCGATCTGCGATTCCGCGTAATGCGAGAGCGCTCGGTTAATCAGGATATCACGATAATCGAATTCGACAACTGCGCTACGCGCGCTCGTTCCAGTACAAACAATGACGCTGAATATTTAACGGTTGCTGGCCGACTTGCACGCGTGTCATGCAAATGCGGGGACATCCACGTGGGACTGACGTGTGAGCAACTCTGCATGAATTTCTGTCGAATAAATCCATGATACATTAAACAATTTCGACAGTCGCGATACGCGCGAGGCGTAAGATCGGAATTAAGAGACTCGAGGCCCGCCACCGATCTGTCATCCTGAAGAAATCAGGTGAAACCGTTTCTCAAGGGCCTCATGAGACCAAGTAACGTCATTTGTCGAAACGTTCGATCAAATTCTGGTTACACTCTGGTTAATGTAGCGTAGCGCGTGTATCCATCATGTTTATATCGTCATACTTGGTCGATATTAGCGATACGTCATTGCTTCCGATATGTTTCTATCAGTTATAATGAAAACATCATAACTCGTAAATATGATGCTCGCAGTATTGCTCTCAATTTTTCTCTCGCATTCTGCGCTGCTTTTCGTATTTCGATCCCGCTATATTCGCGATACAAAAGCTCTACGTCATGCCACGCATTCTTGCAGTTTCGAGGACGAGTTCTCCACGTGCACCAGCTATGACGACGGTGATGCGGATGATTCTGGTGATTATCGACAGCCCAGGAGGCCTCATTGGGCGAATAAAGTACAATTTGTGCTGGCCTGCATCGGTTATTCTGTTGGTCTCGGCAACATCTGGAGATTTCCCTACTTATGCTACAAAAGTGGCGGCGGTGAGTCTCGCAACACGAATATATTAATCCATTACGTGAATTGTGTAATTGAGCGATCGTGATGTGAATCTCGTATTCGATCGACAAGAGAGTCTTGCGACGCGACGGGTATAAAAGAGGGAAAGAGAGAAAGAGGGAAAAAGAAAGGAAAAAAGGGAGAAGAAAGGAGATCGCGCGCAGATGTTACCTATTTTGGGTACGAGATAAATTCATTGGATGCAAAATGGGCTAACATAGTCGGAACAACTGTGTCGTTGTGATTAGCATAGCGGTGATAAGAATGATTATTTTACGCGCCACAGTGTGAACTACGTCAATGACGAAGTCAGCCAAACTGCCCGTCAGCGTTTTCCAATCTTTATGAATATCGAAGACATCGCGGAGTTGCTCGAATCATGAAATGTCTTTTATCCTTTTCTTCACAAAGTCGTTCCTTTGTTCTGATTCGTTGAAGTATTCCATCACGAGAACGATGTGATAGAAAATCGATCGTATAGATTGATATATAAATTGTTACATTAGTCGGCAGAAAAGGCATCATTACCGAATGAAAATTATGCTCCATAAGTGAGGGGAGAGTTGCAGGAATTTAGCTCTCTGCGAATGATCGAATTAACGCGGATCTCATGAAAATTATGATGTTTCGGGAATAAATTCTCGAGCTTTAAATTTACAGAGAGCAGTTCTCTCTCTCTCTCTCTCTCTCTCTCTCTCTCGCAATCTCTGAAATGTGAGCACGTATTATGTTGCCAGCAATTTTCAAAGTCTGGAAGCATCCGGACTCCGGATGCATGGAGTAATTCTCTCGCGGAACTTGATACATGACCTTGCCGGAACGGCCACTCGGCTAGGCACCGTAAATGATTTCAATGACACCGGTGGAAATAATCGGCCGAGTATCACTTCTCGCGCACTACCGGTCTGAATTGAAGAGCCGGAAAACCCGCTCGGATCCGATTCGATACGTGCGATTGAAACTTCGGTCTTTCGCTAGGATTATAATTTGAATCCGCGCGCAAAGATTAGGAGCCAAAATGATCGAATGCTGATTAAAGAAGGATGGATCGATGGTTGGTATTGAAACTGCTGATCATTCGGTTTTATCAATCACATTAATTATCTGCTAATTCAAGCGTGAATCCACAATAATTAATAATTAAACGTGAATCCATTGATACATATTGAAAATTCTTCGTGTGTATTCTGAGTAAAAATTTATAAGTAAAAATTTATTGCGCACGTACACATACACATATACATACGCGCGCGCACATATTTTTGGTATTGGTCCATCAGTTACAATAATGGTCAATGATGCAAAATGTATTATGTAGTAAGAAATGTAAAATCGGGATTTTTATTTAAATTGGTTGTAAAGGTTGTAAAGTAATATATAATAAGATAAAGGAAAATGTAAAACATTAAGCTTCTTTTCCCTCTCTTTTATCATCATTTTCGTCCGTAGAAAATTTGAAAGCAGCTTTATTTAATTGTAACTTCGTATATTTTACCGCGTATATAACGAGCTGGAAACTACTTCGTAATTTCGACGATTCAAGCAAGTTACGTTTGTTCCGCGAATAATAACACATGGGACCGCTGGAAAAATGCGCGTCACCGTATAAGAAAATGCGCGTAATTTTGTGAAATCACACATTAAATGGAAAACCGGAAAATCATAACGCAGCACCGCTATAGCAGGAGATGCGCGAGATGCCGATATTCAATTACGCCACGACACATAGATTACATTTTCGCGTAGTAGAATGATATCGTCGCAAATAATTGTAATAACATTAACGCGAATAACACGTCATTTATTCGCCTTGTGACGGCACGATTGGATTTTCATGAAAAATCAAATCGCTTGCGATCCCCGCTGATACGTCACATTGAACCGGCCGATTGTTATCTCCGCATCCTCATTTAATGTCTGGCGATAATTCATTTCAAGCGCGATCGTGCACATTATTCGTATCGGCGATCGAACTAAATGAAAACTGCCATCCGCGCGTAGCTCAGCTAGATTGAAGCTACGAGAAAACAAATCGGATAACGCCGTGTGATTTACGCCAGCGCAACACATCTAGCGTCTCTCTTCCGCTGAGATTAATTTACATCTTTCCGAGGCGCGAAACAAATTGCACCGTGCATGACCGTCGTCTCGCACGCGAATCCGCGAATGAGCGAGATTCTATTGCATCTTCCACGAAAGGTGGAAGATAATGGACCCACGTCATTCATCATCGGGAGATGCGTATTCGTCCTTGTCATTCGCGATAATTCGATGCGACAGATGGACAGTGAGCTTTGACAGGATTCTCATCAACATAGCTGACTAATCGTCACCTATTCTCGCGCCGATTAAACGCTCGATGTCAAAGTCGTAATCCTCGGCGCGATGATTACGGCTCATTGCGAATAAAGAGTCACATCCAGTGACCTTGCTACTGCCCACAGCATGTGATTAATATGGAGTACTATTACGCGGTGCGCGCACGAACCGCGCTTTAACTAGACGTTTGGCAGACCCTCCTATGATCACCACGTGCTAGAGGGCCAACATGAATTTGTCTTATTTTATTTTATTTTATTTTTTTTTCACATCAAAACATTATTAGAATTTTTCAAATGGCCGACGGTCATCCAGAACCCACGACTTAAATCCATCCTGTCATTTCAGGCGTGTTCCTCGTGCCTTATTTTCTGATACTTGTGGTATGCGGCGTACCGTTGCTCTATATGGAGCTCAGCATCGGACAGTTCACTCGCCGTGGCCCGATCGGCGCTCTGGGTCAAGTATGCCCGTTATTGAAAGGTAAACCACTGAGTCCATGCTGAAATGATCGGATCGCCGATTAAATCTACGGATGGTCGATGAGCACCCGACTTTTCACAAGGGCGCTCATTTTTATCACGAAACGCGCGCTAACTTGAAGCACACTCTTAACTTGTAGGATATAATTGGAAACGCTCCGATGAAAGTTGATCATTTCTTTTTTCCTTTTCTAATTTTTTACGAGCGTTCGGATCCAAGAAGATTTCTGATTGCGACTTAAAACTTGTCCAAGTGTCCTCTTAGCATCATGCATCATTGATGTATAAATGAAGAGATCCTCGTATTTGCAGGGGCCGGCCTGTCATCAGTCGTAATATCATTTCTACTATCAACCTATTATAATGTGATAATAGCCTATGCAATTTACTATTTCTTCGCGGCCTTTCGCGCGGAGCAACCATGGACGCGCTGCGACAACTTATGGAACTCGCCACGCTGTTGGCTGCCCAGTTATGAGTCCATCGATAATCGAACCCGTCCAAACTCGACAAGGACACCGTCCGAAGACTTCTTCGAGTAATTAAAATATCTTTTACGCTCGCTTTTATATACACTATCCATGTAAGAGATTTCATAAAATGCAAACGCGATGTGCAGCCGCATATTGCAGCGGCATATTTGAACAACCAATGACTCTTCTGTTTAGCAACAAGGTTCTGCAGATTAGTAACGGCATCGAGGAACCAGGCGTTCTGAGATGGGAGCTCGTCGCGTGCTTGATAACCGCGTGGATCATGGTATACTTTTCCATTTGGAAATCCATTAAATCATCCGCCCAAGTGAGGTATCTCACAGCAACGCTACCGTTTCTTTTGATTGTGGTCTTTCTCACGCGTTCCCTCACTCTGGATGGCGCCGCGAAGGGTCTGCAATTCTTTTTCCATCCACGTTGGGAGTTGCTCGGCGATGCAAAGGTACCGTGAAAAGATTACGAAGCTCTTACGTGAAATCTGACATGCTTACGCGTGATTGAGCCCGACTTAACCGCAATTTCAGCCAAATAGTCTCGATAACCGGAATAGATTTTTTTAAATATCGCCCGATCGATGAATTGTGATAATTTTCAAAGCGATGGTGACGAGCACATTGACTAACGTGCTCGTCGTTTATTAACGTTCATTCAAATGGATTGTATCATCGTTAATTGTGTCCAGGTCTGGATAAACGCTGCGGCGCAGGTCTTCAATTCTGTGGGTATCGCCTTCGGATCGATGATATGCTTTGCAAGTTACAACAGATTCCACAATACGATCCTGGTGGACACCATCGCCGTTTCGGTCATAAACGCCTTCAGCAGCCTGTTGGTCGGAATATTCTCATTTGCCACAATCGGCAACATTGCACTGGAACAAAACATGTCCGTCGAGGATGTCTTGACTGACGGTACGTATAAAGATAAAAATTAGACTTGCATCAGGCGCGCGCGCTTAATGTGATTACATATCATGTTATGTTTATGTGTAAATTCATAATTACATTCTGACATAAAAGACTTTAATATTAGTATGAACCTTATAATCATCGGCGAAATTTTCGACGATTATTTTCTCGCGAGACCATTATATCTTGTCTCTGTTTTTCTCCTCTGTTTTTTACATTGTCAGATTAACTTCTTCTGACATTTTATAGATAAATCATAATTTCCGTTCAAGGACCTGGTCTAGTCTTCGTCATCTATCCGCAAGCGCTAGCCAAGATGCCAGCTTCTCAACTTTGGGCTGTGTTATTTTTCTTCATGCTGGTCTGCCTTTCGTTAAACAGTCAAGTAAGCACACATAATACATTAGAAAACGGTATTATCGTAAATAATGTTACATCGAGTATGGAAAATAGAAGAAGAAGAAATTCAGAGAACACAAAGTATTTTCTCAAACTTTTTATTTTAGAAATCGTCACGTTTCACAATGTTTAAAACAATGTTTTTACTATTACGTAAAAAAAAGGATGGAATTAATGGTATTATATAAATTTCGGGATTTCAGTTTGCCGTTGTTGAGGTGGTCGTCACATCGATCCAGGATGGTTTCCCGAATTGGGTGAAGCGTCATCTTCTCTGTCACGAAATGCTGGTCCTGCTCATATGCGTTGTCTCGTTCTTGTTTGGATTGCCGAATATCACACAGGTAGACTGACAGTCGAATCGATATTGATTTATAATGAAACCAGATCTTCATCCGTCACTAAGATTCTCCGACCGCTTCAGGGTGGTATTTATTTTTTCCAACTGATAGATCACTATGCCGCGTCCAGGTCTATCATGTTCTTGGCATTTTTCGAAGTAATTGCCATTTCTTGGCTCTATGGTGTGCGGCGGCTGTGCAACAACGTCAAAGAGATGACAGGGCGTTTGCCTTCGATATACTTTCGCTTTTGCTGGTTCCTCGCTGCGCCATTTCTTATAATGGTATGTTTCCTCCTGAGATCGTCATCCCTACACAATGTTAGAAACGTACGCAATCAAATGTACGCAAACAAAGCAGGATAATTGAGACTTGCCGACTATGTCAATGAAGATGCGATAACGGAACTCTGCGATTAAGAACGAACGATTATTGTTATTTTCTTGCACAAAGTGCAATGTTTGTTTAAAAAATGACAAATTGTCTTCAACCTTGTGCTACATCTTGATTTCGTGTTTTCTTACATTGCACTTGATACAGGCGGCATCCTCAAGACGAATAAACGTAGATACGTCTTTATAATCATCTTCTCATTCCAGGCTGTATGGGTGTTCAGTTTAATTGATTACGAGCCGCCAACCTATCACAATGGCGATTATACATACCCATGGTGGGCAGAGGCAATCGGATGGAGTATCGCGTCTCTCTCCTTAATTTGTATTCCCGCTTTTGCCGTCTACGTGTTTGTGCGAGCGGATGGTGTCACATTCGCTGAGGTATATTCTGACTTGACATTATTAAATCTTTGGTGTTTTACTGCGAAGCTAAAAGCAATTTACTCAGTTATCCACGTCACAGCCACATTTGATCATTTAATAATCATTATAATGCAAAGGTCTGTTTATGCAGCTTGCAGTTGAAAGGGAACGTGATATTAGAATACGTGACTAGATGTAATAGATAAATATGACAAACATCTTGACGTTCATTGCATTTAACTTTCTCGTATATGACAGGAGATACTAGAACGACCGAGAATATATTTTACAAAGAGAACTTACGTTTACAGAGACTCAAGAATTCCATCAAACCGCACTTCGAAGCGTGCAAAGTGTGCGGACAGGAATATTGCATGGAGCCTATGCACAATCTGGAGGAGGAAGTGCTTAAAGAGGCCCAGACAGACGTGAATACTTCCATACAATTGAATTCGCATTACCTGCTGAAGCCTCAGATGTGACAAGAGGTGATATGCGAAGACGATAAAATTCTCGTTGATTATATTTAATCGTATTCCACAACATCCATTTGAACGAACGATCGTAATAGGAAACATCGTTCAATTACATATACTATGTTATTACGAAAATTGCCGTGGCAGTTAACATTCCATTACTTGCAGCTCATTACAAGTATGCGTGTATAGTCTAAAAAACGAATAAAATTCATTAGAATGAGGATATACTTATTGCTAAGGAAGTCAATATCACTTATTGTAAATTGTTAGTTTTCACGCAATGCGTGAAACTATGATAGATTATACGTAAACTAATGATAGATCATAAATCAGCACTGGTGAATCTTTAAAAATAGCTATACTTCTGTATATATCGCATCCGATATGTAACATAATGTATGTAACACATATACACACGCACGCACATATGTATGTTAAACGTAATTTTAATAAATTATTACATATTGCTCATTGGAAATGTTGCTTTTCTCTCTCAACTTTCCCTGTCAATATCTCTTACGCTGTTTCTTCATTTCTCATAATTATTCGCGCGATGCGATATCACATTCGCCTATAAAACTCCGATATAACATGCGGACTATGTGAGAATTTCGTTGTGTATTATGCAGCCTTACATAACTTCAGAATCTTCATTACGCAACGGATTTCGATCTTATCGAATCCTCATGCGGTAAATTAGATATAACTAATTGGATTATGCGTCTCCGGAACACAAGTCCCGCGCTGGTACACTCTCATTTGAGCACTGGGCAAGCTTAAGTTCGCATCGAAGTTTACCCTAATAGCGTTCCGCTTAAAGTTGCCGAACTATGACGAAGAAGTTCGAATTTAATTGGCGCATCGAAGTGCCGGAGCTCTTGAGGAAGGGTGCGGTGTTCGATCGATGGTTCGAAGACAAAGAGACGACCGAGTATGAGGCGAACTGCTTGTTCAAAGTTGACGAATACGGATTTTTCATCTATTGGAAAAGCAACGACAAGGTAGTCCACTATATAGCTTTTTATGCTTAATAAATATCGCTCGGCTTTATTTCTCATCGAATGAATAACGCGTATGAATAGATCACAATATTTTTCCATAGGAAGGGGAAGTCATAGAATTGGCTCAAGTGAGCGATATCCGTTACGGAGGCACGCCGAAGGTAAATTTTCAGCAATGAGAGATTCGAGAAATTCAGAGAGAAATAATAACAGTAATGAGCAATCAACTATTTTATAATTGATGATCTATCTAGGATTCAAAATTGTGTAACAAGTTGAGTAAACACGGGACGTTGGAACAATTAGAGGAGAAAAGTTTAACTATATGCTCCGGAATAGATTATACGAATATCTGTTATCAGCATATTGTATGTTTAGACGCTCAGACAGCTAAGGTAGTAATCGATAAATTGATAAGTATTTACCAAAATAGTACATACAGGTTTCGGAAAATTCTTGGAAATGATTAATTAAAATGAGATCTTCTGTGATTCTCATTTCTTCTAATAAAATTTTTTATTTGGAATTTGATTTAATCTTATCTTCTTAATCTTTGTTTGTTGAATATTTAGCCTCGTAAATGTGTGTCGCATCAATTATTAATACAATGAACGTATTTTCTTAATCTAAATTTCCCTCTTAATTTAGTTTTTACTCTGACACTAAGTTCGATTAATTAACTCAGGCTTGGCAGGCTGATTTACGTTTAATTACGCACAATACAAAAGCGTGTAACGTTTGTCCAACGACACAGCTTATGAAGCAGTACGTATTCACTAATTTCAATTCTATGTGTCTTTCTAAAAATATAACGAATATTTATCCGAGCATTGCTACTTCTTTCTCTTCGATCGTTAAATGAAATCCGGTTAATCGAATCTGCCAGCTGGATGCGACTGAGTTTCCAAGTTGATCCGAAGGGAAAAGTCCCTGTCAAAGTGATATCGAAGACTTTTGCATCTGGAAAAACTGAAAAGCTCGTTTATCAAGGATTAGCGGAACTGGGTTTACCCAATGGAAAGGTGAGTTGTTTAATATCGGAACTCATCATCGTCTAAATGCAACTGATAAAAGATTAATTGGAATTCCATTGATTTTGAGCTAACAAAAATCCGCGGATTCTATTTCGTGTAAATTGTCTGATCTTTCCACATTTTAGAATGATAAAATCGAGCCGGAAGCTTTCACGTTCGATAAGTTTTATAGTTTGTACTTTAAGATCTGCCCTAGAAATGACATCGAAGAACTTTTCCAATCAATGTAAGTGCTCGATTAAAGACCTCGTCGTGAAAAGTAATTTTTAATATCAAACATTACGAGGTAAGCGTTTCTGTTTTCACGCCGCTCTTTGTAGTACGGGGAAAGCTGACACCATAAGTTTGACGCAATTGGTAGAATTTATGAACACGAAGCAGAGGGATCCACGACTTAACGAAATTCTGTACCCGCTATACACTGATAAGAGATGCTTGGAGATCATCAACGATTACGAGATGGACGAGAAAGCGAAAGGGGAAAGTCAGTTTCCACGAAGATCATGACTCTGTTGTATTATTATCCATTTTTCTGTTGCTTGTCAATATCGTGTAACACTTTATTTTATATGCGCAGAGAAACTGACGAAAGACGGGTTTATACGGTACTTAATGTCGGATGAAAACGCGCCGGTATTTCTCGATAAGCTAGATGAATGGATGGACATGGATCAATCGCTCGCGCATTATTATATTAATTCGAGTCACAATACTTACCTGAGCGGTCGTCAGATCGGCGGTAAGAGTACTGTTGAGATGTATCGACAAGTTCTACTTGCTGGTTGCAGGTAATGCAACTTCTCCGCTTTACATGGTGACGATAAAGACACTGACTGGAAGATGTTTGTATATAATACTGAAGAAATCTAAAGAAGACCGTTCCAACCGCAGATGCGTCGAACTGGACTGTTGGGACGGTAAAGGCGAGGACGAAGAGCCTATCATTACTCACGGTAAAGCCATGTGCACCGATATTCTCTTCAAGGATGTGATCTATGCTATACGAGATACCGCCTTCGTCACTTCAGACTACCCTCTGATTCTCAGTTTTGAAAATCATTGTTGTTTGACACAGCAATACAAACTGGCGAAATATTGCGATGAGATCTTCGGCGACCTGTTGATGAAGGAACCCTTGAAGGATTATCCTGTGAGATGCATCAAGAGATTGTATTTAACGAACGCAATTAATAGATGAATAAATTTTGAATTCGGATTTTCAATTCGGATTAATAATACATTTAAAGCGAACATATTATTCCAGCTTGAACCTGGAAACCCTCTTCCTCCGCCGAGCGCGCTCAAGCGCAAGATATTGATAAAGAACAAACGATTGAAGCCGGAAGTGGAAAAGGCTGAGCTCGAGCTTTTCTGTGCTGGCCAGTTCGAAGCCAAGGATGACGAGATGGAGGATGCCAGCGCATCCGCAGCTGCTCCACCTCCTGAACCACCAAAGGTGATTGGCTATATTATGAGCTTAGAAGAGGCGGGAATCGAGTTGTTATTGAATTAATGAAATTCCTTTCTTTTGAAATTATGATCTTTCAAAAAGGTTTCTCCTGAAGTTATCTTCGACATGTTTGCGATTATATAGGAAGAAGAAACTCCCGCCGGAGGCGAGGGAACTGAGGAAGTGCAAGTAGTTCAATATACGGGTAGCACGATGAGAGTTCATCCGTTTCTCTCGTCAATGATAAACTATGCGCAACCGATAAAGTTTCAGAGCTTCGAAATTGCGGAAAGTACATAACATAACAATAAGCAATGATAATTTTTATATTAACATTTCAGTCTCTTTCAAAGGGCTACTATAGTTTCATGTTCATACTGGAATAGTTAATTAAGTGACACACGCATAGTGAATATTTTCAGATTCGTCATAGTTTTTTCTCACAATTTATTCTAAATTATATATATTATATATTATATTATATATATTTCTATATTCTATATTGTATATATTTTTCATGGAGTTTTCGAAGTTTCAACAAGCAGAAAGTTGTATAATACGTACGCGAATCTGTAAATGCATGAAATTTGATTCATGTATCACGTGACAGGTTTTATGCACAAAGAGTCGCTTTGTATTAAAACACCTTGTATTAAACATAGCGGGTGAGAGTGCGTATATCCCGGGGACTTAAGAAGGGTTAAATGAATGAGAATACATGCGCGTGCGAGTCGCGTGCGCGACATGTACTAATGTCTCAACCCCGACGTTTCAGGCAAGAATATACATCATAATATGTCTTCGTTCTCCGAGACTGCCGCTCTTAACTATCTGAAAACTCACTCCGTGGAGTTCGTTAATTATAACAAGCGGCAAATGAGTCGAATATATCCGAAGGGCACGAGGGCCGATTCGTCGAATTATATGCCCCAGGTAATCGCAATAATACAGAAACACATTTCGAATTCCTCATAGAAGTCATTGCTGCCATCGCACGTGTTTCTATTAACGATTTACAGGCTGCGTCAAAAGTCGTGCACGCGACTTCCTCGCAGAGGGAGTTCCGTTCTCGATCTGATTTTTCTGAGCTGTATGACTGACAAATGCACGATTCTTGAATATACCCTGTCTGTCCGACGATTGCTCTGGCACTTAAGGTCTTCTCGTTCTTTTAGATCTTCTGGAACGCTGGCTGCCAGATGGTGTCTTTGAATTTCCAAACGCCCGATTTGCCGATGCAGCTCAATCAGGGGAAATTCGAGTACAATGGCACGACGGGCTATTTGTTGAAACCCGACTTCATGCGAAGACCCGACCGAAACTTCGATCCCTTTTCCGAGGATGTCGACGGCATCATCACCGCGCAATGCACGGTCCAGGTCATAGCCGGGCAATTCTTGTCAGACAAAAAGCTGGGCACATATGTGGAGGTGGATATGTACGGTCTACCGGCGGACACGATCAAGAAGGAATTTAGGACGCGGATGGTACCGGGGAATGGTCTAAATCCAGTCTATAACGAGGAACCGTTCCTATTTCGGAAGATCGTGCTTCCCGACTTGGCGGTGCTTAGATTTGGTACGCTGCGTTTTGATGTTTTTTTGTTTTTTTTTAACATAAAAACATACTCGTTATATCGTCTGTTGTTTTTTATTAAATTAGATCTTTTTAATTATGAAGTACTGTTTTGAATGTAAACGCGATATTTTTCAATTGCACTGTTTCATGCAGGTGTCTACGAAGAGAACGGCAAACTACTTGGTCAACGAATCTTACCTCTGGACGGTCTTCAGGCTGGCTACAGGCACATCTCTTTGAAGACAGAAGCAAACTTTCCAATGGCCTTACCCATGCTGTTCTGCAACATAGAACTGAAGATTTACGTCCCCGATGGGTTCGCCGGTAGCGTCCGAGTCGCGGCTTAAAAATAGTAGCATCATCCGTAGTTTTCGCTCAAGCCCACTTCCGATTGCAGATTTTATGGCTGCCTTATCGGATCCTGGTGGTTTCAGCAAGGCCGCCGAGAAACAAAACGAAGCAACAAAGATGTTAGGAATAGAACAGATGGACAGCAAAGCGGAAGCTAAGAAGAAGGAGGAACCAAAGAGAGGTAATAAAATTATGTGCGAGGTACATTCAATAATCTTTATGCAGTTTTTTTCGAACAGAGGTGCTGAAATTGGAACCCATTACGTTGGATTCCTTGAAGAAGGAGAAAGGTTTCAAATTGAGCAAGAAGCATCAGAAGGAGCTGAATGCCATGAGAAAGAAGCACGCGAAGGAGAGACAGGCCATGCAGAAGAATCATTGTAGCGCGATCGAGAAGCTGACCAAAGGAAAAGAGTACGCTAAAAATGTTTTTTCCTTCTTTATCTTGTCAATGAATTTCATCGTCAAATCTGCGAAATTCACACTTTTTTCAGCAAAAATGCTCTGGCGCAAGACGCCAATGCGAAAAAAGTTATAAGCGAACAAACGGCACAGTGGTCCACCGCGATGGAAAGACAGAGAAAAGAAGAGTGGGAATTGCTGAAGAATCAAACACAAAGCTCTCGTGATGAACTGAAGAGACTGATCGAGATCGTGCAAGCCACACAAGTGAAACAATTGCAGGCGAAACATGATAAGTCAGTTTGCGCCATTTGTTTAGCCATTACGTGAATCGTTATATATAAATTTATATACTTTGTTATATAATGTGCATTTCGATTTCGTATTGCCTTTATTTATAAAAACGCGCACATTGCAGAGACATCAAAGATCTGAATACGAATCAAGCAAAAGAATCCGTGGAAACGGTGAAAGAAATAATGAATGATAAAAGCCTGAGAACGAAGGGTGACAAAGATAGACGACTTCGCGAAAAGAAACAACAGAACACGAAAAAGTTTATAGAAGAGAGAAAGACGATAGAGATTAAGCAGGGCCGTGAAAAAGAAAAGCTAAAGGTTACACATACGACTGAAGCGCAAAACTTGGACAAAGATATCGATACGGTAAGTCTGAGATAACGATTCACCCTGCATTCACATGGAAAGAAAAAATAAATAAGTGATTAATAAATAGTGAGTGATACAAAAATTAAATTACATGTATAAATAAGAAATTGTGTATATAGTTTTCGTTTATGAACGAAAATTAATTTTCGTTGTGATATAAATTGAATCGAATTATCATAATGTACATTTATTGATTATGTTACAGAGCATTGAAATCTATAACAATGAAGCGATTGAATACGATACGTCATCTAAAATGGAATTTTATGTATAATTCAATAGTGTATTTCAAGTGTAATTCAAAAAGTGTATGTCATCATTTTCATTAATGCTTTCGTGTCACCATATTTATTTTTATATGTCTTATATTTATGTTATCTCTTTTTTTGCGCATTTTTTATATCATAATTATTATAGCTATAAATTATTTACAGCTATACTTAATTTATGAGAGAGGCACATAAACACATTATATACTTATTTTCATTAATTATTAATAAATATTTGTTAATCTTTTATTTTTCATTAAAATATTAATAAATGATAATATTTATATACATTTTTCAACATATATATCTTGTTAAAAATGAAATGTGATGTTTACATAATGTATTAAAATCTGTTAAAATATTTTGTCTAGGATCATATATTAAAGTATATCAACTTGTTTGTTTACGAGGAATTATAAACAGACGAAAAGAATTTTTGAATACGATTTATTTCTAACATTTCCTTAAAACTTGTAATAATACATTTCAAACATTTCAAATCATATAGAAGTGGATACATGTTAAGCGAATAAACAACAGAGAGTAAATGTAAACTTTCGCTGTCAAAGATCAGAAGACATACAGGTACAACGAAAACAAAATCTTCTCTAGTCAGTGTTTGGTCCAATTCGCTTATGATACATCAAAAGTAACTTGAAATAAATTTCATTTTGTGTTCGCTCTTCTCTCATCGCTTCTTCGTGTGATTTATACTCACTTTGAAAAGCAATCTTCTATTTAATAGAAGATACAAACAGAATTGTATGTAAGTTTAATTATTTTCGAGAATTATAGTCGGAATGTATGTAACACTATGATACGCCATTTATGACGCCATTAACAGTTTATATAACACTAAGAAAACATACTGAGAAATTCAAATTAAATATTAAATATCAAGAAGAAAAAGAAACATTGATTAAATGAATTAAGGCGATTGAACAATTAATATCTAAATTTCGATACAATGAATATCTAAATTCTGCAATTCATTGATCGACTGTCTAAAAATCTTCATGTAACTGAACGAAATTTTGCACGAAGGGCATACGATAGACAGTTAAGGAGACGATAGATCCGATACATGATCCTATCCAATAAACTATCAGGTGCTCCATAGACGAAGTGCCCAGACAACCGTATTTGAGGGAAGTCGCTAATGCGGGGTTGAAATAACCGCCGGTGTAATTAAAGGCTGTAACGCATCGTGTATGTTTTGAATATAATATTGATAAACATTAAAAGATATTTCGCGACAAATTAATCGAAATATTTACCGACCTGCGACTACTAGGGCCGTTCCCACGAAAGCGTCGATGACTGTACTGAATCTCGGATTTAACTCGGCCAATGCACGGGACACCACTCGGCACATGCACGTTGCAATACACTCTATAACGGCTCCAAATATAGCAGATACCTAGAAACTGGTACGTTAACTGATAATCTGTGCAATAATAAAATTAATCTAAATCGTAGATATAAATAAAGCATACGTTGTACATTACGTAGTTGCATGCCGTGACATGCAAATGTAATTGATGTCATGTCAGAGAAGTGAATATTGATCAATAATTCATGCAAATGCAGTGGAGAGCAGGGCAGTTAAAAATTAACATAGCTTGAGGACAACATTCGTTCCATGCAAATTAAATTTCGCTGCATTGTCGAAGTTGCCCTTGCCTGCAAATCCGTAGTGCAATCTCCATAAGCTCTGTTCTTGTGTGTAGGAACTAGTTGTAATGCCCACAGTATCCGTATGTATCTAAATACGGCGAGACCGCCGGCCAATTCCGCACATATTATCAATAGGGCGATAATCGGGGAATTCTTGCCTGCTATCACGTCTTCTAGATGCGTGTAGGGACACGCCGAAGCCTCATCCCAATGCATCGACCACCAAATCGTCAACAGAAACAAATAAAGCGCGTACATCCATACACCCCAATTGTCCGCAACTGAGAGTAAATTTAATGTTTTCAGATGAGCTTTAATATGTTCAAAGTGAGCTTCAGGCACTTGAATAATAGCGTAATGATTAACAGTAATCTGATAAAGAATTTTACTTGGAGATATTACGTAGACATATCTAATAAATAATTGCATAACGCTATGGCACACGTGATAATATATAATGTATCCATTTTATAATTAGATTGCGGCGTATTTAATTATAGACAATATTTAACATTAAACACACAGATTTAGGAATTATGGAGTATAAATGATCAAAAGTTAATCATATAATGTCGCGTTATTGATAATATTGTTATCCTATTAATTATCTTATTAACTAATAATAAATGAAGATAAACTCACTTATAATGAGCTCGAAACATGCTCCACATAATTCTGCCGTGGCTATAAATTCTAAGACAAGTTTTTTCGTGATAGGGTAAGGATGAAGATAAAAGAGTGCATACAATCGTAGCCAATATGCCATCCAAATTGTAATTCCAATATACACTGTAGATACTACCAAATCTATTGCTCCAGCCATTATCCTATTGATATATGTGCAATTTGTTTAAACAAATGCAGCGTCAATGCAGTATCAAATAAATGCTCGATGAAAATGTAGCGTTACAAAGTCTAATAGATGTTGGAATGTTCATTACAATGGGAAGGAATGAGATGAAAGAGAATGTAAACGATGTGCTTTTTTTATTATATTATTCGATCTAAAAACACCGAAAAAATATTAAATTTCCATCCATGTAGATAAAGTTCATCGAACAAACTGTTCAATATAACTGTTCATTAAAATGAATAGATCTACCATTGGCATATCCAGTAATATTACATGATTAAATCATGAAACAATATTCTCTTTTATTATTATGCTATAGTCATAAAAAAAATTAAGGAGTATCTGATTATTATATATATATATATATATATATATATATATATATATGATTAATTTATATTTTTTTATATAATAACACAATATTAATTAATTAATATAATAATGATAAAGCGATACATTATGTAATATATATTGATTCTACAGATAATCTTTTAATTTAAGTTTTTTAGGGAAGTTTTAAGAGAGATGACATTTATATGAAACTTACGAGAGTCGCCGGATCACGTTGATTATTATTTCAATTTCTTTATTGTCTCGATTTTTATAAATACTTCGCGCAAGGAAATATTCACATTGAGTAGAGCTTCATGAGACAGTTATTTAAAACTGAATACCGGATATATATATACATGTGAATACGTCGCGCAGCTTTAAATAGCTCTCGCCAAACTATCTCAAAGTGTACTATCATATTGCAATGCATATAACACTGATTGGTCCGAAAAAAACAAAACTAATTGATTAATTAAGAAGATAAGATTGCATTATCATGATACTTATTATGTATATATACAGAATTGTTACTGAAATTCATTTGTGAAAGCACTGTCACATACATAGTGAATAGAAATTTTCATAGAAAACTGAACGTTTACTGTGCACCAATGACATCACGGATATTGCAAAATATATATCGCACGGAACGTTTTTGTTTATATATATGTGTGTGTGTGTGTGTATGAATACGCCTATGTATCTAGATGTTATTTTAAATTAGATGCACACAAAGATATTATATATCCTTGATGTGTAATAGTGCTTAATGCTTTCTATTATGAAATGTATGTCTAGATCGATCATAAAAAAAACAGCAGATATACAATGTAGAATCAAATCAAATTTATTTTGTAGTTTTATTCTTTGCATAGAATTAACTACATATCTTATTATATATATAAGTAAATGATTTTGTCTATGAATGTGGATTAACATGATGCTTATTACTGTAACAAAGAAACATTTATTTACAGGAGTTAAAAGACTCCCCTTTGTGTCTTTTAGTTGATGGAGAGTCATCTTGAGTCTGCGTTTTTGACATTAGCCTAGGAATTCTTTTAGCTTTTAGGTAAGACATCGTTTCACTCGATGATCTAAAAATCATAAAAAAACATTCGACATATCAGTTATCGTACTTATATATCATCTTTATTCATTAAAAATTATACGAGAAAATATTTTACGACTTGCATGTAAGTTTCTCAATAGCAGTATATTTTGTTTGGAAACTTATATCGGAGAAATATTTCTGGAGAAGGCTGGGATATACATGGAGAATTACGGTGAGGAGAGATTGAATTAGGAGTGGTTCGTATGATCGTGTGTATGGTCCTATTTTGATGTCGCAGAAAAGTTTTCATCTATTACAAATTTATAAAATACGTCGTATATACCTCGTAGTTTTCTGCTCGGTCAACATTTCCGTTGAATTATTCTCAGCAGAATTAGAACTTATACACGTAGAATAAGGAATGATCTGATAAGTGGTTCTACTAACGAACTCGTTACTCGATTCGGTATCCGCTACTAATGACATATTGATGCGCGCCTCTGCATCTAGTGAAGATTTTCTTTTGTTCTCCAGCTCCGGTTTTGCAGCTTTCACGTCAGCAGAATTTTCGCTCTTGGGCTTCAATTTACCGTCTTGCGTAGGGAAATTCACAGTGGGTAAATTAATAAGCCTATCTCCTTTAGTACTGTTCATTAACTTGATCAGTAATTTTGATAACTCTTCTCTTTTTCTCGTAACGATAATCTCCTCGAACCACATTTTTAATGTCTTAATTGGCAACGTGTAGTCTTTAATCGGATTCTAAAGAAAGAAGAAAAATCATAATTAAAATGCTCCTCCAGATTAATAATTTGCATAAGAACATACAAAATGAACAATAAGCAAAAAGAGTATTGGACGTATCGTTGTACTTGCCTTAAAGAAACTTTCCACATATTGTAATACGTATAATCCACAATCAGTAAAATTCGATTGTTGAGGTACTTTTGGACATGCTCCTTTGATTGTGTCTTTCGAAAATGTTTTTTCTACACCAAGTTTGGCAATATACTCGCAACTTAAGTAATCTCTTAATGTAGCTACCACTCGTGCTCTGCTAGCGCCAGCAAGCGAATCGAATATCAGTATACAAGGACTATAAAATAAAATTTTAATTATTCATATATCAAAAGCATGATAAATTGCATTGAGATTGCAAACCAAATATGCGTAAAACTGACACTTTGACCATTTCCTTTTGCTCAACTTTGACGTTGGAAAAAATTTTATTTTCTTCTGATTGTTCAGCCTCATCCTAATAAAATACAAATATTATTCAAATAACTTCGAGTAAAAAAAATCATAATTTATCAAAATCAAAGTCTTTTATATTTTATGTTCTACCTCTTCATCACTATCGATTTCCATTTCCTCATCGTCACCTTCCGCTTCATCCCTTTCAGATCCATCATCAACTTGATCTATTGTTATAGTCGCAGGCACAGGAGTTATTGTTGTAGAACCGATCGTTACAGCTTTCGCTTTTACTTCTTTCATTTTCTTGCTCTTTTCCACAGTCTTATTGGCGTCACTGTTAGTTTTTGAAGCGCACGTAGATATTTTTCCCACCAGCCCAGGAAAGCAGATTATAGCCAGAAACCAATGCGCGCTACGAACGACATCGTATCATTGAACAATATATATACTTCTTTTATCTAAAGATTTCTGAACTTACTGTTCATTAATAGGGATTATGATAAAATCTTTCTCAAATATATTAACATTCTTCGTCCACTTCTGCACTCTCGCATGTCGTTTGGCAGCAGGTGTCATTGGCACAGTGCTTTCGGCAGCTTGAGCATGTGGACTTGTTAAGCGTTTATAGAAATACGAACTGAACACATGGGTCCTTTGTTGATCGGACTCCGATAGTACTTCTAAAGTTAAATATTTTAAATAAAAATCTATAATCACATCATTTAAAAACTGATCTTCGGCAAGACATAAATAATCTTCGGTATTAATAGCTATCCCTCCTTTCGCAGGTGGCGGTGGATAAACTGTTATTCTACAATGGAATGAAATTCTTATTACAAAATTCTTATACAAAACACATTTAACATAATGCAAAGAGAATATCGCGATTTAAATAAATAAGATTATGAAATCAATTATGATATGTTATCGATAAATATTGAATATTAAATAAAAATCTTACGTTTGTATGCCGTCATTGACATTTGCAACATTTGAAGAACTTTGAGTCGTTTTTCGTGTGCTCTGAATAAATAAATTGTATTAATGTACTAATATGTAAATTGCATTATACATCTATTATATAATACATTGTATAATAGTACATGTGCATATGTTATTACATATAATAATATAAAAATATATAATGTAATTTAATTAAGCAACATACATCCTTGGGAGATGCTCGTATAAGTATATCATTCGCTTCCTTAGGATTCAATTCCTGCATTTTGTCACCTCGCGAGAATAGAGATATTAATTTCGACTTCGAATCGTCCTCCAACTTATCTGGTAATAACGTGATACGTTTATGTGTATGATCTGAAAGCAACAAAATTATAAAAAATAATTTCGAAAACAATTATTAAACACATTTGGACTTCTCATTTAGTTACATATGAATACCTTTTCCAGCAGGATCATAATACGGCCCTTTTGGATCTTGCATTCCTAACAATTCACGTATCATGGCTCCTGTAGTCGTAGATGTATAAAAGAACAGCACTGGCATAGATTTTCCAAAATGAATCAATAACTTAACTATATCTCGATATTTTACATCCAAAGTAACAAAACTTGTGTCTGTGGGATATTGAATATTTCAAGATTATTATAAACTATAACTACTCAAGATTATAATCGATAATTATAAAGTCTTGAAACAGTTCTCTTATATGGTGAGTAAAAATGACTTACCATCTTCTAATAAAGGTACCCTAAATCTGATACCATTTTGTGTAATTACTATCTTCTCTCGAGGAATATATTTATAAGATCCTATTCTGACTGTTCGACATTGCAGAGTCGCCTGCGGTAATTGCCCATTTTCTAGAAAGCTCTCGTTATCACATATTCCTGAAACGATTCCAGTTATTTTATGGTATCGGATATAATATATCAATCGCTGATCACAAAAATCTTTTATAAAATATTACCTTTGCTATTCTCATCGTTACTAAAATTGTCATATGAACTAGACACACAACTGTTTGTAATTATTGGTTCTTTATCCAAAATTGTGTCAGCATCTTCATTAAAAGCGTTACAAATATTACTCAGAGCTGCATTATTATTTATATTTTTTCTTTTAGCCCTACTTTCTTCTTCTTCATCAGACGATATCGTCAGACATTCTAAAAATTGATAAAATATTAATAATATTTTGCGCGCACGCGCGTATATATATATGCATATATAATATTTGTACCTGGCTCTTTATTAATAGGCTTTGGTTTTGAAGCTGCGCTTTTACCCTTTCCTCTGGATCGTTTGCATGTAGGACTATCTCGCTCTATTTTCTCCAATTTTGTAACATTTCGCTCGTTGTTCTTCTTATAGAATGTCTGTAAAGACATACAGTGATATATAGCCATATATTAATACGACAAATAATGATAAAAAGAAATTGTAGATAGAAATAGAAATACAAGATGAGCGCTGTAAACTGCTTTCGATATGACCTGTAATGATATGGCAATAATATATTATAAAATAACGTTTTAATTATATAATTAACTCTTAAATAATTAACTCTTTTATAACTATTAAAACTTAATACTATGCTGAAATGAGAGCATTTTAGTAATCTAATCTTTTTGAGCCACTCATTGGTCACGCGATCAATATAAGACATAAACAATGCGCTAATAAATATAATATTGGTCTTCTGGCATAGTCTCAGTCATAATCCTTACATCGACAGACATCCCAGTCGCCTTCTTTTCTCTTATGGGTATCGACTTGACTTCCTCGGTTAATTTTGTATTACATCGTTCACATCGGTTGAAGGTAAGGGAACTGTAGCCGCAGTGTGGACAGAGAGCAAGCATTCCCTTGACCAAAATAGGCGCCTAGCAATAACATGGTATACGTCGTACTTGTAACATACTTTGTTTTCAATGATGTACTTTAAGCTTTTTTAATATGTACAGAATCTTCATCGATTGCAGCAATAACATTATCACATCTTGTATGGATTGCCAATAGCTATATGATTTATATCTATCATCTATTTCTCTTATATTATATATATATATATATATATRTATRTATGTATATATGTATATATAATATAATAGAGACTCTATTTTATACTATATATTTCTATATTTTTGTTAGTCATAAACATACCACATTTATAACAAATATCAAGTAAACATAATAATAATAATATCTATTATTATCTCAATATTAAAACAAAGAAATTGGCATAGAATAAATGAGAGATATACTTAAAGAAATGTACTTAAATGAGAGAGATACTTTTAATTGTAATTTATTGGTTTTATATAATGTGGGGTATTATTAGCAACACGTGTTTTCAAATATTGATATATTAATATTTTTTGATAATATATGAATATAAAGAATTCTAAATTCCAGAAAAATAAAATTCCAGATGTATAAATAGAATTAAAAAATTGCTAACGTAAATTTTATGCCAATATCCTTTTCTATTCTGATTTCTTTATGATTCTTAATAAGCTTACCTCATTAGTTGACAAAGCAGTATTACTGTTTTCATCAGATGCACTGAAAATGTTATCATTTATTTTGGATAACTGGATAATTTTGGGTTTGGATAACATGACATTATCAATATAAACAAATATGAAGCAACTTTGATATATCTTACTTGGTGCTTTGGGATAAATTTTCATTGGCTATAGTGGAGTTCACAATTTCTTGAGAAAGATTGCAATCACTGTGATCACTGCTATCATGAGAGGTCCCAAATGATATAGCATTTGTTTCCACTATGTAGTTTATACCCAAGGTTGGATCATCCACCAAAGATACTATTGTGTCACAATCAGGTGTAATGTTCAACTAAAAATAAAAATTGCATATAATTAAAATTTACGTTGATTTTTCATTAACATAATAAAAAATGATTAAAAGATTTATTTTATTTATAATTATTTTCATCATATGGTTAATGTGTATATTGAAATAATTATATTATGTGTTCTAATAATTGGAAAAGATCTAGTCTAATTCTTTACTAACTATAATTAAAATATTGTTTTATAATATATTGTTGTTACATCATTACAGGTCGTTTACATAATTTATTGCATAAACAAATTTTTAAATTGAACTGACATTTGTCGGTTACTTGATTATATTATTAATATAATCTAACATGATATAAACTTTTTAATACAATATAATATAATACGCATACGCGCGCACACGTTATATTTATATTAAAAATATCAAAAGTAAATATATTAATGATGACATAATCGACATTAATTCAAAGATATTTATGTAGAATAAACAATATTATTTTAAATTAAAAATTATAATTTTATTTCATTTTATATTCGAAATCTTTTGTATTTTAGATTTATTTTTATGACTTGCAATTTATAAATTTTATGTAGCATTTCTAGAAATTTTTTCATTATATACCTGTTCCAATAGATCATGCACAGTGCAGTCATCGTTCGGTAGATCAAAGGTAATCAATCTCTGTTCACCGCTAGCTAACATTACCAACATCTTCGCTGTATTTCCTTTAATCTGATCTTGAACAATGGCACTTATTGGATCATTAATAGTCTTTTGCAAATAAGCGATACTTTCGCTCGCATTATTCTCTTGTTCTAATCGCGGCGAGGAAGATTGGCGCATTACATGTCCTTTCTCTTTTGCGCAATCCAGAGATCTGCCATCTACGTTAATATTAACGCGTACATTATGTTCAGCTGATGAAGAGGTAGACATTACAGATGATTTTTGTATTTGTGATCCCTGTGCAGAGCGCATAACTTGTTGCATTTTTTGTTGTACAGAATTCGAGGTTACTAAACGACGTGCGGGATTATTCGGTGAGGTTTGAATGGACTGCTGCGAAGCAGGATTAGAATGTTGTTGTCGTTGTGCGTTATTTTGTAAAAATCTTTGTTTCTCCACATGTAATTGCCTTTGCGATTGCAATTGTTTGATTTTCGCTTGCTTGATCTGTTCATTCAAATGCTCCATATCTGAATGCACTCGCATCTTCGGTGTTTTAGACATTTCGGGAGTAACTACGGCTACAGGCCGTACATATGGTGTATTTAGATTGTTAGGAATGCGAACCGGTCTTACGGTAGTCAAATTCGGTTGCAACTTTGGACGGATAGCCTTGCCACAGACGGACGCCACAGATCTTGGGGTTGTTGCAGCGGGATTTTGTAGCCGGTTTTCCATTGTAGCTAACACATTTACCTCATCTGGGCTTTGAGATGCTACTCGTACACTGCTCAATTGCCGATTTTTATTTGAACAAAATTTAGGTAGATTCTTTTCTGTTCGTCCAGATCCTGAATTTAGATAGGCGGACGACTACAAATAAATAGATTCATTAAAACTGTAATTAAGAAAAGTAAGCATAATGTTTCTGATTAAGAATCAGAATATATATATTTACCGATGATGTGACGTTATTTTGTATATGATTTTTATTTAAAATGGCAGTCTGATTCTTCTCTTGTAGCAATGTATTTTGTTTCGTCGGTGTAACGGTACCAGCATTCTGCATTTTTATCCATTGTATTTGCTGTCCCTCATTTTTACATTCTATTTTAGTATCTAAAAGTGAAAATTGACTCATAATATTATCACTGGAATATTATATTAAGTATGCGTGTATTTAAATATAGCAAATTAGTTAGATTTGATAATTTACGTAAGACATACATAAATAATTATCGATATTTACCTGTACTATCTACAAAACCCACGATATTTTTATTAATCACACGTGCATTCAATGTATTAGATTTTAGTATTTCCTGGGTTGTGGTTATATCATCCGTTTTGATTATAAAAACGTTTTGCCTGAAAAATAATAATTATCATCATAAATATTGTTTTATTAATATATTATTTCCTAGCAAAAACATGAAGGATATCCATAGGCAGAACATTTTTACCATACTTAATTAAATAATTTCCCTTGCTTAAATATATTTATATATTTTTCAATATATAAATTTCTATTCATATAATCATATAAGAAAGTTTTTTTATTTTAAAAATAAGATTGTAAAGTTGTACTGTATCATTTATATTAAAATTATATAGATGTGATAAATTATGTTATTTTGTGCTTATGATGAGTGATCAGATGAACATGAGGAAGATGGTGCATTGGTATAAATATCAAAAAACTTGTTACTGGGTGCGAGTTTTTACATCAATAAATAAAAACCTTAATATATATTGATATAATTAATATATATTGATTCTATTTCTTTATTTTGATTGTTATTACTTTAACTTATTAGATTTTACATTTAACTTGTAATTAATATGTATTATTTTGGTAGAAACAATCTTTCATTCCATATGATAACAATAGATTAATATGAATAATATACACAATAAATTGAGAAATTTAAAATAATAAGATAAATAAAAACATTTAAATATTCATTGCTTCTAATTCACATATATTAAGGATAGTTTGTATCAACTATATTACATGGAATACATTATCTTAATATTATCTACAAATATATGATCATATTCCCTTAATTAAATTTGTTATATCTATATATCTCAAAATTATATCTTTATCAAATACATATACATATACATAAAATACAATCATAATTAATTTCCTACAGTTTACATTAGAAAATAGAGATATATTAGAAAATAGAGAGGTTATTATCAGATTGCTTTGATAATGATTTCTTTGAGGCACATACATATAAATAATTTTGAAGTTTCTTAATCTAAAAATTATTCAAATATATGTTACTTTTATATATATTGTTTGTAAAATTATTATTTAATATTAAATATTAAATATTAAAATATTAAATTATTATTAATGTACGCATTATTGTCTTATAAATGTAATAAACATTTTTATATCTATTATTGAAAATTAATATAGATCTGAGAAATGCATATTTTGTACTATATATAAAACATGTTGATAAAGTATGTAAAATATAAATATCGTATTTTATATTATTATTTTATCAAAATTATGTTTAAAATTTATAACACATATATATTCATATATATATTGACATAAGTTCATGTATGTATGAATATATATGCATTATAAATTTTAAACATAATTTTGATAAAATAATAATATAAAATACGATATTTATATTTTACATGCAAATATAACATATGATAGAAGACTACTTTAAAAGTATTTATTATACTATTTATTATACTATTTATTATAGTATTTATGTCCTTTCTGTTTTCAATCCTGCTAAGTTATTTAAGTAAAACTACATTGGGTACGTGCAAGATATAAACATTTATATGACGAAAAATTTTCATTTGATATAAAACATAAATTATTCAGATCTCTTTCAAAAACCTCATAAATAAATGTTCAATAACATAAAAGCTTCTACATTATTATCAGAAAAATAATGTCTCTTAGTAAATATGATTCATTATATAAAAAAATTAAAATGTAATTTAGAAATCAAGAAAGATTTGAAGATTTAAAAGATTTTGTTATTATTATATTATAAATAGCTTATATATTATATATTTAGTAATCTCAATATTAAAAAATCTATTTCTCACAACCAGAACTACATACCAACACCCCATCTATTTCCTCCAAGATAGATTTTATATTATAAGTTAAATCTTGGAATATAGATACTCTCATAAAATGCCAAAAATTTAGAGAAAAATTTATTTCATTGATTTGAATAAATTTGACTAACTAAAAGTGCATGTTGTAAATTACCCTTGTTCCAATCGCGTTGCAGCTATTTGATTGCTTAAATTTATAGTTTGCGGAGTAAATATTGCCTGCCTGTTTTGGGGTGCAGCAGTACAAGTCAGAAAATGTTGTGAACCATTACCGCCATTATTAACATCTTCAACAACTAACTGAACCTGTTGCCCGTCTGCAGTACAGACTCTTGGTACTTCTTCGAATGTCAAAGTACCACTGGCATTGGTCACAACGTTATAATATTGTGCCATATTATTTAAAATTTAACTGCTCATAAATATGATCCTTTCTCAATTAATAAAGATCGATTGAATTGCTGTTAATATGAGTTAAGCCAACTCATCAATATCATGTTTGTAGAAAGATTTATGCCATATAACCTATGATTAAATATACCTATGAAAAATAATTATGGATTATATCTGATTGTTTAAATACATATCATTTATCATATGTTTAAAAGCTAAGGAAATATCAGCAAAAAGATTATAAAGAAAATAATTAAAATTAAAAATGTACATATCTAACACATTTTATGCTTCTTGATATATAGAAAATATATAAATATATATATTTATAAATATATTTATATATAAATATATAAATATGTATATATTTTATAAATATATTATATGTATGTAAAATATGTATCTATTATATGTAACTAAAATGTGACTGTATTATAGTATTTGATATGTATATTTGACATATGAATTATGATTACTGAACAATTTATAAATTATTGTTAAAAAGCATATTATAGAGAATATAAAGATTTCCAGAATTTGAGAAAGAAGATTGTCAAAAACGCGAAGTTTAATAGGAATAAGCATGAACAGTAAATTTATATTAGATTGATAGAAACTATTCAACTTTTAAAGTAGTCTCCTAAAAATATGGAAATATATTTTTAAATATAAATTTTATTTTTATATATTTATTGGAAAAATCCTAATTCCATATGTTTACTAATATTTATCTATATATATATATATATATATATATATACACACACACACATATCTATCATTTATATCCTATATTTATATCTCTTAAGAGAATTATAAATTTTTATACATGTGCTTCAAAGATTTTGTACCATAATTATAAAATAGATTAAAATGTAGGAATGATTATGTATATGTTTCATATGAGTTGTATAGTGTGTAGCTTTATTTACCAAACAAACATTTTAAAAACAAATAGTATCATGCAATAAGAAATGCATTTGAAAAAATAAAACAATATGTTATTGCTATGAACAAAATTTTTATAAAAGATTGTATCAATTATGATGTAAATAAATATATAGCATTAAATCTTTTATCTTATAATATATTTATATAAACAAAATGTAAAAATAATTAAAAGCATTAGTTATATCAGGAAATAGTTTATATAAAGCTTTAAACATTTTTTAAAAATATTTCTTTAAGACATTTCATCATGACATGGTATGTTGCACGTAATAATAAAAATTGCACCACAAATTATATTCTAGCAAATATGTTTATATGTGTATTTTATGTATGGTAAATAAAAAAAAACCATTTTATATTTTAAGTTTCTAATTAATAACTTTCAGCTAAAGTAATTCTAAAGATGTTTTTAATATGCATCACAAGTAATTCAAATAATTGATGTAATCATTGAAACAATTTGAGTAACATTATATGAATATTGATATATCATTGATACTTGAGATTATTCATATCATAGATTACAGTTTTCCTTAAATACTTTCTCATGCAAAATGTAAAAAGAGATTATTCTAGAACTACTATCAATATGTTATCACATTTAAAAACACATCCAAGGAGATCATTAATAATTGGGACAAAATAATTAATTTCAGAGATACTTAATTAAGGAAAACTTTGTAATAAACTTCAAAGCTACAACTTGAGTTTTTATAAGGAATAATACAAGATTCCAGATAGAAGATGCTATATATAATAAAAAAATGGTAGATTCCACTGTGCTATCGCCCAATTTAATTCGAATGACACGCATGATGTATAAAGGGAACATTTCCTTTTCAATATCATGATGATAACCTAAAAGTCAATGGATAAACATAGACCGCGTTGCAGTTTGTCAATTCCAAGCAATGACTATAGACTCGAGTAATTTCAATTTTACGTGCGAAATAAGTGCTAATTATCGACAAACGAAGATTGACATGACTTTCATGGGCGAAATGGGAATTGCTCGGAGTTCACCTGCGAAGCTCTCATAACCTCATCGAATAGATTACGTGATCATTTGCAGACTTGAGAGCCGGTTGAATGAATAGTTATCCCGTGATGAAGTGGTATAATGTGGTATAATTGTCCGATTAGTCGTAGCAAAACATACAGTATTAACAAATATGATGTGAATAAGATGATGATGATAATGAGGACGATTCTTCAATGCATACATCGAGTAACCATTCAATTTATAGGAACATGTATAACCTCGATACTTACAACTGCGATGTAAGCGCTGATTCACGTGGGATTAAATACGTGCGAACGATGTTCCGTGCGACCTGAAACACTTCTCTTTCCGTTTCTTACTTCGCTGTACTTATTGCAAGTAAATAACAATCACGTTCTTCCAGTTTATACATCCGCTCGTGTGAACAAATCGCACCGCACATCCAACAGCAGCCAAATTGTGACTGACAACGAATGGATGGAACGTTAAACGTGATCACGCCATTGCGCAGGCGTTTCAGGAATTTCCGGGATGCGCAGTTCAATTTTAATGTGTGATGTATCGATATTGCATTGTTGTTGATTAACACTCGATCTGATGCGAATTTTCATTTCGATGGTATAAAAAGAGTAGAAATATTATTTCATTTTATATAATAAACGTCATCATATTGCTATCTTCGGCTAGATACGCGATTGCTTTGTTTTTCTAACTATACTTATTGCAAAAGAAATAATTATTAACAAAAATAATTTAATAACTTAAAGCTGAAAAAAAAAACTTAAAATTCGGTTTTATTATAGTTTAACAGATTAGCGGTAATTTATTTAAAAAATTATAATACAAGAGTAACAAAAGCAAAATACTGTCATTTTTCAACGTTTTCAACGTTCAAATTACAATTTAGTTGTTATTTATAAATATATCCGACACATCAAGTTTAAAAAAATTACTTATTATATATAATTTCGTTACACAATCGATTAATATGATTATTATACAATTGAAAAATAAAGTATTACATAGTAAATTCGTAATTATGTAATTAGAAATCTACGTAATTACGTATCTACGTAATTAGAAATCGGAAAGGACGCAATAGAATTTATTATTCACATATATATATTTAGAAATACTTTTAATAATGCCTATTAATCAATTGATATCGATTCGTATCGTTATAGCGAACTAAAGAAATTATTTTTTGTCCACTATCTTGTAATGCATAAAATTCAAAGGGAAAAACATCGATAAGCGAAACAAATTCGTGGTGTCTCTTTTCAAGAATAGATAATTGGCTACGTTGATTATTCTCGACTACGGTGTAACAGTAGGCAAGCTGATATGCATTTGTGATTTCAGCAAAGTTTTGAACTATCTGAGATTCACACATCTGCAAAGGATTCAACTTACAATTTATGATCCTCGGAATATCGAGTTCCTGCAGGAATAATATCCCTGAAAATGAAATCACAGGATTATTTCTATTAATATACGTACTTCTAACACTTGCATTTATAATAGAAAAAAAATCTGCGCTTACCATTTATCGAACTGATAAATTCCTTGTGCCTCATGATAAATAAATGGAAGAACGCTCGACAAACGGCATAAAATATAACATGTGTATTTTTGTCGAGATATTCTGCATATTCATGCCTAGTGATGTAATCGTGTATCCAATCAATCAGTTTTGCCATTGTCAATTCCACTAATCTGAAAAGAGACAATGTTGGATATACAATTATCGCAAAATTGCAAGAAATAATGTGAATATGTATTATTATTATAATTACTCGGAAGTGATAAACGAAGCATTAGCGCATAAGCTGGATATGTAATAAACAACTGATTTTCGCAAAATTACTGACAAGTTGGGGTTGTTCATTTTACGCCACAACCAATCTACGAACATCTCTGCCACTATAGGTTTGAAACTGCAAATGTAGAACATGATATATTGCACACATCGAGTGGCTTGTGTGGGCAATATTATTGTTTCAAATATCCGGAGAATATCGATATATAGTATTCTCAGGGATTCTATTTGCAGGCGATCGTTTGCGAAACAAAATTCGCGCATGTATTTAAAAAATACTTCCATGCACACATCTAATGTATGCATGATCGGATTAACGGTGTTTGTTTTATCTGTATCATCATTTACTGTAGACGTATCGTCACCATTAGCCATTTCGATAGTATCATCTTCCTCTTCATTTTCTTCTTGATCTTCTTCGTTTTCCTTTTCATTATATACATTTTTTTGAGGTATGGTAATATCCAATGTCATCAGCCTAAAATACGAACGTACGATGCATTATTCTTTTGCTAAAACGCAAGTTTCATCTTTTGGTTATATATGGGATAGTTACTTCTGAATAATTAAGGATAAAATATCTAATCTTCGGTTAGGAGTTGTGTATTCTATCATCTTCAATAACATATGAATGTAGATTTGATGTACATAACTACCCTGTAACATATATGGGAACTTTGATTCAATAGCTTGCATCAAATATACGTCAGACCTAAAAAATATTTAATATATATGTCAATATATATATATGATTATAGCAGAGAAATATTTTGTGTATTAATTTGTCCATATCTTACATTGGCACTGCTTTCAAAATTATGCGTAACGTATCATGTACATGATTCAGCTTTTCCAAGTCTTCAACTTTAAACTCATCGACTTCATATTTTGCATCATTGTGTTTCTCTAAATAGAAAAAGTATTCATATAGTAATAAAATATTATGATATCTATAATGTATCTTAGAATATTAATATTACCAGACGTAAGAATTTTGTTCGGCTTAAATAATTCAATTAGATGATACATCACAGTTTTTGTATGACAAGTTTGGATACTTATTAAATCTTGCAAAAAAAGCTTGTAATTATAAATCACTTCTGGTGATTTTTCTATCCAATTAATCTGAAGAAGGGCTTCAATAAATAATTCATGTTCAATACTTAGATGGCATATATACGATCTTGTATTAAGTATAAATCCGGCTAAATTACTATCCTGAGAAACATAAAAGAGACAATAAACGCAATATTCATTATATATAATACATGAGTCTTTATATAAGATACGTTTATATAAGATACATAATATATTATAAACTAAGGCGTTATAAAAATTAATCAGACATAAATACTTTGTGTTTTTCTTATTCTTACCTTTATGTTACCTTCATGAAGTAAACATATCAATTTTCTATACTCTTTAATTTTATTAGCATTTTTGAAATCGGATAATATATCGTCAATATCCTCTGGGAGTTGACTATTCAGTAGTATTGAATTATTCTGTCTAATAATCTCAGATTTAATCTCTGTATTCTTCAGTAGAGAAGATACGTTGGTAAATGTTGAGGATACCACTGACATCTGTTTTATATATACAAGATGAATAAATAATTAAATAAAATTTTCTATTGATAAATTTATTTTTCAAAGTACTGCATGTACTTTAAATAAACAACATTTAAGAATTTATAATTATATTTCTCATGCATTATATCAAACCACATTAAGTATCAAATAAAGTAACAGAAAGAGGTTATACGCACTTCGGCATTGATTATATCAAATTGCTTATTTTATTAAATATAGTTCTCGCTTTGAATAATATTCACTCTTTTTAACAAATATCATATATAATGTCATATATTCACTTGAGCTTTGTAAATATACTGTTTCAATTCAAAAACCACTTTCAAGATCACACGTGTGCAAAGAAAAGCGAGTTACCCGACCGTTGTGCTAAATATGTAGGTAATAGATGGTAAGGTTAATCGAGGAAATAGAAGGTGCAGACATCTTTCAAAAAACCAGAAATTACGTTTCAAACTATATGTTGGTAATTCTTCTATTTTGGTGACTCTTCAACATGACTCTTCAATGAAGAAATGTTCCATATGATAATTGTTCACATGAAGATAACAATTAAAATATAATGAAATAAGAAAATAATAATGAAAATAAAAAATTATTATTATGATATGTAAGTAAACGTAGGAAAGAGTAATTTGCAAGATTTCTTTTTTGAGAATTCTTTTTATTAAAACTATAAAATCGTTTCTTTGGATTACATTAAGGATCAAAGTAATAGGGTATATCATTTTGTTGTTCCAGTAACGTAGTCAAAGCTCTCTCTATATTTTCTGGCAAATGATCCAGAAGCATACGCGGCATCACTGACAATTTTGTGAATTCTTCTGCCTGCGCCCACCTCATCTCGTACTTTCTCTCTTTCGCCAGTTGTTTCTTGCTGAAAAATTATATCTAATTAATATCACTTAAAATGTCGATTACATGTGTTCTTTATTAATTTATTGAATTACTTAATTAAGCGAAAAATATGTAGCCAAAAAGGAATTGGAAAGATTTTAAACGACATTTATGCTGTTACATAATAACGTAAAATAATGCGTAAATAGATTTTTCGTATTAAATCCTCTAAAGCATTATATAAATTTTGAGAATTTTAAATTTGTTTGGACCTTGAAATTTCATTAACTGGTCACATCATAAACTCAAGCATACTCAAGTTAACTCACGTAATATGCGGAAAACAAGAATTAATTAAATGTCCATTAAGCTAAGATATATGAACATTCTGTTTTATTTTTTACCACGTTCATGAAACTGTGCATTACTATTGCACAAAGTAAAAGAAAAACGACAAAGAAACATATGCTAATTAACATAACCGGTTTCTCATGTTCTGCCATAAATGTGATTCATTTACGACAACAGACAATCAAGAAGAATGAATTGCTGCGAAAAAATATGATTATCTAAAATATTTAGCATCTAGCACTTTTTCAGAAACAAAAGTTTATGCTTTAGGTGGATTTTATGTAATTTGGTATGACGAATATTATCTGAGTAGGATGCACCTCTTGCCTTCCGTATTCTCGAGTTTGCATCTTGTTATATGAAGTATACGACCGGCATTAAATAGTTTTACTTTCGAGTATCTTCTTTTCGTTATGTCACGCTCGATTATTTTATTATCCTGCAAAAAGATAAATATAGCGTATTAGGCTAATAATACATATAATACATAATACATAATAATAATCTAACGTACGCGCGCAAAATAAAAAAAGATAAAAAAGATAAAAAAAAGAGACAGAATTGTTTATCATCGTGTGAAATGCATCGCAAGTATAATATTTTTCTTACCGCATTGATAGACTTGGCGAGTAAGGGCGACTGAGCCGGTACGGTATTAATTATGTTATAATTGTTCCACGTCTTTGTCAAGTCCCTCTCGGGTACACCGAACAGAGCATATCCAAATCCGTTCAGAACTACTCTGTACTGAAAATGCGGAAGCTCTTATTGAAGCAAATTCAAATCTAAATTGCATGAGAATAACGAATTTTGATTAGAATACCTTGGGTAATCGGCAGGCTCGAAGAGTTGTCAGTAGAGACGTCCGTAAATTTTCTATACTATCCACACTGAGGCGCATTACAAGATCATCGCCAAGTCCTATGGTCAACACAAATTCCTCCGTGATTCTTGCAGCTTCTCGGCTGAGCAGCCCGGCTTTCGGAGAATTACAAAAGATTATAACCAATCTCGCGTGTTCGCAATGGAATTAACAATATAAGCGGAATTAATTAAATTAATTTAATTAATTTAATTAATTCAGAAACCTGACACTCCAAAAAGAATATTGATGCAAATTATATGCACAAACTAAATGAAAGGAATATATACCAGGCGTAGAGAACGCGTAGACTCGCAAGTCTGGATAACGAGGACGTATGAGCAATCCCAGCAGGATAGCTAAACCGGCTCCTAAACTGTGACCTGCGAACGTGCGTTACTTCATTGTAGAATTTACAGTTATGTTGCGAGTGACCGCTCGGTACCATTGAGGGCAGCGTACCTGTAATCGTCAAATTGTAATTGGGATACGTGGCGAACGCTCTCTCCAGAACCTTGTATTGCTCCAACTGCTTCAGGATTACCTTTACTCCTATTATCATGCCTCTGTGAGCCTGTGAATATTATAATATCGATTCACAGTTGAAGCTGATTCGTAATTGGCGCGTTCACGCATGAAGAGAATAAATTACTAACCGTACTACCGGAAGGAAGGCCAGGACATTCGAATGAGTCGGATGCGGCCGTGAAATCAGTGATTAAATCCCGCAAAGATAACGAGCCTCTTATAATCACGACGATGCTGGCGGTTTCATGGTCCGCTACTACACAGAACGGAATCTGCAAGATTTCAAATACTTAACATCAAGTAAGTAAGTAAGTAACGAGAAGAAGAATCAGACGAAATATATCGACCTCGCACAGATGATTCTTGAAGGAAGCGAACAGGATATCCTCCTCGGACAGTTTCGATAGGTATTTAACGCCGGAGAGATAGCAGAGGCAGCAATTGTCGTCCAGAATAACGTTGCGTTTGCGTCTGCAAAGGAAATACTTGCTTAGTTAAGCCGCAAAATGATAACGCCGGGGAAAAATTGATCACGCATATATTATGCAGCTTTACGTTATGTTCTTTTACCGGAAACAAGCGCAGCACGTCATGCCCCGTATTAAGCGAAAGCAGCCGGTACACAAATGTTGATATATGACAAAAAGCCAGCCGTAAGAGGCGATCGAGAGCTGTAGGAAATGCTGGGCGGCATCCAAGGACATCCAGCTAGGTGTATCGGAAAAGATTACGCTGCTGTCTGCGAAATGCAGATAGCAAACATTTGACAATTAACGGCCGACATTTACATTTTATATGCGCATCTTCGACGCTTATTTCCAACGTAAATAGCTTACCTGAAGTGTATTTTGGACGTACGATTAAATTCAGCCTTCTCAATTCGTGAGTCTCGCGTTTCTGTTGCACCCTCAACAGGATACATCCCGCCATTACATCCGAGGGTACCAAGTCCGTACCGCGAAATAAAGCGGTTAAAAGGCCTACGAACACGTGTTCGGGTCGTTGTTATCCACGAGAAATTGCGTTATCAAAGAAGTAAGCCATTCTATCTCCCCCCACACACTCTTTCTCTCTCTCTCTTTTTCTCTCTCTCTCTCTCTCTCTCTCCTCTCTTTCTCTCTCTCTATTTTCTCTTTCTCTCCCTCTCTCTCTTTTTTTCCGTGATGCTACGTTTTACACGACAGTTATATAAAAAACAGAATGATCGACTTGAATTATTATATTTTACTGCGATTCAACGCGATTACATGCTCGACATCAGAAAATATTATGATAATCGCGCATCAAAATTCATCGCAAACCGTGTGCATTGCGTGCGCAAAGCGATTGCGTAATCACTCCTATTTCCGAGCGATGAGAGAGCAACATACGCATCGAGAAGAAAATCCCACCAGCATCAAAACCAGAACAGAGAGATCAATGATTGGATGGATTGCCAGACGGGCAAACCGATCCCAATTTCTCGCATTCGATTCGCAAAGTAACCGCGTTCTAGTCTCGTATGCGGCAGGACCTCCTCGTAGGTCAGCCGTACCTATGTCTCACCAGCGACTTGTTGAAAGGCCTCGTTCGCGCTTTCGTCCTTGCGCATCCACCACAGGAACTTGAATCGCCGCAGCCAGATGCGCGAGACCTTGCCGTGCTCCACGGAACTTTCCAGCTGCTTCTTCTCCAAGGAGCCGATCGGATCGAATACCAGAGCAAGGCCGAAGATACTGAGACCGATCAGGATCCAATCAAAGAACACCAGAGCCTCCACAACAGTGATGGAATACTGTTCCTGATTGCACTCTACGTTCTTCCCGAAAATCCACAGAGTGCCCAAAATATTCCATCCAATCTCCGGCAACAACATCAATATCCTATAGAAATAATTAATGCAACTTAACGCGAGCTCTCTTATCGGATAATGAAACAAATCGGTCGCAGAGCTATGCTCGGAGTATGCTTGAAATATGAGAGCGAATATAGAATATAGGGATATTCAGGAAATAAAATCGAAACAGGAGGTGATCTAAAAAGAAACTCTTCGGAATGAGCACTTCACGTGAATTATCTTGATTTAGAAAAGATTGCTCTAGAAAGCTGATCGACGCTGGTTTACTTTTATTGCTTACTTGATCATTAGGAGTGGTTCAACGTAGCGTCGGGCATGCGTGTCCATGATAGCTCCTTTCGCGCTATGCCTAATGATGACCAGTATTAGAAGTGTAACGATACCGAGTATGATCGCTTCGCCTAGAAGATACGCGCGTACCAATTCACCTCCCAATTGATAATTCCACGTATTCTCGTAATACTTTATGCAGGCGATCCCTATAAGAATCAACCTGTAAAACACACAGTCGATTACGAAAAATAAATCAACAGTGGTCCGCCTAAACGTGGTCAGGAGACATGTAGCTACGCGAAACTTTGAGAATAGAATTAATCGAATTTTATCGTAAAATTCAGCTGAGCTTAATATTTCTCAAGAAAATTGATTTTTGATAGAATATTTTCAAAATGACAGCTAAAACTGGAGATTCTCGTGTTTAATATTTCATATAATAACACTAACACTACGATAACTCATTCATCGATGATGCTTACCATATTATGCGAATAAATAATTCGAATAAGCCAGGATACACGAGATCGTCGGTTGCAGCCAACCATTTTCGTCCGCAGAACCTCAACGCCGGCATTTCCCTGCGAAAAGAGATTTCGTATTGAAATCATCAATATATGAAATCATCTTCGGATTTTCTTAAAGAGCATATCAAACAAGTATGACCAATTAGAAAATATGCGAGAATATATGAAGAAATATTTTTCAATGTCGAGTTAGGGCACAAGTTGTAATCGCGAGAATGAAAAATCGTGTACGTGTACACGTATTCATAAACGTCTTCGTCAAAAAGTTATCTTAAAATATGCCTCCACGATATTATATTTAAATAATATCTAGGTTCTCGTATCTAGATAGTGTCTTTCTCTCTCTCTAACTGACGGCTCGGTCACGTTCGCGAAGGTCTTGCGAGGAAACGCACACCGCAGAAAGTTTGCTTAACGAAGCGCTTTTACAGATTTCGTAATGTTGCAGAATAAAGAGCAAACGTTACTTTCTATGATCATAAATATTTCTGAGATTCGGACAACGGTATGCACGCAATGTGTATGTGTATCTCTCCGATCATGAACTGCCGCATGGAGAAAGCGTCGGGAGAAAGTCACTTTGTCCATCCGAGACTGTATTGACACTGCCTTCCAATGTTTGCCAATGGACCGTGAACCCGATTATTTTAATCATGCCAGCTAATGGAACAGCTCATTATATCCTAACATGTGATTATATATACGATTATATCTACGAATGATTCAGATGATGTATACGATGCATTATTCGTTAGTTTATTCAACAATGCCGCAAAAGGAAGCGAGATGACAGAATCGTAAGCGTGATGTTTTCGATGATTCAGAGCTTTGAGGACATTCTGGACAGAGTCGTGTTATATTTCTTTGAGAGGAACAGAAACTTCCTGTATGAATAACAAAATTCTTCATAATAATATATATTCTCGTAGTAATATATTATAAAATTCTAATAATGTATTATTTTACGACTAACAGTACGACTAACATATCGCCTGGCGATCTCTCTTTCTTCTTCTCGCTTGTTCCTGTTCTGATATCCATTCTTCTCTACGTTTTAAATATTTTCCACCGGTTTTAGGTTTGCGTACGACTTAACGGATCGCTTTTTAATATATTATGCAAATAACTTTCAAGCGTTAAAGCCGTTTACATAGAAAACCGTTTACATAATTCACAAACGTCAGTTAGTTAGATATAATTGTCCAACTGTTTTCTTTTATAAAAAAATGCAATTACTCGAAAAGCGAAAATTATACGAGATTACAACGCGATACCATATATAACGGATAAGGGAAAGTTGATATTAACAAGTGATAATTTCGTCGCTGATAGTATCAAAGCAAAAATGGATGCTTTCAGCTAATTTGCTATTAAAGTATAACTTGTCATACATTGTACAACAACGAGCGTTATTATAGCTTTGAGATACCAAACATGCTATTCAAACAAATTGCATACCAGGAAATGTTGTTGAGTGTAATGTTTTTCTTTCTGTATCATTCTTATGGTTGACACAAATAAGAACTTCTCAGAAGATTACGAATCTAAGAAACCATAAACTGTACGCGTGTACGCGCAATGCACCGGCAGCAATTAACGCTTCCTCGAAACTTGTTTTGCTGTTGTCTTGCACAATGTTATGTGGGAAAAGGCATGGAACTATCTTTCAAATATGCATAGAATTATTTCGTGTTCAATCTGAAAAGTCGAACATATACACAAAGAGATGCGACATATATATATATATATATATATATATATATATATATATTTTACGATGATGGAATAGGAAATAAAATATAAAATAAGATGTTGAAATTTATAACTCATAAATCGCACGTATTACTCATCGGTCATACCTCGGTGGATCGAATTATGCGAAATCAAGTGCATTGCATGCATTTCGCAACTTCAAATACGTATTCTCACTAATTCGCGTAGTCCGCGAATTCCGAAACATAATCGCAAAGATTCGCATTCAGCGCTTACACTCAATTCGTTGAAACTTTTCGTTTAATAGTATATGCATTACACATTTAACCACATAGTTGGAAAATAAACCAGTTTTGAATAAACAAATTTTATTTAGAACTTTAATTTATTCAGAATTTTAATTATATTTTATGTAGACGAAAGAGTGCTCATTATCTTAATGCGGATTATTAACGAAATATTTATATTTCTGTGGCTATATATTTCTTAGAACTTGAAGTTAAGATTATAATCGATACTACAACCGAATATAAATTGATACTTGATCTATCTTGATCTATCTTTTTACCAATATTGCATAATATATCTCCTTATAATTGATAATATTATATTTGCCAAAATCAATTTATTGATTTCAACTGTATATATTATTTCTTTCAAAATATTCATAAACACAAAGTTATATTATCTCAAAACTTTTAATTGAGCGCTGTTAAAATTATTTAATGTGAAAAACAAAATGCGATGGATAATAATAGATATAATTTATATGTGACGTTTTATTATCAAATAATACTCCTTGCTTACTTAAAAGATGACTTTCTAAGAAATCGATTGATATTGACGTACGTTAGCAATGTTTATGCAAAACCGAAACATTCCATCTCGATCGCGTTCGATGAAACAGAAGAGGAAAGCAATTCGAGAATATCTTATATAATATTACATTCTTAGTATCACTATATCTCGCTCGATTATACTTGTATGCTATCAACGCGTAAATTAAAAACGCGTAATAAGCTATGCTCTACTCACAAATGCGCGAATCAATAGCCGGCGAATCCGGATGCGCGCGTACACGCGTTGAAGTCTCCCCTCGATCGACGTGCCGCGAATGCAGCACTCCGCTACACACACCGCGCACTCCACCTGCTCGCTCGCCCGTATCACGGGAATTCACCAAGAGCTAACGAACTCGACCGGAATTCGTGCCTAATCGCCGTCGCCGGACTGCGCCTTTCTCCGAGCCGCGCACAATTGCAGACCACGACAAAACTGGAGCACTTCCTGCGCTCGAGTTGCTGTTAAGCGCGCGTCGCAAGAGCGATTTTTCGCGATGCACCAGAAGCCGATCCTCCGCCAGGTCAGGTGGAGAGCAATCTGAATAGAAGCTTCTTACTGCGTCGCGCTCGTCACCTATTCGCGCAGTCGCGAACAAATGTTTTGCTTTCTGACTAATCGCTCGCTTTCTTCAACATCACCGCCGAAGCCGCGCTTATTGCGTGTATGAAGATATCAAAATATATCGTCCGTCAGGAACGTCTCTCAGTAACTGGTAGCAATCTGCTACATTCGCGGCGATCGCGATAACGGTTACATTAACGGTCGCGACAAGGAGGACACTGAGACGCACGAGAGAAGCCTCCAAACGATCGACACCTGGTGATACGTCGCGAGCTTCAGGAGAATGAACGATCGACTCTTGCAGAATCACATTGAACCGTAGAACATACGCACAGCGTCACGACTTGTTCACCTTGCAGCGTGCGACACCCCGTACGAGCGACCTGACGAATCTGGTTGGCCACGAGTGTCCGTTACCACTGCGGAGGTACCACTCAGGACTTTCCCTCCATTCGTCGGGTTATCGTACGGCCCCAAGAAAGAAAAATGCAGCGGAAAAGGAGGAGAGGAAGGAACGGGATTTACTCTCCGAGAAGGATAAACGGCCATAGAGAGCCGAGCCGAGAGAAGGTGGGAGAAACAAATCGGCACACCTGGCGACTGTACCTGGCCGTTCCTTTCGCGGGAATAGGAAACGCAGTGAATATCCATATCCGGTGCATCCGAAAAGGAGAGCTGCAAGAAAACGATGTCTTCATTGCTGGGAATGAGATTTATGCGCGAGATGAAACGTTGAGATTCCTTGGCTAAATTCCCGATAAGAGTTCTCTTAAATATTAGAATTGAGTGCTCGATACTATTTTTCGGCCGTTTAATTTATATCTCGCCAGATCTTGTTAGCTATCGTTGTAAGAAATCTTTGTATGAGGAATATAAGACATGTATACGCATAAAAAAGCGTCTTTTCAATGAGTTTTTCTGCATTTTCAATAACGATACCTAGAAGATGATTTGTAAATACAATATCAAAAAGAAAACTTGGTATATTCTTGAGTGGCGAGGTAATATCGACATCAGCCGATCTCAATTACGTTTTACGTAAGTTAGAAGTCGATCTCGTAATCGCATCATAACTACATCAATGTGGAAAGCGCTGACTGCATTGCATACATATATAAAAACCATGTACACAAAAACCATGCATCGTATATCGCGCGAGTATACAGTTTTTTATACGTATATTCATATGTAATTGTATTATATATGAATTGTATTATATACTAATATAAATCAGCATGAAGATGAGGAATTTCTTGATATTGTATTGTAATTTTTTACATGAATTCCAGTTATACGGTTGACCAACCATTTTCTCATTCGAGAGTTTGAACTTCATTCGCAAAACATAACGCTTCTCAACGAACATAAATATGGTGCAAAATTCTGAAGAATCGATCAAAGAATACATATGCATATGCGATAAATAATTGACCGATATTGACCGCATAGTAAACATTTGGTGGATCATTGGCGTCCGTTTGAGCACGGTTTTCAGGGCAATGAAAAACGAACCCGAGCGAACGAGTTCCACGGGAATGTAATAAAATAACTGGCACTGCACGTTCTTTTCTCTTTTTCATATGGAAAAACCGTATCCGGTTCGGGAATGCAGTACCTTTGTTTTGCATTTGTGCACTCGGCTTAGGATATTATTTGGTTTCTTTCTGGATCACGGTCATCGCGCGCGAGTTCGTGGAACGACGCCATAATCGACACTGCTCATGCAGGAAAGTCGTATCATTATACGAGAGGATGCGTTGAACCATTAACGTCATGAATACGCGCATACAATGTAACAGAGATTAATGTAGCTTACGAAAACAAGACGAACGAGAATAATTAGCAATTTACAATCGAGTTTTTATACCCCGTTGTAACAAGGCTATCTGTTAGCCTTGTTCTTTTGATTTCACGCATAAGAATCCTCGTGCGTCTTTTGTTTCTGCTCAGGGAACCTCCTCTCACGATCTCTCTTCAGGAATTCATCGGATCTAGTGATGTTAATACATAACGATTTCATTTATATCTGTTAGCCTTACATTTTGATTAAACGAAAACATGTTTAATGATGATGATAAAAGTAAAAATGTATTAATTCCAATTATACGGCGGTTGATTAACCGCCTCCGCATTCCTCTTCCGAGAGTTTGAACTTCAATTCGGATGATGCTCCTTGACGGAAATAAGTATGATGCAGGATTCTGAAAGGAAGTAGTTAATTAATATAGTGGCATAATTTTTATGCATTTTGTGCAATCTGCTTATACATTCTTGCGTGTAATGTTATTCCTTTCTTTTTCTGCGTTTAGATACTAAATGCTTAATCTATTATTAGTCTATTGTATGTTTATTCGTGTTATAATTATGTTTTTAACTAGAAAGAAAATTGCTAATGTTTTTAATATCCAGAGGAAATGTGAATAAATGTTTTAATCAGATAAACATAGCGGCATATAAATAGTTTATAGTAATAGTAATAGTTATAGTAATAATTTATAGCATAGTAATAATTTCTTCTCTGTTAGAGTAAATTGCTCTGTCAGAATAAATATATATTTATATATTTACATATTTATACAATTGTGGCTTGGAACATTCATGTTTTATGGACTAATAATTAATTAACTTTCTCGCTGCTGCACAAAATTTATTATAAAATCTGGCAAATAAAACGCACATAAACATGTTAATGTAACCGATTATCTGTTTGTTGCCATCAGACATATTATTTTAGTTTATAGTTTAAATTCACACTAGCGATATAGTGATGACATAACTTTTCTGATTTTTTCATCTAATTCATTTTCATTTAATTATTACATTTCATTTTTATCCCGCTTTAGCTTACGCGTATGGCGTTATGAGACTTCTTCTACGTTTTTCCTAGGTTTAAGGTTACATAAAGCTTCTAATTTAACAGGATTATTTTACATATCAGTGATTTAATGAAAGTAATGGGACTTTTCACACGCTATAAAATTAACAAAAGATTTCGATACTGAACTAGCGCTACAATACGGTTGAACGATTTCGAAAGGCATAATATTTACTTTGTCAATAACTTTATAATCGCGAAAGGATAGTGTTTGTTGAATGAGTGTGAATCTTACGAATATTTTATCTCGTTTTGATAGGCGTTTGCAAAGATCGCGACATGGACTTTCACTCGCACACGACGAAACCACGACGAACCTCCTTCCAGGCGAATCTGTGTTATATGCGTATATGCGAAGTGTATAAAAGCGCGCGCAAGCGACGCAATTATTGTCTCACGCTCATATTATTATTGTCATAGTTCATTGCAGCATCAGCATAAATTCGAAGGACGAATTAATAATTAGCCAGCTACGAACTTTTGTTCCATTTTCCTATGAAATTAACAGTGTAACAGATGATAATACGTAGAGTGACGCGATCGTATTTTCGAACATAATTTTGAATATATAACAAATTGATACATAACGCAATAATACGCAATAATAGTAAATTTCGCAACAGTAATATATTGCAGTTTTATTGCAAAGAATTTCATTGAACTTTGTATCTCTGATGAACTAATAGAGCTAAGTGTACGGTTTGATATTCTAGAATTCCACACGCAATTAAATTCAGTTTGAATCAGCTATCGCGGACGCGAATACGTACTAACAAATCATATTTATTAAATGAATTCTATATATTATTGAATATCTAATGTAACACGTTTTTGCATTTGTTTCATATTAAGGATACGATTATTTAACGTTACGGTCTTAAACAGTTTGTATTTTTCAATTATTTGCTTATGAAAAAGTAATCGTTTCGTTGGAGCAATACGAGAGTTACCGCGTGAAGTTAGCCGCGTAATTCGAGATATTAGAGTAAAATAACGCACGGTTAGTCCAATAATTCGAATCGGAATGTCGGAAATGTCATCGAAACATTCAACGTGTTATCGTGTGTTTTCATCAAAGTGTTCATCAAATCATCAATCGACTTATCATCCTCATTGACAGACAAAGCGTTCCACGAAATCTAAGTATAATGATATCGAACGATATCAAATGATCGCGATAATCAAACATGTTTGGTGAATGGTTTTGAAACTTGGTTGCTCATCAATGCCGGATATAACCTCGAATGATTGGTACGAATGATTAATGCGTATTGCGATAAGCTGCAACCAGGATGTACAGAATATATTACGCAATATCGAATGATCTCGATAGTGTCGAATATAACCTCGAGTGATTGAATGATAGTGAACGATCATCGTGAGTGTAACAGATACATATATCGGAGTGTTGAAGGAATATGTGCGCATTTTTGCGGAAGATATTATCGTCAAATATGGAATCTGGAAATTGCGACATTGGTCTCCGCGAGGCAACGGAAGGCAAGATCGCGAAACCGGTGAATCAATTTTGTATTATCTATTCTATCGTATGACAAATGTTTCATATACTTTTTATGACTAACGCTATGATAATTGCGGTCTCGCGTTCAACTCGTGATTTCACAATACGGCAAGCATGAAACTTTTGAACAATCTTTTGAACAAACGTGATTAAAAAGATAGGAGAAGTCTTTAAAAATTATTATTTAAAAGAGAAAAGAAAATGAAATGTACATGAAAATATGCTATTCGCTATTTTTATGCATTTTTCTTGGGGATATAAAATTTAGATTGCAAATATATTCTTTTACAGATAACTGACATTGTCGTATTAGCATTAAAACAATTAGATATCATGGAATATATTTTCCGGATTAAAGAGGAATATTTGCTAATTTATTTAGTTATTTTCAATATCTCAATATATTTTATTATTAATTGAATAATTGAATGATTGATGAATGAATAATTATTCATTCTAAAAAATGATTTTCATTATCATTATTGTTGTTAGTCGGTAAATAAGTAATTTGCCAATTAATTTTTTGTGGATTAAAAGATATCGCGTATAATTTTGTGATCCTAAGCATATATTAATCTGTTTCTATTAATTAATTATATATTTCTGCATATTCTGTTCCTGAGATTCAAATAATTCTTTTATAATATCGCGGGAAACAGGTATTGCAAAAACTTGACCATTTCCTCGGTAGATGGTGCCACCGACTCTATATGCTACTACACGTAAAATTTGAAATATCAAACGGGAAATTCTACTTACAAAATGCCTAAAAAATATTATTTAATTCTTTATAGTACTAACATGCGTTATTAACATATTAATTTCAGAAAGCTTATATCAATAATTTTCGTAAATCTTCTAACCTTCGTTCTTTTCTCCAGTGAATTTAATCGTTATGCAGCATAAACATAAATATGCTCATTAATATACTGGAAACGTTATTACGATATAATATTGCGATGTTTCTAATCCCTTTCTTAATTTGTATCACGCGTTTGCGTCCACCAAGGAACTAGGTAAATATAATAATTATTTTTTCTTTGAATTAATACGAATCTATAATCGATCGCAGAATTCACATGATCGCGCGATATTATACTTGCCGCACAAGACGTACAAGAGAAATCTTCGTGTTGAAAAACACGAGCGAGTCCAGGCATCCTTTCGCCGTCGCTAAGAAACAAAGTGCTCACCGTGATCGAAATTAATCTCGTATCGATTATGCGAGTTGGCGCGCGGGAGACGACGATACACGCGAATATACGCGCGCGGCCCCCACGTGTCCCCCAAAGCGGGCACGCTCGCGAGCACACACACGGCTCTAAGCACGAAACAGGGGGAGGCATGGGAGAAGGGCGAGAGAGACGAGACTTGCGTGTCGCTTAAGTTAGGAGGGCAAGGGGGCGAGGATAGGGAAGGACCGGTCTGCAAGAAGATTCTTCTAGCTGGGGGGGTAGTAAAGGTTCGTGCCGGGTAGACGGGGTGGTCGGCGAAGGAGAGCCACAGGAGGACGGTGGTGGCTGGAGGTGAAGAAGGTGGTGGAGGGCGACGGGGCCGCGGGGGCTACGGGGGCCGGCGAGAACTGGAAGAGGGTGGTGGAGGGTGGTTTAAGCAGTGGTGGGAGTGGGCCGAGCTAAGACGCGTAATGACGCCCTGAATCAATATGTGAGGCACTGAGATATGCATACGAACTAAGACAACCGCACACCAACCAGCGCCACGGCTCCTCTGCCCGGCGTCGCGGCGCGGTATGGCGTGGTGCGGCGCGGCGCGGCGCGGCGCGGCGCGGCATCAGCGCCGCGGCGCGCAAAAGGTGGGGAGAAATTAAAGACGAAGCAGGCACAAAAATAACGACCCACGGCCGTGCTCCCCTCACCACCCTCGCTTTCCTTCACGGAGCCACCCCCGCGCGCACCACTACCACCACCCTCAGCCGCCTCCCCCCGCATCAGCCGCCACTCCCGACCGCTATCCTCTCGTTCGTCCCCGTCCCCCTTCTTTCCATCTTTTAAGCTCATTCTTCCTTTCTCTTGTAAATTCGCCGTCCTCCTTCCTCCTTCATCCGCGGAAGACCTGACTGCGACGACGGAGATGAGACGCGGCGGAGTCGGGACGACGGCGGTCGTCCGCGGTGCAAAAGACGGCTGGTCGACGCGGCAGGGGCGCGATCGGTTTAGTGGATCGTTTCGATCGGCACGATGTCCAGACGGCGACGGATAGAGAGAGGACCTCACCGCGATCCAGCCCGCACCGATTAATCCGCGCGTTACACCGCGAATCCCATTGCGTGGCAGGTAGGAATATAAATCCTATTATCGTAAGAGCGTACGGGAATACGTAAACGCCGGGAACACCAGTCCAGGTGGAGCGATTAGCTCCACGAGTGGTTCCAGTTTGAAAAATTTCTCTTTCTATCGTTTCGTTTCTATTTCTAAATCGATGCGCGGTGACGCGATACAGTCAGCCATGTATTTGATGAAATGAAATTAATTTTATCCAAACTGGTGCATTTTTACTTCGCATATTATATTACCCGATGATATTATGATATATAGATCATAGTTTCGACTTGTTTGTTAATTGTTACTACATGTAATTACTACTTGGTAGGAGGGAGAAAGAGAGAGAGAGAGAAGTAGCACAGCATACACGACATTCAAATGAATTAACTGTTGTCGCAAATAAGTAGTCAGATTAATGGAAATGATTGAATCAAAATTATTTACTTTCATCAAATTTTTAAATTCTTCTTTAATTGTTTATCAATTGGGATGTATTATTTACAGCGCTTGACTTTTATAATAATCATATAACAATTTACATAACAATATGGTAGCGAGTAGTATTTTCTTCTGAAATTGTTATCAGCACGAAGAAAGAAGAAACCTTTTCGCACTTCTTCTGTCTTCTCTTCACACTATCTTTTTTAACAGTGTGACATTATTCTTGTAATTAAAAGGTGATTTCTTATTTCATGACGCAAGCCTAATTAACTATGTATCACAATAATCATCCTGATTCGGAATCCTCGACTTTTAAAGAGGCTTTCGTGAATCATTGTCGAGTACAACGAAGAGTACGATAAACAACAAAGCGCAAATAATCGCGCGATTTCTTTGAACGTAAATTTGTTGCTATCGTTAAGGAGAACTTTTCTTTCGTTAAGGCGAATAGATTTTCCTTTACATCTCAGGGATATCTCTGAAATCTCTTTACGGTCGAAACTATAGACATAAGACAATGTATTGACTGCTTTAAACCCTAACGCTCATCCTTATTGTATAACTGATTTCTATTTGACCATCTTCGATAATCTTTTTCACATTTCTTTCAAGGATAACTGTTCGCTATAAGTATATAAAAAATACATATGCTCTTTTATAAAATTGTTAGGTGAACTTTATTCTTCATGTCATGCCAAGTTAAGTCATGTCAAGTTTGGGAATTGGGAATACATGTCACCACCTGTTGCAATTTCTGCAAAAGAATGATCGTGATAAGATTTATTATTTACTATACGATGTCGCGCTAAGAGAATTTTGGAATGGAATTTTAGATCCGAATATGCGTCTCTGTATAATTTTAATAATTCTCACGGAAATAAAATGATTGATACATGTATAAGTATCCATGAACTTTGGCAAATACCAAGCGCACTGAGAGAAACGGAAAGGCTGTATGTTAGCGTTATACGTTATATGCGAATTCTACGTGAATACATAATCACGTTCCTTGCGTCACGATTTTTATACGCGACATCTGACTTATCGCTTTACACGTACATGATTTTTACGTACATTGAGATCTACGCTTTTGATCCATTAATCTCACATACAATCCGTTTCTGTCGCGCGCTATTTTAATTTCGGTGAGTGTACCAGTCCGAACAATCCGAAAAAGAATCGGGAAAGGGGTGGGATAGATTTACGGCTTTCATTTACATGTGACCTAATTCGTCCGAATGTAATCAATGGCTAGGACATACGGATCAGATTGGAACCCTGATTTGGTTAACTACACACGAAACGGTAATAACTCCCCCTCGTAGACTAAATTTAATGTACAAGGGTACCGGTATTGATCACGGAGGTCGAAAGTCAACGATCGTGTCCATTTTAAATATGCGTCACCCTGCAGCGCTTGGCAATGAGGCCGTGTTGCGCTGCGTGGACATTTCTATAATATGATTCCAAGGTCATCGCGATTTTAGTGCTTAATCGCATTTGCGAAACATATTTTCATGTGCGTACGCGTACTTTGGCCCACAAAATTCAACATGAAGAGTACAAGATCGAGAACCGTTGATTTCAATCTCGATGATTGAAACAGGATTAAATGTTGTGAGCAACAGCAGTTGTTGTGAACAACAACAACAACAACAACAACAGATTTTAAAATTGTTACTTGATTCTGCTTATTCCACATAAATAATGTTCATGTTCTGCTGCAGGAATAAATTTGAGAATAATCACGTGTTTAAGGCGTGATTTTCAATCGGAGGTAACTCATCGATTTTTGGAAATGGCGATTACATATGTACAGTTTCGTTTCACGAATTTATCCCGAATGAATAGAGCACTATATGATTCCACATGGCACCGCTAAGTTAGTAAGGGTTAATTACAGACCCGAACTATCTCGACACATACATTCGCGCCCCGAAGTTCGAGCAAGTTTCGGCGATATGTATCCAACACTGACTATCTACGTTCATAAGTAATAAAAATGATTTCCATCTACCGCAGCGCAAGCTCATAAATCTCACTCCTGTTTTTCTTATTTCGCGTAACCTGCGTAACGGAAATATATCTGGAGAACATCGTATATAGGTGCAAACATCTCGTTGGTCCACTTGCAATCAGAATTGAAGCGATCAAAATATTTAATTAAATAGGAGACGTAAGGATAAAATTAACGAAATAATGAAAATCAAGTGGAAAAATCATACGTAGCTCGGATAATGTCGCGTGAATAATAGAAATGTCCTATAATCGTATGTATAAATATTCATTCGAAAGAATGTTTCCGGAGAGTCGCTTTTCATCCGAAACGAAGGATATCGTGAACATTAGTTATAATACATTAATAAGAAGACGATGGTCTTCCGATGATATGATTCGCTCAAGCCGTTCCTCCTATAGCTGGCATACATATCTATAGTCGCGAAGGAAGAACCTTCATCTCTCCGCGCTGTAATCAATATTAAAAGTCTAAAATGTCTCGCGTGTGTGGCGAGCCGGCCGCGTGTAGGGGTCGTAGTTCGTTGGCGGGAGTCTCGGCTGAACCCCACATTGCCGGTTGGAAGGAGAGGACGGTGGAGAACGGGCAAGCTTGGCGAGGGGTGCCGGGGGATGGCCAAGAGTGAGCGGCGGCGGCGGCGGCGGCGGCGGCGGCGGCGGCGGCGGCGGCAGCGGCGGCAGCGGCGGCGGCGGCAGCGGTAGAAGTGGTGGTGGTGGTGGTGGTAGTGGTGGTGGCACGAAGAGGTGGAGGTTCTCATTAAGCAGCCCGGGCACCGCGCGCTGGGGGTTCAAATAAGAAGAAGAAGCGCCGCTGGAAGAAGAAGGGAGAAAAGGAGAAGAAACCAGTAAGACTAAGACACAAGGGGGATGGGAGTGGGTGGCGAGCGAGCAAACGAGCGCGAGCGCGAGCGTGAGCGCGAAGAGGAAGAGCCGAGGGATACAGCCGAGGGTGGAAGAAGGGTGAAAAGAGGGAACGCGAGGGAGACAGAGTGCCAGGGGGGTTGGGGAATTATCAGGGCTCGCGCTCTCCTCGCGCGCGTGAGGGTTGCCGTAGGGGGGTGCCGGGAGGCAATATGGCCGCTACTGATGAGTGATGCTCGTAACCCTTACTGCCATCCATCCCCGACAGATCCGTCAGTCAGTCGGATCTCTTAACGCACTTCGGAATTATGCCTGCCACGACCCTTCTTTATCTTCATTGCCGGCATTGTCCTGCCGGGAAAAGCGCGACGTCTTTGGCCCGCTGCGTTGTACCGACTCGTATATATTGTCTGCTTAATTAGAGGGAAAGTTTCCGCTGATCGGGACCATCTTACTTTGAGTTCTTTTCTCAGAGGAAGTCATTCGCGAGAGTCGCGCAGAATCTGCGGCGCTTTTATTAATTATTCTTAAGAGCTTTGCCGATGGCAGAGGAATCGGTACATATAAATGGACTGATAAGGAATCTATAATAACGTATAGTTAATGCCTGTTGATGTATGCTTGTAATCGCATCATCTCCGGATTTATTCTTTTAACAATTCCCAAAATAAATTTTTATATTAGATATTCAAAAGAAATTACAGTCCAGCGGTCGTAGTTTGTTTAACGTTCAAAAATATCTGACATAACACGTAAATTTCACACGTGTCATTCATGCAACGTTCTCGTTCAGAGAACAGCCTACTGTTGATCCGAGGATACCACCAGCTCTCTTGTTTAATATTTAAATTTAAAAATGGAAAAGTTTTTTGTAACGAGGAAAATGATGCATTAACTTCTACCATTGGTACATTTTGCCCTGCGTCCTCAGATAAAGAGCCAAACCAATACCATAAACCATACTTCATTATCTAAGTTTGACCAACTTTTTAGACCCTTTTCTCTTTATAATACTGCTGCTAGGAAATAACTCTTCTTTGAGATAGAAAACTTGCAGATATTTACGATGTTTCTTTAAGGCGTATGATTTATATTATATTATATTCGGCAGATATTAATTATTAAATTGCATGCATGCATAAAGATCTGCACGATAACGATACACACGTACAGATCGTTACACAAATATTTAATATCGATATATAAACGGATGGACGATTCTCAGGGTACCTTTCGGAAATCAGTTTCCTTATGCGATCGCCGTAATCCGCGTCACTTCCTGCTGAAATCAAAACGCGATATCGCCGTCGATCTCATAAGCCTCGCAGAGGGCGTCTTTACGTCTTTGAAGCGATCGAGGCTCGGAGCTACTCCGCCGCATGCTCGAGGGTGCATTCTCGCGCGAGGCACAGATCGCTCGCCACCTTTAACGACCAAGAGCCATAGGGCTACGTCGTATAAGTACACACGGGGTCCGCCGACGAAAGGTATTAAGAAGGTACCAGGCAGCCCTAACCTAACTGCAGCAGACCCTGGACCGATCGCCATCCTCGTCGTTTCCTCTTCCTCTCCCTCCGTCTTTCTCTTCCTCTCTCCCTCTTACTCTCATTTCGTATCCCGTGGCCGTCTTACTCCGTGGGCCGAAGTTAAGGGTGGTCTCTTTGTCTCTCCCTCCCTCCGCCCGCGGCGCCCGAGCGACCCCCGCGCCGTACGCGTGATACACGGACGAGGGACACGCGTGTGCGTGAAACCTCGCAAGACGGACAACGGGGTTGTTGGGTGGATGGCGTCGTTGGGGGATGAGAACGCGAAGGAGACGAAGGATGGTTGGTCGAAGGGGGGTGAGGAGTGCCAACGGAGGGGAATGCAAATTAGAAACGCTTGGGCAGAAAGCGGGAGGAGGAGAAGGAGGAGGAGGAGGAGGAGGAGGAGGAGGAGGAGGAGGAGGAGAAGGAGGAGGAGGACGACGACGAAGAAGAGAAGGAGGAGGAAGAGGAGGAGGTGAAGGCGACCGGGGGTGGCGTGGGAGGACAGAGGGGTATATAAGAGGTGGTGACTGAGGGTGGTGGCCAAGGAACTTCACTTATGTAAACCGGTGAGACGGTGTGCGCCGGCCGCCCCGCGCGCGCGTGTATCCTCCGAGCCGCGCGTATACGTGTGTCCTACGTGTGGATGTAACAGCAGCGTAACCCGGTTGCGTGTGTGTATATATCGATTGCCGGCCAAGCAGTCCCMCCCCCYCCCCMCCCCCYCCCCCMCCCCCCGACCACCCGACGCGGAGGGTGCACCCGCCTCCTCCTCGCATCCTCGCTACCTATAGTAATTATTGTGCTCCTCCACACATGTGTGTATTTGTCGTGAGATTTCGCGCAGGATGGTATGCGTGCTGCCACACCAACGGCTTCGCGTACTGCGTGTTCGTGTGTATCCGAGTTCCTTACATGCCTCGTCCGATAGTCTCCGCACCGGGGAGCCCCGGCATTTAACGGGTGTCATCCTGTAAAGCGTACTCGCGCGCGCGCTGCCAGCGCGAATCGGTCGCGTGGTGTCGATCGATCCATCGTATCGATCGTTCATTCGCGTGACGGCGGCGGCGGCAACGGCGACGGTGGCGGTAACGGCGTCCCTTTTTCTACTTCCCGAAGAACCGCTACTTTCCCGAGGTGGGCGTTCGGTTTCCTGCGAGAGGAAGACGTCTTCGCCGTCGCGGATTGCCCGAGTTATCGCCTCGTAGATAAAATCGTGGTAGCGGCGGTTATTGCGGATTTACCAGTTTTGTAAAAGAGGGGCGGTCGGATGCCCTTTCTTTTTTACGATGGCGTTTGCGACAGGGGGATCTTGATACGCGACATGCAAATTGATTCAGGATCTGTGAGGCTAATGCTGTCTTGTTCTTGTACAAGAGAAGATCGTGCGCTTCTACTTACGCGTATCGTCTTTCGCACGTTTGTGCAAACTAGAATTACTTCAGAATTACTTCAGGAAAGCATGCGTTTCATATTCCTCGTCGTATGCGCGAATCTTGGCCGTTGTTTTGTAAAATTGATTCAATCGAGAACAGTCTTGCTCAGAATGACTCGGAATTTCTCAGGCATTTTTAATTAATTTCATAACAACCGCGTATCTTTACTCGAGAATCTTACCAGGTTTGATATAAATCTGATGATATAAACTTCTGATCACCTTCATGTCAATGCACTTCTCTCCTTACAGCGTGGAAGCGTTTTCTCCGTGTATTCTTCTGAATTGGAACTAAGACTCGTAGGCATGCTTCCGTCATCCTCTCGATAAAGCTGTACAATACACATTTGCGCGATCTGGCAAATCACCGATTTAAAACGCACCCGCCCAAGTAGTCGCGCCACCTGATAGATCGGCCCGCTGCTAATGTTCTTGTTCGAAATAAATGGTCAGCCGAGCTAACAGCTCGCTCGCTCGCGCGGACGGAGCGCATGGTGGTTTCTAACTCCTTCGAGTCGAGTCTAAGGGCCCCGCACGCGCGCGCACGCACGCACGCACGCACGCACGCACGCACGCACGCACGCACACGCACACGCGTATGCACATGCACGTGGCCGATGAGGCGAGCCACCCTAAGCTCCGCGCTCGTCCCTATCTCGGATCGCCCGCGCACACGTATGGTGTGGGCGCCACCCACACAATGCGCGTGTGGGTTCACACACAATTTCACCGAGAGTCGATGATACACGCGAGAGTCTAAGCCAGCAGCGGACGCAAGAACATCTCCCGGAACCCTTCGCGCGCGCGCCACCCTCGCGCAACCACCTCGTCCATCCTCCCCCTCGGACACGGACCTTAAAGGAAGGAGGATGAAGCGGGTGAAGTGGTTAGAAGCCGGAGCGGACGTGAAACGAACGGACCGACGGACGCGGGACAGAACGCGCGGTATATAGCAACCCTATCTTGCGACACACAACCACAAGTCATCCTCCTCCGCTTCCACTCCTCTCCGCGCCGTCCACCCTCCGCCCACCCCCTGCCCCTTGCCCGCTGTTCCCCGTCTTCCCCGTCGTCGCGCGTACCTTGGTCGCATTCTCAGCCCTACGGTTCACCCTTGACTCACCCCTTCGGCACTTCGACTCTACTCGGGTCTCCCTTACTTGCTCTTTCGGTCTCTCTTTGGTCCCCACACGTTCCTTCTTCTCCCTCTCGTCTCCTTTTCTCTCTCTCTCTCTCTCTCTCTCTCTCTCTCTCTCTCTCTTCATATCCCTGTCTCGCCCCGTCTCTCTCGCCGTCGCGCCACTTCATCGTGAAACCTCGAAGGCAATCAATCCTCCGCCTTACAGCGCACTGACCACCTTCCAGGAAACTTCCGTCGTTGCGGCGGAGCGAGCCCCCAAAAGAAGCAGACGCTGAATTTTTTGTGCGATTTGCCCTCATCGAGTGGTTAGATGAATTATTCCCCAGGATAATTAATGCCTCGATAAGGTCGCTATGTCGCGTTAATTATGCGCATGCAATTTTAATCGTTGCTTCAAAGGCCATTGAAATTTTACGGATTTCACTTACGCGGCGTACATATGTGTGCCTGTGAAAAGAGGCATCGTCAATGGCCGCTTTTCTGCGATTGGAGCTGCGTTGTTTCGAATTACGCGACAAAAGGGGAAAATCGAATGAGAAAATTCAGTTTCACGATCGATCTCTCATTTCGTTTTCAATCGCGATTGAAGTCGATCATCGGGAAACGCTCATTTTCTCAGACTCTTCGAAGAGTGAAAATGAGAATCCTACCAGCCAGCATTTCTTTCCGCCGGATGATCGCCCAGTTAGAAAAAAAAAACATGGCGATTCTGCTGTTTTAGTTTGAATCTTACGTCCGGTACATCCGCGTTCTCAATCCCGCATGCTGCGTTCCGGTACCTTGCGCTCTCTTTCACCCTCGTGCCTCGCAGGTAATCGATTCGCCGTCTTTTACAGTGTGCAGAGCATCTTCCGAGAAAATTCCAGCAGCCGTTCGCGCAAGTGCGCATATAGATCCGATGCGAAGAATTACGGATGCTTAATCGCGCGTCCTGCACGATGAATTTGCATTAGCTCGCCTCGCCGGCATTGTTTTAATCGATCTACCATCTCACGACTACGCGAGAGCATTGCCCGAGATGAATCTGCAACGAGAAATCGTGAAATGTTAATCGGCGATTCTGCACTGTTACACATTCATGATACGCCGCGCTGCAGAAATTCGCCGTTCGATCGGTCGACGTAGCTATTTGCTACGCCGCAAATACGGGGGAAAAAAAAAGAAAGAAAGGAAAAAAGAAAATGCGAAAAAAGCGATCTCGGCGATCCGTCGCTAATCGGTGAGAATCTCTTTTCCAATTTCTTTCTTTTTTTTTTTCCCATACAATTCCGCGCGGCGTCATCTTGCGTGGTCTTCGCGCCGTCTCTGTTAAAAGTTTCGCGGGCAATTAATCTTTGTGGCTGTACAGTGTACTGACCACGTTTACAAGAGAACTTTCATCATATTACAACGTAGCGACTATGCTCCCAGGAACTTCCACTCGGTTGCGCGTGATGGCTTGATCCGAAGAACAAAATCGTGAATGGTTAATCGTTACTTGCGCCAGCGATAAATTTACATTACATGCTGCTCTCAACGTCATTCCGACACGAAAGTTTCCAGTTACGGACTGTATTTTTCAATATTGCATCCGTGTAATAACCGCACCAGGACACGCATCACATGTAGTCTTAGTTATGTAATCCCCGGGTTACCTCCGGAATTTTCGTTATGATAAAATCGAGGGCGAACGATTTCTGAAAATGTCAAGAGCGAAATTAGATTATTCGAGGTCGAGACGGAGGTCGACGCGTTTCATCGCTCGTCGCTATCATGTTATAATTCCGGCGTGATTCCCCCGTCGTCCGCGATGATCGGCAAATTATATATCTCGCGGGAGGGAGTCGTTCATGAATTTTAATTACCACGAAACTATTAAGCCCTTAATCGCCTTTTGCAGAGGCGAGATGTCCTTTGCGCGGGCAAGGCCGGCCATTGAAAATCGACCGATTCGTCCCTGATACACAGAGCGAGACGATCCTTCGATCAAAACTTGGGGCAAATCGCGGACAGTTAATTCGTTCGGCTAGTTCAGCTTCTTGCGGTTATTTCTACGTGCGGTCATATCCATCTCGTCACCATCTTCGTGGCCCTTGGCCACAGGAGTCAAATCGGGAGCCAATCGATACCGATATAATTAATTAGAAAAATCAGAAAGGAAGGAACTCATGAAACTCGGTAGCCCGATCACCATTGGAAAAATTGCCGGAGGCTCTCGTTTGAGTCCGCATAGCTCCTTGCCACGACTTTTTATCCTTCTCGCCCTCAATTCCGCCCTTCTGTCCATGAGATCTTTCATGCGCTCTCCTCCTCTCCGTTCTTCCTCAGCGTCGTCCTCATCTCTTACGACGCTCTCGTGTCTTCACGCCTTTTTGCCATTGAATAAATTAACGTTTTTAGTTTGCCGATATTCCCGAGAATCGAGCCCGGCGGATGCTATATCCCCCATTCTATTGGAATGAATGAGCTTCTTTTTCTTTCAGAGCCGAGTCGGTCGGTGGCCATCGAGCCCATTCATCCGCTAAAATTCTGGAGGAATTTTAATAACTTGGATTCGTGCTGATTAAAACGGGAGTCGCGTCTATCAACGAGCCGACCACGGCAACTTGGGTCTTTTCGCTATTTCGCTTTACCGGATGTACCGAGGTTCCTTCATGTGCACTTATCGAGGATTTGTTTTTGTCTCACGTCGAATTAAATTTACTTTCTCTCGATGATACAAAGTTTCTTTAGTGAAGCATGACGTGATAGTTGGGACTTTGCATGTTATGCAATTCCTTTAATGATGACAAATTTTAAATAGTACATGCGAATAAATTGATTTGAAATCGATGTGCTTTATATTGCTATCTGACTCTTCGATCATTAATAATGATAGAATAATGACAGAATACGTAGGCATTTAAGGTAACAATATTTATAAGATATTGAAACATTCTCTCGTTGGCATGCTTGCTGAAAGATCGAATTATCTCGTGGCTGTCTGTTATCACGTTGCACAAGAGTTCTTTTAACATAGATTCGTCAGCTATTATCTCTCTCCACTATTGTAATTTTTCCTTTAACCTAGTACCCTTAGGTAAGCATCTCGGCGATCCATAATAGACTACGTGACTTTACGACCGCATTAACCATTTAATTCCACTCTACAAGTAGTATCAGTAGCATCACCGCCGCAGACCGGCACTCCGGGATGAGGGTGTCATTCGGTCTGCTGGTCTGTCGGTCTGTCGGTCGCTCAAGGGACAGAGAGAAGAAGAGAGGGGGGGGGGGGAGAGAGAGAAAGAGAGACGGAAAGAGATAGAGAGAATCAAAGAGATATCTAACAGAAAAATGAGAGAAGAAGAGAATGAAGGTAAGAGAGGAAGAAAGAGAGAGAGAGAGAGAGAGAGAGAGAGAGAGAGAGAGAGAGAGAGAGAGAGAGAGAGAGAGAGAGAGAGAGAGAGAAAGAGGGCGCACGTCCACTATCAATTTATCACCCAACCCTCGGCAACTTTCCCTCTCGGACCTCGTTCTCGTTTTCCCTCTTTTCTCAGGTCGTCTACCCCCTTCTCTCTCCCCCCTCCTTCTCGTCGTGATCCGCCCGACGGCGGGAAGAGGGCAGAGGGGTCAAACGGTCGAAGCCAAAGAGAGAGAAAGAGAAAGAGATAGAAAGAGAGAGAGAGAGAGAGAGAGAGAGAGAGAGAGAGAGAGAGAGAGAGAGAGAGAGAGAGAGAGAGATGGCGCACAAGACAGAGCGAGAGGAAAAGAAAGGGCGACCAGGAGAAAAAGAGAGAAACAAGACGAAACGACCGTGACCAGCGCAATGTAGCGATGGTCAGTTCGGGGCTATAGGTTCTCGCGGCTTCCACGGTCTTGCAGCGAGCGGTGCATTCACATTTCTCTGCCTCCTCGCGTCCCCTCTTCCCTCCTTCCAACCCTGATGCATGACGCGAATGCAACCTGCTACATGCGCGCGCGGACAGGAACGGCGCGCACGTGCAGCGTTCGTCGCCGATGGACATTTGAAGACGACGTCTTTCAAGCGCGGCAATGCTCATTAGACCGGAGCAATATTAATTGACGACATCCGACCTGTCGGGGGATCGGCATTATGTCTGTTTGATGCGATCGTTCTGCGAATGAGAGAGCCAAGTCGCGTGCTCGGGAATTTTGGTGCTCGCTCAGTTGAGTAGCTTAAGTCGCACCTACTCGAGCGACATTATAATTTGGCGCAAAGAGTTTGATGCGTCGCAATTAAGCCTTTCGCGCATACACTTGCATATACACATACACGTATACACACGTATATGCGGGCGCTTTAGACTTCAGGCTCGAGAGAAGTACGATAAAATCGTAATTGCTTCACTTTAAATATGAAGTCGCGTCTAGAGCGGATTTTATGAATCATAAATTTGGCCCAATTCCATCGTGGACCCTTTCTACAAAGAGGAGAGACATATTAGAAATTAGCGCGATAAATGTTTATAGGAGATCAAGGATTAGAATATGCGATTAGAATATCATTGCGAAATCGCTAGCGATCTCGAGTATCCGATTTATAAGAATATTTCCTTATATAAGAATATATTCTTTAAAAGAATATTTCATTTTCATATTTTATCCCTCATATTTTATCTTTCACTATACCGCGCGATACATGTTACGCAACGCTAATGATGATTAATAGCGAAGAGAACTCACGTTGCATTATTGACCTTTCGCATAGATAGTTTGCAAGCGCACACAACGTATGTTGCACATTCGCGTTGATAGCGACATCTATTAGGTCTAAGTATTATCTCTGAATGCTCCTTATTTTTGTAAACCGATGAACACGCGATTCATTTCCATGCGATTCTTACGAATACGTATTGAATTTTAGCGAGGACATAATAACAATTATCTTGGCACACTGATGCGAAATTATTAATAATTAATATTTGGCCTCGCCCCACATCTTTTTTCTTAGCTTGGAGAGAATGCGTTGGCATGGGGACATGTTAACTCGGACGTGAAAGCAAGGCTTAGCGGCACAAAGAGATGTGCAAAGAACGCTCCAGCAAGGCGATTGGGCGCATTAATCTGAAAATAGAAAGGTATCGCCTCGAGGAAAAATTAATTACATGACATAAGAACGCCATAAGAGAACTCAGTTTCACCTCGGAATCTGCCGGCGGATTTCTTCGAGGTATTCACGAATACGAGAGTCGCTTTCCCAAACGGAAAGAATTCTTCTTTGTGTTACTCGATTCCGAGCGGTCAAGATTTTCCATTTTCATATCAGTCGCGAGCTTTCGATCTTTCCAGACAGCGAGGAAAATAGTATCGGAAATATCGATTGACGCCATGATCTTGACCTTGGTGGAGCAAGAGGAGCTTTCTCTCGGTCATCATTGCGCAGGTCAGTTTGACCTTTATATATAAAACGCGCAGGACATAAACGGATACGGAGAGGAAACTTTTCCGCCGGGGGAGGTTGGGACAGCCGGGCGAAAGAAGGAAGAAGAAAAAGAAAACGGGGGATCCAGACCGGGAGCGAAAACACGAGAGATCCTGGGCGGTTTGGGGTAGATGGGAGGGATGAGGCTGGGTGGCGAGCAATAAAATCAAGCACCGGGGCCGCAACCCTTCCGCCGGAGTTGAGTCGTAATCTTGCTCGCTACCAGAGGGTCGAGGCCTACGAGATCTCATTTTCTTTTCCGCCAGAGTAATTAATTAGCATTACGTTGATAAATCACGGCAGCTAACTTTAACGTGTTTCATATACTGATGTCTGAATAAATAAATTCCGCTGGAAAGGAGAATCTACTCGGGAATGAAAATAACGTATGATCCCGTTGAAAATGTAATAAAGTAATTAGTATACTCGCTCCTTCTCCTGAGGGTTAAAAGCAATTATAAAATGCATGCAAAACTGCACACTCTTGCTGTATCATACAAATCCATTAATTAAATTAGAAATCTACTTAACTTAAATGCATTCAAGTTTAGAAAATATTATATAAACAGCAGCGTCTCTCGATAACGTCGCTACTGCCTGTCTCTCTCGAACGCACGAATTACATTCTTTCTCAGCTGTAATTACTCGACTGTCCGGAATAACCGTAACGGAATGCGCAGCTCCGTTCGGCTCGATTATAAATAATATCCGGTCTGATTTCATCCGTACAGCAAAATCATCAGCACGTGGAAGCGCAATCGCTCATCGTCTCTCGTGCACTTTTAATGGCGGATTTTCTCTTTTAACGTTCGCGAACGTCCCCGCTACCGCGTAATTGCGGGATCCACGGTAAAGTAAATGCACGTGAATGCAACGAAATTCGTCCCGCTGTCTGATGAAGGAGGAATTTCCAAAGGATTGATGGAGGGTGAGCAATCGGTGCGGGAGGGGATAGACGGCGCGCTGCGATGGTTGCTGCAAGAAAATTAAGTACCGCCTGGTAATTTGAGGTATTGATTTTTATAGTCTCTCTCGGTAGGCATACATTAAAGTTCTCCCCCTTTGTCTCCCACCCTTGCGCGACATCCGTCCCTTCGCGAGCTATCTTTCCCTGCGGGGGCGAACGCGGTGGTGCGCTTCGTCCGCGCGACTCCCTCCATCCTCTCCTCTTCCATCCCTCTTGTGAAAATTCGCGACGATATGTGTTCCATATGCGGTGCCACTTTTGTTCCTCGTGTCAATTGAGCGACTCTACACGAGAAGGAATTAATTTGCCTGATAAAGCACGATTCGCTGGCAATTAAGCAAATTCTATTCGCGGTTACGTAAGTTCCTCAAGTAGTTGGCAATCTTTTTACATTATGCAGCAGTTTGACGGTTTCGACGCGATGTATACGCGAGGCGCAATTTGCTCTCGATTGTCGATTAGATCTTGAACATTGTTACATAAGACAAGTCGAGATACTCATCGACGATTATCCTTTGCGCGTGATGTACTTTTGACGCGAGCCTACGAAACTCCATGATCCATTTGACGTCTGCCTTGACGTATTAGCGAAGCATATCTGCGAAATCTTATGATATTGAGATTACTTGTGGATGGAAGATGGACAGTTATAGTATGGGAAGATGGACCCGGATGAAGCGCATGACTCCGTTAGCGGTAGAGGATGAAAAAGGTCAGAGATAAAAAGTTCGATGGAAAAGTGCTCGGATGACACGTGACCCGGTATTAACAGACGGAGTAAAGGTCGCAGAAAAAAGCCACGAGCGGAGATATGCGCTCCGCTCATTCTTCGTCTCAATGTCAGCGTGTGTATTTATACATACATATATGCGCGCGCGTGCGTGTATATTTTATATATATATATATATATATATATATATATATAAAATTGTATATTTTATATGTATGTGTATATATATATATATATATGAAGATAAAAAGGGGAAGGGAGAAGAACCTCTCCCGTTCCCAGTTCATATGTGAGCGTCGATTTCGCGGTCCGCTGCGCCGCGTGAGTGGTTTGCCTGCCGCTTAAAAGATCCGAGACACGGTCGTAGCGATGGGTACCCGACATCGCGCAAACCTGCTGGAACAACTCGACAAATCGTTCAGGCGGACTTTTACGACTCGACTTCGAATTTGTTGTACGCACAATTCTCGGGCATGGCTCGCGATGGAAGTCCTCTCTCTAGACGTAGATAAAGACGTAGATTTTTATTTTACTAGGATTCAAAGCAGACGATTTTCACGACGTTGTCGATACTCGGTGATCTCGATATTTGCAATCGATGCTCGATCAGGCAGCCGCATGAGCGCAAAGCGATCCAGATAGAGCGGTATTTATAAGCGGAATGTACAATCTCGAAGAGGTAGGACACGTTTAGTCATGGTGCACGACATCGTGTATACATACTGCTAAAGGAGATACTGTAGATACATAGTATAGTGGCAAGGTGAATAAAAGATTTCTTAAAATGATTTGCCCCGACAACGTACGTATTACCTGAGCTTCTAAAGGCAGCGACGTAAAGGTTAAAGCGTCGCACCTGTTGCTTCAGTTCTCGGCACCAAATCGAAGACCCCGGCTCCGACGAGATACCATAAAATGGAATTTCATAAAGTGGAAGCGTTCGCAGTTTGCGCGCGTTATATATTTTCATGCGATATACACACGTGCGCGCGTGTGTGTATACGGGCGAGCGTGGTTTCAGATTTACTCGTCGAATCGACTTATTCTGATTTCCTCACGTACGTTACTCCATTACGATCAGCAGCGTGCTTCGTATGCGGCGATTTGAAATAATTATAATACATTTTCACGTGATTATTCTTCATTGGAGTAGATGAAAACGAGTAGAGCACATGAAATGAAATATCGCATTATTCTTTCCCAGCAAGGAGGGGACAATTTTACTCGACGATCACGATTAGAAGCGAAAGAAAATCTCAAATATAGATTTAACCGGCAGCGAACGTATCATTGGAAGAATATCCATGCATATCGAGCCGAATGTCGCGAGAAGAGTTTCGTTGGTACAGGATGGGCGTTTGTTCGAATCCATCATTACACAAGCGCCGTACGGCGTACCTATTCCATGGGACGAGAAGTAAAAATTGCTGATGCCAGGCCAGCGTGGGGTCCGGGCTTATGCACGCTTCAGGAACCCGGACACTTTGGATTTAGCGGTGAGCTCCGAGCACGAATAAACAATCGCATCTACGTGAGCGCTGTCTTATTAACGGCCACGTAAAAAAAGACGCGACGCGGCACGCGAGCGATTAACGTCGCCCGGCGATAAGCACGCTAAGTAAGGGTGTCGCAATTAGCGCGTCGGCTCCCCGCGATCGATCGGTGTCCACGGGACCATTATTCTCGCGTGAGGACCACGCCGGAAAAGACGCGGTAATTGAGATACATCGCGCGAACGTAAGGATCGGATAAATGCGGGCCCCGATGTTTCAGGCGGATTGCGCGTTTCAATTACCGCCGATCCGCGCGGATATCAAGCGGGTGAAACTGATCTCGGTAAACCGCGGTTCCTAATCGCGCGCTGAATCGCGCGGGAAGAGGCGCGCGCGACTCGCGAGATGCGTCCGACGCCGCAGCTGCCAGGTTCCTCGTTCTTTCACGAAGAAAGCGCGATTCATCGGCGATTTTATGCGAAACTGTACGAATATTCGGGAGAAAAACGAGAGAGAGAGCGAGAGAGAGAGAAAGAGGGGAGGATCTCTTTTGGAGATTCTTACAAATGTTCTGCTTTTGCAAGGGAAACCTTCTGCTTCTTATTTTTGCGGCACTGTATCGAAGAATTCACTCGTCAGAATTGACTCGGGCAGCGTATGCGAAAGAATAGTAATGCTCTTTCGATCTTGGGGTCAGATGTCACATCTTTAAAGGGCAATTGGCCATGGATGAAGCGTACCATTATTCGTGTCTTGAGTCACTCCGTCTGTTTACAAAGTTCCGTCCAAATTGATGGGTTCGGATCAGCCGTGTTCTCTTGCTAGTCAGCTATCTCCGCTAAATTCTCACGTTTTGAATCAATCGTGCAGTCGCTCTAATCTCGCGTGCGACAGCCGTCTTCGATCCTTCGGCTATCGCCGCGACTATCGACTCGTGTCGTTGAATTTTCTCGTTTGCCAATACTTCCAAAGGAATGAGCAGAGTCATTAATAAGTGCGACGAGCAACAGGAAATCCGCGTTCTTGGCGACGAAAAAACCCGTCATCAGGGAGGACGGTACACATAACCGCGAAAGAAATTGCTGTCATTCGCAAGTAGTAATCTTTCCGCCCAGGCAATATATCCATTATTTGCCGACGTGGTATTTTGTACCGAACTGCGTGGTGCGCGACTTTCGCAGCTTCCTCTCCCTCCTTTCTCTCTCTCTCT